>ML675623.1:11793143-11871838 GCA_007922155.1 Mesoclemmys tuberculata
GGGAGGGCGCGCGCGCGTGCCTTAGAGAGAGAGGGAGAGATATCGCGTACGCCCTAGAGAGAGAGAGGGAGGGCGCGCGCGCGTGTACGCCCTAGAGAGAGAGAGGGAGGGAGGGCGCGCGTGCCTTAGAGAAAGAGAGAGATATCACTCACGCCCTAGAGAGAGAGTGAGAGGGAGGACGCGCGTACGTGCCATAAAGAGAGAGAGAGAGATATCGCGCACGCCCTGGAGAGAGAGAGAGAAAGAAAGAGAGAGGGCGCGTGTGCGTGCCTTAGAGAAAGAGAGAGATATCACCGACGCCCTAGAGAGAGAGGGAAGCCTGCGCGCACGCTTTAGAGAGACAGAGAGATATCGCGCACGCCCTAGAGAGAGAGGGCGCGCGCGCGCGTGCCTTAGAGAAAGAGAGAGATATCACACACGCCCTAGAGAGAAAGAGAGGGAGGGCACGCGCACACATGCCTTAGAGAAAGAGAGAGATATCACGCATGCCCTAGAGAGAGAGAGGTCGCACGCCTACCTTAGAGAGAGAGAGAGAGATATCGCACACGCCGTAGAGAGAGGGAGGGAGCGATGGCACGCACGCGTGCCTTAGAGAATGAGAGAGGTATCACGCACGCCCTAGAGAGAGGGAGGGCGCGTGCGCGCATACCTTAGAGAGAGAGGGAGAGAGATCGTGCACGCCCTAGAGAGAGAGAGAGATATTGCGCACGCCCTAGAGAGAGAGGGCGATCGCCCGTTAGAGAGAGAGGGCGATCGCCCATTAGAGAGAGGGGGCGCGCGCCCGTTAGAGAGAAAGAGATATATCGCACATGCCCTAGAGAGAGAGGGGGGGGGCACGCATGCGTGCCTTAGAGAGAGAGAGAGAGAGAGATATCACGCACACCCTAGAGAGAGAGAGAGGAGAGAGAGAGAGAGAGAGGGCACGCGCGTGTGCCTGAGAGAGAGAGAGATTGCGCACAACCTAGAGAGAGGGACGTGCCTTAGAGAGAGAGAGGGCGAGCGCGCGTGGCTTAGAGAGAGAGAGGGAAAGAGAGGGCGCGCGAGTGTGCCTTTGAGAGAGAAAGATATCGTGAATGCCCTAGAGAGAGAGAGAGACACAGAGACGGCGCGTGCGTATGCCCCTTAGAGGGAGAGAGAGAGGGCGCGCATCCTAGAGAGACAGAGAGAGGGCGTGCGCTCGTGCACCCTACAGAGAGAGGAAAAGAGAGAGAGGGCGCGCGCGCGCCCCTAAGAGAGAGAGAGATATCACGCACGCCCTAGAGAGAGAGAGAGAGAGGGCACGCGCGCGTGCCTTAGAGAGAGAAAGAGAGATTGCGCACGCCCTAGAGAGAGGGACGTGCCTTAGAGAGAGAGACACACACACACAGAGAGGGCGCACTCACGTGCCCTAAAGAGAGAGAGGGGGAAAGAGAGAGAGGGCACACGGACGTGGCTTAGAGAGAGAGAGAGATCGCGCACGGCCTAGAGAGAGAGAGGGAAAGAGAGGGCACGGGAACGTACCTGTGAGAGAGAGAGAGAGAGATTGCGCACGCCCTAGAGAGCTATAGAGATAGGGCACGGGCTGCGCCTTAGAGAGAGAGACAGAGAGGGCGCTCGTGCATCTTAGAGAGAGAGAGAGGACGCACGCGCCGTAGAGAGAGGGAGCGTTGGAGACACAGGTACAGGTACAGCACACCCTGGAGAGCGCTAGAGATACAGAGAGGGCGCGCGCGGGCCAGGCAGGCCGGAGGCGGAGCGTGCGCGCGGCAGAGCGGCCGTTGGAGATAAGGCTGGTAACGGCAGTGCCCGTCTCCCCCGCGCGAGGAGGGGAAGAGGGAGCGCGGCCGGTGTCCACGGTGCAGGGCAGCAGGCACCGGCAGGGCGGCTGGGTGAGACGGGGAAAGGAGACGCGACATACAGTGGCCGAGTGTGGAAGCGCCGTTCGCACTCGCCTGTTCTGAAGGTGCAGTGGTTTCATTGCCATGTGACTGCCAGGAACAGGCCGCCTCGCTTCCCAGGCGCTGTGGTTGTGCCGAGCGAAGAGGGAGTTTTCTCCCCAGTTACGATGCAGTCTGGGATGTGAGCTGTGCGCTGGGGCCATGATCCTTTGCGTTCTGTGCAGATCTCGTTTTCATATAATTAGTTCAGTAGCAAGCAAGTTCTTTCTGATTGCATTCCCTGCACCCTGTAATGAGGTGAGAGGAGGAAAAAACATGTCATTTAGTCCATGCGCCTTCGAGGGGAGGACATGGGCTGCTTGCTGGGATAATATACTTGTATTTTGGGCTCACTAACGAAGACTGTAAACGACTGAGTGACTCTTTTCTTTTCTTTTCTGCTCTCCCATGTGCTTTGTTTCTTTAGGGCATTAGAGGGCTGGGCAAACACTGCAAACAATTATACACAGTGTTCCTTTGAATTTTTTAATGTATTTACATTGACCATCTTCCCACTTCCTTTGTGCTCACTTTCTGTGACTGTCTTCTAGCAGATCTGTTTCCTATCAGAGCTCCTGCTGAAACAGCAAATTGTACCTGAATATTAAAGCTCATTCTCAGAGACCACATTCTGAAGTGGTAAAGTTGTTTCATTTGTTTGTTTATTGTAGTGCCTAGACTTCCTAACTGCAATGAGGGCCCCATTGTGATAGGCACTGTACAAACACTTAGGAAGAGACAGTTCTTGGCCCCAAAGAATTTAGGGCTACATCCTCAAAGGTATTTATCATTTATGATTTCAGTGGAAATTAAGAGCCTAAATACCTTGGAGAATCTGGGCTTACAGTCTAAATAGATAAGAACAATTGGGAAGGGGGAGGAAGAGGGGAAACAGAGGCACAGAGAGGTGAAGTGACTTGCCCAAGGTCACACATCAAGTCAGTGGCAGAGCTGCAAATAGAATCTAGGTTACCTAAATCCTAGTCCAGTGCCCTAGCATGAATATTTGCATTGGAAACCTGATCCTATGCACCTAATTCTTTTCTCCCTTTAATTGGTGTCTTTCTATTGACTAGTGGGGGAAAGCTATACGTCCCAAGGAATATTGGGTAAAGCTCCCCAAAAAATATACTCATGGCCAAGATCCTCTATTCAACTTTTCTATTCCAGTATCAGTTCTTCTCCTTTCCCTTCTAGGTGTCCTGTAACCAGATAGGAAGACAGGGCATTAGTATCCACGGAGGATCATTCTTGAAGGCACGGAGCTCATGCTCATTGTTGCCTGACAGCAGCCTAATGGGGTCGTCAGATCGACTACTCTACATGTGTAAAGTTACGTGCTTGCTTAAGGGCTTGGCTGGATTGGCACCTGGGCCCCTGCTCCTCCATGCACCTGTGCATTCCATGGGAAAATTGTATAATTTTTCTGTCCTCTTCCACACCAGATTAGGTTGTTCCTGTGGTCTCTTTGTGCAGTGCAGGGTCAGTACATGCAGCAGAAAAGGATTCTGCACCCTGACTGCTGACTAACTAAGCCTGAGGGTTTGGCTCACTGACATCACGTCACCTTAATCATGAACTCAAACCACTGAATTTGGGAGAATGGGTGTATTAACACTGACACAGAAGAGAATATTTTCTAGTGATCTCGAGCTAGTCTGACCAGCTGTATAACACGGACCATGGAATTCCACACGGCGATGGCTCCATTGATCCCAGTACCTTGTGGAGGGAATTAGCGCATCACTTTTAGAAAGGCATCCAGTCTTGATTTAAAGATGCCAAGTGATGTAGGAATTTACCACGTCACTCGGTAATCTGTTCCGGTGATTGATAGCCTTACTATTGCTGTGCCCCCATCTTGCAAATGCCCATCTTCAACGTTACATACCACAGATCTTCAACTGGAGCCCATGGTCTCAATGGAGCGATGACCATGGACGTCGGTGGAGGATCTGCCCCAACAGCTGCCGCATTGGCTTCAATGGGGCTACCCACAGCATGTAAAGTTAGGTGCTTAGGGAAGCCTTTGCGGGGTCTAGGTCTGTGGTATCTAGCCACTAGTCTGCAGGGAGTTTGCTAGTGACTCTGCAAGAAAAGGGGACATTTCAAAAGTAGAATGACAGCTGTAGAATTCAAAGGCATTATCTCATCTCTTCTACAATCTCTATTTACTTTTATACTTGCATCTTATCTCTCTGCTACTTTGTCAATTGCTGATGAATATATTTTCATACTGACAGTTTCATTAAGTGCTTTAAGTGATTAACCTACCCTAGTTAGCCATTTCCTTTCCAGAGTCAGAGAATTCACTTTCTTTTTCATAGTCCACTCATCTTAGTTTTCGATCTAAATGAGTTTCTTTTCCTCGTGCTAATTTAGTTTCTTGCTTTTCTTTTTTTTAATCCTCTTCTCAATTCTTCATCTTCTGAGTTTAGAAATTAAAAAAAAATCATTTTAATGTCTGCTTAATTTTGCTTATTTTATTATTACCTTATTCCTCCCAATTCCTCTCTGATTTATCTGTTTCAGCCACCAGCTGTAATCTGTGCTCCCAGGGTGTAGAACTCTCTTCTTTGTTACTTGTTTGTACAGATCCTAACACACCTGGGCACAAAGGGTGTAGCTACCCAGCAAGCAGCAGCAAGTCTCAGAGCCAGGGTTAATGAATTCAGGCTCATGCAGTGGCACTAAAAATAGCAGTGTAGACATTCAGGCTCTGAAACCAGCTCTTGTCTGAATGTCTACATACATGTTTTTAATAACACAGCATGAGCTCCAACAGCCCAAGTCTTTTGACTGACACTTGCTTCCCCGGGCTGTGTAGACAGACCCTGAAAGCCAATGGGAATTGGATGCCAAAGTTCCTTTTGTACCTTTGAAAATCTCCCTCAATAATAATAAAAGACATGCAGAATCCTGATTGCTGCCATCTGCCAGCAGGTTGGAAAATGCAATTTTCATCCCAGGGGAACATTCCAATATTTTGATATGTTTGGATCCCACATCAGAATGAAAAGTAAAAATACTTTTAAAAATTAGCACAATGAAAAGTTCTGAAAATGTAAAAAAAAAAAAAAAATCAACATTTTCAAACAATACTAAACACTGAAACGTTTCTTGTTCTGAAGCATCTATGCAAAATGATTTTGTTTTTGTTCTGAAGAGACGTTTATAAACTACATCCTTTGTTTCAAAATGTTGCCAAAACAAATTTTTTTGCATTTGAATTCCCCAACAGAAAGTCAAACCATTTAATCAAAATCAAAAGTTTCATGAAGAAAATGTCTCTTTCAATTAAACCCTTTTTCTGATGGGAAAATGTCCCAGGCAAAATATTTCAACCAGATACGCTGATAGCTAAAAAATAACATATTTTAAACTGCGCTTATTTTTAATTGATTGGCTAGTCAAGGACTATATTATGGCTTTCCAACTTGGGGTTTGGAGGAGCAGATGGGTATATACATCAGCCAGGATCTCCTCAGTCAGGAGAACTATTCACTCGAGTAGTGAAAGTTTCACCTGGTTTTTTCAGTATGTGCATTGTGGGCGCCCTTGCACTAAGTCAGTTCTGCCAGCTGATACAGAAGGGGAGATAACAAGGGATCTACCTTTGCTCTGCCAACCTTGGATATTAGCACTGTGCTAAATGAACACACAGTCCTTGTTCATCCTACTGGATTGAAGCTGGCTTCTGTGTAGGAGTGCAAATGGGGGTGCGGGGAAGTCTTGCTTCTTTCTCTCTCGTTTGCATCCATATAGGACCAGCTACAATCTTGTTCTAAGGATTTGGGGGCCATATTTGCTGGTGTCAATCTGTCTACTTCTCAAAGGAGTTAGGCTGATTTTCAGCAGCTGCGGCTCGGACCCTTTACGTGGTTTCTTAGCCATTTGCAGTTTGCTTGAAAAAGGGAAAAGTAAACAACCTCATAGTGAGCTCCCCCCATGATGGCATTCAAGAAGAAAACCAATTGTGTATGGTGCCTATGCACAAACTTGGAACTGTGTTAAGGATAGAGTGTGCAATTTTCAAAAGTGCCTCATCAGTTCCTAGGAGACAAAAAATTGGACTGGGAATCTTTCATAACAGACATATGCCTGCGCAGAATCAGTCTTGTGTATAAACGAATCATTCTTCCTGCCAGCAGATTATGATGGAATAAGAAAGATATTTTTTCATGTCTGTGGCATTATTCAATGAGAGGAGACTTTCAGAAAATGGAAAGAAATCTAAGATGGCATTATAACTCAGGCTGTCTTCACTGAAAAAAAATAGGTGTGTTTTAACCAAATAGTGGAGAGATGACACTTTAGATTTACTGTGAGGTAACTAGGCAAGCCCAACCACAGATGAGGTAGTATAGAGGCACCTTCATCGTGGTAAACATTACAAGTGTCTTGTCTCCTCTTGGGATTTTCTAGCAAGATAGCCATGTGTGATAATTACCTCACTATTAAAATACACTGTGGTATCAGTGAAGACACAGCCTCATAGTTTGTGGCATTTCAACCAATAGCACTACATTATGTAAATTAGCTGAAGTCAACTGTGTGATTATTAGCTCAGCCACCATCAGTGAGGAGATGGTGTTCAACAATTGTTTCTTGTCATGAAAAAACTAATAAAAGGGTTTGTATTAAGATAGTGATGGAAAATCCTAGGCCTGGATCTAAAGTTCTTTGAAGTCGGCAGGAACATTTTTATTGATTTCAAATGAAAGGCTCACATTGACTTCAAAGCATCTTGAATCAGATCCATATTGGGTAAGGCAATCATTAGACTCCATAGTAGGGTCCATATAGGCCAATGTTGGATAAAGTATTGTGTGTCCTATTTTGTGTTGTATCTGGGGTGCAATGAAACAGAGCTTAGAAAAAATAAGACTGTTACAGAAAAGCAATGTTGCCAACCCTTATGCTTCCGTTACAAGTCTTTGATTTCTCAGTGTTTCCACTATGTTTATAGTTTTAAATCCCCATAAAAGTACACTAGTGAGAAGTGATATTGTTTGGTGTTTTGTTTTGGTTTTTATTTTGCAAAAGTGGCAAAAGCTTCATTGTTTTCATTTTGAATGAAAAGAAGCTGTGATTTTATTGCAAAATGTACATTTGCTGGTGAATTTCACACAAGACCCATATTTAAAGCTGCCCTTATTTCCCACTGACATTTTTCTTTCCTTTCGCCCCGTAATTGGTTTTGTTCTGTCTGTGTTCAGTCTGTGACCTGTGACAAAGACATGTTTTCCTAGATGGGAGATGTGCTTTTGCTGATGTTAGTCCTATGTTAATGTACTCTGTGCTTTCAGCTTCATCAATACAGTTAGCTTAACTGTTCCAAGACTGTATTTTCTAATCCATAGGCAATTCCTTTGTTATAAGTGCATTTTTGTCTGTTATTTTAATGGTCTGTGTTTGGTGATTTGCTGAGGAAGCATTTGGACATGATTCTCCATAGCTTAGCACTTTGCACAGGCATATTCAGCTATGCAAAGAGAGTATAAAATGCTACCAGATCAGACTGCTAGCATTTTGCATTCACTCAGGAATGCAAACCCTAAGCATTGAAAAAAGCATGAATCTAGGCCCAGAAATCCTGAGATCAGTTTAAAAACCATGATTTTTTTTTTATGGGATTCCTTTTTAGTTTTGAGCCTTTGCAATCTACTTGGCCTATCTTTTGAAGTCTTTCTCTCAAACCATGAGGGCTAGTACCTTAGTTTTCTATAAATAAAAACTGAGATTCTGACATATACATGGGACTTGAGGAGCTGGGGCTGTAAGAAAGACACCAAATATTGCAAAACAGAATAAAAAATGTGAGCGTTGGCAACATGGCTCACTTAAAACAGATGTAATTGACTAAAAGGCAGTGGAGAATCAGGTCCTTTGATCTTTATAGCACTATCTTTATAGTGCTGTACAGTAGTCCTGAATTGATGTTACTTTTCTCCAGTATTCGTTCTGAGATTTTCATCTGATTGTTTCCACATATGCTCCCCATGCACTCCTGATCTTTTGGAAGGCTTGTATTTTAAGAACCAGACCCTCTAATCCCTCCATGCTCTGCTACATTTATTCCCTTCTGTTTCTGGGGCCAGCCATGGGCTAATTCAGATCCCTCCACACCTTGGAACATAAGCTCACATCAGAATAGAGCTGGGCATGAATTGGGACAAAAAGTGGAAATATTGAAAATCTTTAGGAACCAAAAAAAATTTTTTTCCATTTCAGGTCATTTGAAACATTTCATTTCAATGTTGACCCTTCCCTCTCCCATCTCCCCGCCCCCCTATTTTGATAGTTTTGCTTCAGTCTAATTAGATTAAATCTTGAAATGAAATGTCATCATGAACCAGAAAACCATCATTTTTCATTTAGACATTTTTTGAAAATTTAAAAGCTTTTTTCTTTACTTTGAATTGGGAAATTAATCAGACCTGATCCTGTTTTGATGACCGTTTTTGTTTAGACAAATCAATATTTTTAGGCTGAAAAAGCTATTTGTCAAAAAATTCCCAATCAGCTTTATATTGGAACATTGTGGCAGAGCTAAGTCCCCTCATTCTTCCTCACTCAAAGGCCTCTTATTATTACCACTAGACAAGTCAAGACACATGGAGATTTCTAACTCTTACCCAAACACTGGACACGTTCTCCAGCAAACCATCTATAGCCTAGTGCAAATGTTCGACGCTGCTTGATTCCCCTTTCATCAGTCCACCTTCTAACCATTCCCTCGTCCCTCAGAGAGTTCAAATACAATCTCACACTACTGCTTACACAGGAAGCTTTCATTATTCATAATTAATGAGCTGCTAATGAAATCCCATTTTGGTAGGATGTACATAAGTTATTTGCACAAGTAACTTTACATTCCTTTTGAGGAGGATACAATTAGCTGTTAAATGAAAGTAATGCTCTTACAAAGGTCCTGAAACATAGAAACAGGCTGGTGGAACTTGTAGGGCAGCTCATAAATTCAATCTGTATTACACAAGTGATGACTATTTCCGAGATAACTGTAGATTGACATGAGAATATCTGAGTGACAGACACTGGAACGGAAACACATACTGTACAACATATTTTCTGTTTCCCTGGGAAAAGCCTATTAGTAGCTCCTGGGGGAAAAAATAATGCATAAATGTCTAGAAATGGCCAAGTGACAGAGCCTTCCACTTCAATTTAGAGTCACTACCATTGATTAACATACTTTTCAGTCCAGATTTATAACAAGCTCTAAGGCGAGGATTGTTCTGCCTCTTATACCTTTCGCAAATTGCCTTGGAAGCTGACGCTTTCACATTTTAAATCTTTGTCAAAGTATCTTGTAACCCAGAGCTATGCCTACGGCGTGACTAAATCTTGTAAAACACAATGAGTCAGCTGCAGTTTATTGTCCTGGTCATCACTGCTCCTAATCTGCAGATATTTAAATATAGAATGTACATTTAGCTGCTGCAGAATTCCCTACAAAAGTGGAGCCAGGTTCCCATAGGACAAGCATGGCTACAGCAGACGTTCACCTTCATGTCGATTACATTGAAAGAGATATTGTTGTGGATCTTGTTTCCTCCCCTTCAAGCCACATCTGGTAGGAGAGGTGAGAAGGGTAGGCTACACTCACCATGCTTTATTATTAATTACCAGAAGTAGTAATAGCAGCAGCCAGAGACCAGGGTCCCATTGTGCTAGGTGTTGGATCTATATATAACAAAGAGACAGTCCCTTCCCCAAAGAGCTTCCAGACTCACTGTAAGACATCGGGTGGAGAAATCAAATGGAGCACAAGAAAATAATGAGATGTTTCAAAGAAGAAACGACGTTTCTTCTTTTTTGAAAGAATCTGCTGGCTTGAAAGAATGAGGAAATCAGGCGCTTCTATTCCTGAATCATTCTCTTCCTCACTGAGTGGACAAGTCATTTAACCTTTCTGGGCAGAAACATTTCCTGTGTGCAACTCCCAGTGACTTCAATGGAAATTCCATGCATTCTTGGGATCCATGTATCACACTTTTTCCATCTGCAAAATGGAAACACGGCTACTTACTTTCCTATTCCTCGGGTATGAGAATTAATTAATATTTGTGCAATGCACTGATGTATTTTTGAGAAACACAAGCACTAATCTGCCTCTAGCTGTTTGTTTCATGGATGCTGCACCTCACAAAGAAATAAGACCAGGCTATCTGGAACCAGTGATAACAGACTAACTCAGCGAGAAAAGAGTGATTAGCACAGGTCAAAAATATTCAAAGTATTAAATGAAAAACAAGGTTCCTTCTTTTCCTAAGCATTTTCACAATGAATTTTCACATATTTTGACCATCCCTACCTCGCAATTCCATTCTTCCATCAGCATTAACTGAGATGAGACTTAGCGTTCAGTGGTTTGCTTCTAATTAGAAGTGTGTGGAAAAATTTGTTAAACAACCCAAATCCAAGTCTAATTAAAAACAAAAATAAAATAAAAAATGGAGCCCTCTGGTTTATTCAGAAATTCACTGAAGTTGACAAGTTCCGAAGCACATGCTGGGCCCAGTTTCAAATGGACTTGGGTAGATTAATGGTTCCACAGACAAATGACTTCGTTTCACATGACATCAGTGGAATTGTGCCCACTTACACGTAAAGATGAAATTCACCCTGGTGCACAAGTTGATCTCGTGGTGTAGCACTGAACTGAAACTCAGGAGATTTGGGATCAGTCCCTTGCTTTAGCGGCTTCCTCTGTGACCTTGAGTAAATCACTTAAGCTCTCTGCCTCAGTTTCCAAGTGCAAAACAGGAATAATAATGCTTCCTCCGTCTATCTTGTCAATTTAGATTCTAAGGTGTTCGGGGCATGAACTGGCTCTTACTGTGTGTTCATACAGTGAATACAGCACATACAGCACAATGGGACCCTGATCTTACTTGAGGACTTCAGTATGAATAAATAAATAAGAATAAATTATCTTTCTAACTCAAAGAGTTAGCAAGCTGTACTGAATGCATGTTGCTTGGTGTGAGAAGGTAAAACAGCCAGGAAAAAGGTAAGTGGGAGGACCCAGCAAGATATTTAAGGGAAGGGTGGGTCCTCATTCTGGAGCTGAAAGAGGCCAGGGAAAGCCACTGAGATCTGCAGCCTGTTGTTTTTTGTGTTTGAACAATATATGATGCCCAAAGGCAAGGGCAAGAAATAGACTCGAGCATGGGCATTGGTTCTGTCCTGGGCTGCTGAGATAGCCCGCCCACTTACAGTTGGTCCACAATATTAGTTTTAAACTTGGGCCGGCTCTGTTTAGACTCTGTTTAAGTCCTGATCAGATGCCTAGATGTTTTCTTAGCTTGTATCTGACTTGGGTTCAAAGATGCCTCCTACCTATTTTTAGGACCTAGCTGTCCCTTGTTTAGTGACTCTAATGTGGCAAAACCTAACAGAGAATTTCTAGCACCTCTGTCGCCACTAAATGCTGCTTTCAATTCTATGGATTTTTGAGTATTGGTTTCTTCTCATTGACATTTTCTGATCTTGGCTTGGAGATGTTTGAAACAGATTTCCCAGTGAGGAAGCTGAAAGACAAACACTGAAGTAGTTGAGGGGGGTGGAATTTGGAAGAATAATTTTTCCCCCGCAGATGGCAGTTTGTAAAACGTGATCAATATGAGATATAGCTGTGAAAACAAAATAAAGCAAAAAAAAAAAGCCATAAAATATGTTGGTGCAGTAAAATGAATGATCTCTGTGTCAATTATTTAGAAGCAAACCAGTCATGTGAACAATCAGAAGTAAGGAAAAATCAATGCACTTCTTCACAGTGTGTAGAAATGTAAAACAAGCTAGATTTTATTCCTGCAAGAAAAACACATTAATTCTGTCAGCAAGATTGGCCATTGAAATGCCTTTCTTCACAAGCAAGATGGTATGTGACAGCCAAACTCTCTGGGCTTGGCAAACCTCCCATTGTCTACAGTGGTACAGAATCATGTCCTTTGTGTGTTAATTTGTAGTGATTGTGTGTCTTACTCCTGTCACATTTAGTCTTAGAATGAAAGACCCATCAGGAGACCTTCAATTAAAATGAGAAAAAAGGACACACCCTGGATCCAAGCCCATCCCATCCCTTTCCAAACTCCGTGGTAGTTTAGCAGAGCTGGGAGAAGAAGAAAAAGGGTGAGATGGAAGTTTTTACTGAAAACAACATAAAAATAAAAAATCCCCATTTTTTTCCCCAGAAATTGGACATTTAGTATTTTGAAAGTAAAAAAAGTTAACTAACAGCATAGCTGGTTGGAAGAAAAATGTCCACAGAAAATTATTGACAATTATTGTATATATTTTCCAAAATTTAAAATGTCCTCAAAAGTTTAATTACAATTTCAAACAGCTCTGAATATTGAGATTCCAACCCAAATCTGACACTGAAGTTTGCTAGGCAGGCGCATCACTTAGATCATCTAGATACAGAAGCACAGAGCGGGAGAATTCAGAGAGAAACTTGAGTGGCGACATTCATTTTTTAGAAAAGGTTTACTATGTTTTAGAAATTTTAACAGGATCCCTTGGATCCCTCCGCCTGTAAAAACAGGCTCTCCTGTAGCATGAGCACACTATTCAGGGCTCAGAGGAAGCAATACATTAAAATGAATGCCTTTGGAAATTGTTCTAAAAATAACATCGTTTTCTTAACATAAAGACGTCCTAAAATGAGTCTTTGGTATTCTGGCTCTTTCCAATATGCTGTAAGTGCCTTTAGGTCAGAAGAGAAGATGGGAATCTTCCAATGAGCTCCCATTTCTAGCTCTGCAGAGCCAAACAATAGCAAATCTTAAACCTGTCACTTTCTGAAGACTGAACAGGCATCTGAAGCATTTCCCCTGTAGAATACCTGAGAAGATGGGCCGCTGGTCTGATACAGAATGGCCATGTCTATATTCCAAAATCTGGCATAATTTTGGGGAGGGAATGCTACAATTGAGCAAAAGAAAGTAATATGTTCTAGCACGTTAATTGGGGTGATCCCTTCCCCCTCCCAACAAGCATGCACCCCCAGGCAGGCCCAGTACAAACTTGTAACACAGGCCCCCTCTCACACACATACCACAATCCCTCATCCCAATCTCATGAGCCATGACATTTTTTTTCCTCACGGTAATGGGGGTTGCAGCCTGGGCCAGGGCCTCCGGACCCTGGTAAAGTGTACCCTTCCCATGTGGGGGGCCCTGCTCCCAGAAAAATTTTATTTGAAGCTACTGAAGGATTTTGGAATGTGAGAAAAAGCCAAAAGGATGATGGATTAGTGGACAGAGTATAACGTGGCAGTACAATTTATCACATGGCCAACAATTTATCACAGTTACAATCACTACCCTGTATGTGGGATAGAAAGATATGTCTGGCACTATTCCTCTGCAAGCTTGACTCTCCCACTGGAGATATGAATTTGCAATTAGGGAAAAGAATCCTGATTCTGAGAACATAAAATCTGGCAAAACCTTTAACCGACCCTTGAACCCAATCAAAATCTTTGTTGTTGTTGAAAGTACATAGTTAATCAATGACCTACTCCTCTTACCTTTCAGTGACCAGTGAACTGATACCACTAATGCAGCTTCCAGGACTTCTCCAGTACACTTTTTGCATGGAAGCCCTAAATTCCATTCTTTTGAAGGCTTCCTTACTGTGTTGTACACTCTTGGTTTTCCCTCGGGAAACCCTGGAGCAGGTCAAGTTTAAAGAGCAGGCCTGGTATTGGGGGAATAAGCACAAAAACTTTTCCATGCGGACATAAAAGTTTGCTGCAGGAGAATAAGAGGCATTTCTACATGTCTGGCTTGCCACCAAAGTTGCTCTTCTATAGAAAGGAAAGGAGAAACCTCCATCAAGTAAGCTAGTCACATAAATCTCCCTTATGATGGTGTAAATGAATGGTCTTCTTGTAATATTTACCTACAAGGCGTAAGCTAAGAAGTTTAGTGGAATGAGGATTGTCTGACTTTATCTTTAAAGTCCCCACCTTAATTTAGATGAACTATGAGAATTTCCTTAGTTTTGTAAATATGTTTTCTTTCAACATAACACTTTGCTTTTGTTTTTAATATTTTAAGATATGAACAGGCTTGCTGTTGAAAGAGAGAGATACCAATTTGCCCCCTGGCCTATTTGTACCATCTTTATCTGCCTTAACCTCAGGATCAAACTGTTTAGAAAATCAAAGTTCCTACAAACCTGTCTCCATCTTTTGCCAAATGGTGGTGGGAGAAATAGATCAAGCTTCATGAAACTTGAAAGGGCTCTTCTCAGATAACTGGCATACTTTTTTTTTTTTTAACCATAGCTGATGAAGGCAAATGCAGAGGAAGTTCTGAAAGCTTAAGAACATAGCCTTAATTCTTAGGGCACGATAGGTGTTACAGGTGTTAGTAAGAGGGTTTTAGGTGTGACTCGGAAGTTGTGGTATGCAGACACAAGCCAGCAGTCCATGTAGACTATTATCCTGATACTTATCCAGGTACTGAGGTATCCAGTTATTTTATGGGTCCCCATCACCATAGCTTGAGCAACTCAGACCTTCAGCTGTCTTCCAAACTAGGGAATGTAGAGGATTCCAGCTATGGAGATCCGTCCACTGCAGTTAGATGGCTGTGAACTGATTTTATGTGTTTGTTTTTTCATACAGCAAGATTTTTTTTAAAAATGTTTTGAAACAAGGCAATTTTAAAACTCTGGGGTCTTAAAATAAAAATATTCTGTTTTAATTTCTGTGGCCCCAGCTACATTCCTTCATACACTTGGATTGTTTTATTTTTAATCTTCATGTATGAAGCGATTGTACATTATCGAGGAAAATGCTCTTTCTTGGTCAAGGCAATACTGCCACTTTGTGGTGCCTAATAAATATTTCCAGAACTGGCACTGAGCATTGATGTGTAGAATATAGCTGAAAGAAGGATATAAAAATCTGATTCCCATTTACATTCATGCCCCATCACTCTGGCAGTGTAAAAGGGGCCTTTAAATAGGTGTCAATGTAATTTATGCCACCTTGAAAACCCCTGAACACTGTTCTTAGTTTAAATGAGAATCAGGCCTTTTGTGTTAATAGGATATGCAATTTCAGTAGCCTGATAGTGAAATGAAATTGATGTGCAGCATAGAGGTTCTCAAGAGTGTGCCATATTTGGTACATTTGTCAGTTCCACAGATGGGTTCCATCAGAATATTCAGTCAAGATGTATATATCCAATTTCCTAAACAGCGGGTCTGTGGAAAAATAAACTTTGTATTTGTTCTACGAAGAACTGGAAATAAGATGAAAATTGTTAAATGTGAGGGTAATTAACTATTGGGATAGCTTACCAAGGGATGTGGTAAACTCTTCGACAGCAGATTCTTTAAATTAAGATGGGATGTCTTTCTAAAACAGGTCATCAGGTTCAACCACAAGTTTTGGGGCTTAATGCAGGAGTCACTGGGTGAAATTCTATGGTCTGTGTTGTGCAGGAGGTCAGACTCGGTAATCATAATGGTCTCTTCTGATCTTTAAAAATCAAGAAAGCTATGAAAGGTTATGTGACCTTGCCCAGGAACATATCTATGCCTAGAGCAGCCAGAGACAGAATAGGCAATTTCCCTGAAGCGATTACTTGTTCTTGTTTCTTTTTGGTTCACAATACATAACTTTTGCCATCAAAGCAGCTTGAGCTGAAATATACGGGTTTGTAATCTGTACCCTCTGTGACCTGTGCACCGAACCTTCACAACAACACATATATTTTTCTTTCATCATTGCTGGTTAAGGAAGATATGTACTAACTTTGGAGATTCCCTTCGGGCAACATGAAATAGGAAAAGATCCCTGCACAGTGCACAGAGAGAAGATTGATAATGCCAGACAGCCAGTGCTGGTCTGTGCTATTTGCCCAGGGTTACAATACAGTATCAGATAAGATAGACTCATAGACTCATAGGTCAGAAGGGACCAATATGATCATCTAGTCTGACCTCCCGCACAAGGCAGGCCACAAAACCCTACCCATACACATTTATAACAACCCCGAACCCATTACTGAGTTATTGAAATCCTCAAAAGTGATATTTGAAGACCTCAAACTGCAGGGAATCCATCAGCAAGCGACCCATGCCCCACGCTGCGGAGGAAGGCGAAAAACCTCCGGGGCCTCTAACCAGCTTGGATGTAGCCAGAGAAGTATCACATGCCAAAAAAAATTTGAGACAAAAAATACAAGCTTTAGTATGTTTTGACAGTGTTTCTACTTCTGATCACCATTCTCGCTCTCTCTCATCCTCAGGGATCAAGTAGCTAAGGGTGCTAGAGCAATTTGTATAGTGGGAGTGTTGAGAGCCATTGAGCCAAACCCTAAATCCTGCATACTATGGAAAGTACTTCAAACCAAGGGGTGCAATAGCACCCCCTAGTTCCAGCATCTATGCAAGTAGGAACATGTTGAAAAGAGAACTTCCCCAGTTACAGCCTCTTCTACCCTCCAACACAAGCTTTACAGCCCTTCAAAGTAGTTTTAAATACAATTTTTGAAGGAAAAAAATGTAGCACATTTTTAAGAACTAGATTATCACAGTTGTAACCCACCGGTGAGTGTGTTACAGATCCTCCTCTATGCAGTAGACCATAGCAACCCATGGGAAAGGGTTTCTGCATTCCATGAGAATTCACAACATTTCTAATAAAAAGTTTCCCATCTCAAATTGTGACAAAAAGTTGAAATCTCTTCAAACTTTTGTAAGCCAAAACGTGTAATAAATTTTCAGTTTGAGTCAACCAAATTGTTTAGATAATTTTGAAACATTTTGCTTTGATTTCAACCTTTTAAATCTTCTTTGAATATGTAAATTCAAAACAAAAATAGTCATTTTGACTCAAAAATCCAAAACTGTCCTGTTCAACAGCGACATTTGGATGCTCACAAAACTATTTTACCAACACATTTTTGAGACATCCGTTTCATTGACCCCACGCTGTTTCACAGAATGTTTTGGTTTTGAAGAATCAGCAATTCGGGGGGGGGGGGGGGCGGGGAGAGAAGAAGGATTTGTGGAAAAATTCCCAAACAGTTGTCATTGTTAGAGCCCTCAGCCACAGAGCCTTGGCTGTGTAGTTCAAAAGTCCTGTTTTCAAAAGTGATTTAGGATTCTAAATCCCATTGACTTTTTCCTTTTCCTCAATGGCACTTAAGTCACTTTTGATAACAGGATTGAAGCTTCTAAGTCACTGAGGTGCTATTTTAAATGTTACCCCATCTCCAGCAGAAGGAATGAGAGCAGGAGCCACTCACTTCTTACTTCTTTCTGTAAGAGAATGGGGTAAGAGGACTCATTGCTACGTTGGTGGTTGTGTCACCGCAGGAGCTCACCTTTTAGAGAAAAAAAGGCTAGTGTGGCCAGAATCAATGTGACACAAGAAGCAGTTTTAGAGAAACCTTCATTTCAGCTATGTCTCCTGGGGCTCATTGGAATGAATAGTCTGAACTACTGTACCTCACCAAGTAGCTGGTGAGGGGGCTGTCAGATGACCTCCTCATTTGGAAATCTTGAATGAGACATTATATCCTAGAGATTGGTTGTGGGGTAGAAAAACTGGAATTCCTTCTGACAGATTCTGATTAAATCAAAGTAACTGTCTTGTGCTGGTGACTCCAGCAGAAAATACGGTTCTTTCTCAAAGCACATGCAATTTCTTAGCGCATTTACTGACGCTGTGTATTTCCACAGATTCCCATTTCAATGAAGTTCCGAGCAGCAGAGACAGCAAAAAAGCCAGCATAATTTCTAGGAAAAGAGCCAAATTTATTAAACTAAGAAAGGAATGTAACTGGGATAAAGACTGCTTTTTTCTGCATCAGGTACCACCAAACTCTATAACACTTCATCAGTAACTATAAAGCAACCTAACTTAGCACATCTAAAGACACAGTATTACAGTAAAAGAAACCCCCACCTGACTACTAAAGCAAAGATCTTCTTCTATTAGACTAATCTGCTCCTACGCCCTTATCATTATCCATTTCCACTCTGGCACATAATGATATAATAACAACTAACAAAACCCATTGTTTAGCATGATCTTTCCCTTCAGTTCTTTAAAGCTATTGTCACTTGAACTGTTCATTGTGTTATTAGTCTAATTAATATAACTTTTGGGGGCAGGGATCTTGGCTTGTATAAATCTAGAATGTGTCATGCAAAGAGCACTACCTAAATAATAGTATAGCTGATACTTGACAGGAGAGGCATGAAATTACCATTCAGTCTCCTGCTCATGTTAACTTATCAGAAAGTACCAGTGAAGTGGAATCATGTTTGCTTATGTCTTGTAATCTGGAATTTATGGAGCTCTGGCAATTTACCCCTGGTAAGAATCTGCCCCCTGAAGTCCAGATGTGTTTTTTAAGGAACTATAGCAGAATTTCCAGTAGTGTCTAAAGCTCTGTGGACACAGATTGAAACATCACATTTTTTTTATGAATCTCAGCTACGCAGTTGATTGTAACCACCCTTAGCTCAGTAAATCTCATTCTATAATTCTCCTCCTAGAACAAGAATATGCAAACTGTGGATCATGGAAGTCTTAAAATGCAGCCGTTAGTCGGATCATATTCCATCACATTTACTCTCACTAGTATCTTACTCCTCCTGTAGTCCCACTGAAATCAGTGGAACAGCTAGTCAAGTAAATTACTCCTCAGTGAGGTTTAAATGTGGAAGAATGGAGCTCTCAATATCGTTGGGAATTATGACCTTTTTTCAAGGTCAGGATAAACCCCAAAATGTTTTGCAAAAGCAAGATAGTGTCCTGTCCAGTGAAAGAGATCTGAGAGGAGGGTACTTTATTTCTATTTCTGTTTCATCAGTGCCATCTGGTGCACAAAAGGGAAAGTCTTTGTGTTTGAAGAGAAGCTGAGGATGATAAAATTGGAAACCATTTTTTGAGGTACTAAAAACTAAGGACTGGCAGATTTGTGTTTTCAGTAGCTCTCCAGCATGTAGAGTTGTGTCTTTAAGACACTCGCATGTTCTAATTTTACAAAGAAAACCTAGCAATTTCATTCACTGGTTTCCATAAATTCCAACAGCTTTTGGGATGACATTTAATGGATGAGAAATAAACAGCGATTATTATAAAAAAACCGAACGGAAGTATACCTCTAGCCATAAACTTCTAAACCTCCTATTAAATGAAAGCACAAGGTTACAGTTAAAGCAGTTGGAAAGGGATATTTATTTGTCATATCTGTGTCCTCTCAAGTACTTTCCCAAAGAAAAGCCAGGCCTCCTTCATGGCGAGGCACACCCTGAGCAGCCAGTCTGCCAGCTCCATGGCAAGGCTAGGCTGGCCATGGCGAGTGGACAGTTTGCTGTTCATGAGACAGCAGGGACCCATAAGTGTATTTCGCTTAGGGCCCACTGATGGATTAATACGACTCAACCGGGCTGGGGAAAGGAGGGTATTTCAGTCCTGTGCAGAGGCCTGCATAACTCTACCTCCCCTCAAAGCAGGATTGAATTGGGAATTAAGTTGTGCATAGCCCGTGTTGACTCTGCATTTCACCCCAGAGAACAAACGTGTGTGTTTGTGTGGGGGGGTGTCTAGGTAGCATGCGATGGTGCAGATTGTATATTCTGCCTCTGAGCATGCCCTGTGTGAACTAGGGCTCAGATCCTCCAAGGTATTTAGGTACCTAAAGACATTCGAGGGTCTGGGCCTGGATGTTTCCTGGGAACCTAAAACATTTCAGTCTGAGCTGGCCTGCGTCTCTAGTCAGAACCTCCCCTCCTGACAAAACCTGACTCCCTGCTACTTGCTGAACGTTCCCCGCCTATTTGCGAGACACCTCCGCTTTGACTCTGTGTTTCGTCCTGTGAGGCGGTTTCTTAAATAACCGTGTAAGACAGGTGGCCAATTTATACCTTTCAGTAGGTTTCCAGAGATAAATGGTCTAATAATTTCCATAACGGAGGTGTTGACACTTCAGGTCTGTTCCTCCTGCTGGGAAGATGAATACCTTGCAAAACTGCATCTGCTTTAGAAGGATTTGTTTTCCCTTTCGGAACGTGTTGGCTGAAACTTGCTGTGTCTGTATTCATGCTGGCTGCTGTTTGCCCGACTCTGGGGATTGTCCTAGAATAGTTGTCAAAGCACAGTGCAAACGCGGCATGTAAGTGTTGTACAAGTGGACCCTTGTATGCCTTTGTCTTTATTAGGGAGAGGCAACCTTTCCCAGCAGACCTGCTCCTCAGATCAAGACAGAGCAATGCGTGCTATTCAGCATTGGTGAGGCCGCATCTGGAGTATTGTGTCCAGTTTTGCCTCCCCACCCCCACTACAGAAAGGATGTGGACAAACTGGACAGAGTGCAGCGAAAATGCTTAGGGGGCTGGGGCACAAGACAGGTGACAGATCACAGAACAAGGAACAATGGTCCCAAGTTGCAGTGGGGGAGGTCTAGGCTGGATATTATGAAAAAACATTTTCACGAGGGTGGTTAAGCCCTAGAATGGGTTACCTAGGGAGGTGGTGGAATCTCCATCTTTAGAGGGTTTTAAGGCCCAGCTTGACAAAGCCCTGGCTGGAATGTTTTAGTTGGGGTTGGTCCTGCTTTGAGGAGGGGTTGGACTGGATGATCTCCTGAGGTCCCTTCCAACACTAATCTTCTGTGATTCTATGCTGGGACCTCTCATCCTTCTAGCCCTAACCCTACCCCTTAACTCTTTCTGGCCTAGAGTGATGTTAATAGGAACACTTGCAGCCGTGAGCCCAAGCGTCAGTAGTAGCCCATCCCAGCAATATCTGAGCAGATGCCCACAGAAAGCAGATGTTAGAGTCCAAGCCAAGCTGTAAAAAGTCCCTGGTCAAAGGAGTGTTTTACCATATGCATGATGTATAGCCTAACCCTCTGTACTCTTTCCAATAAAAAAGGAAAGGTATCTAGAGACATAAAGTACATTCTAACTTGTGTTATAGCCAGGCACCTGGTAACGTTAATCAGCATTTCCCTTGCCAGTTTTAAGAGCATTAAACATTTATTGCCACACTCAGTTTTAATTCATGGGTAGAGAAAAACATTCGTGTCTGTGCCAGAAAGAGAGATATCTAAGAGCTTTTGTCTGAACCCTCTCATATTGTTCTGTATAACCTTGAGATGATTCCCTTTGTGGAGTTCTCCCCAGAGAAGTGAATTTAAATTACCAAACAGGCTTCTAACAAAGTGAGGTTTTCATGGACAGAAGCTGGTCTGGTGCTTACGTTGTAGAGCCTGAATAAAAACATAATGTGTCCTTGTTTATTCTGCCAACATTAACTCTTCTCTGACCGAAGAGTGATACTTTTCTTTCCTGCGATATTATACAGTGTATTGTTTTGGTATGTTTTCAGGAAGGATTTTGGAAAGCTTTAGTTTGTTGATGCCAGTGGGGATACACCAGTCTAACCTCCTAGTAACATAAGAGTTTCATAAGAGCCTTCCAAAAGCATATACTTGCATTCAAGAGCAACATAACAAACATTGCATTACTATCTTAATATAGACCCGCTTCTGGTCTATATTAACTTCTGGGTATCCCTGGAAAAATTAAAATGTTCTTATTATTGCTCACTCGATCAATATTGTGTGCCAGGGTCAAGGAAAGGCCTAATTTTGTATCGTTTCCTAACACTGGTGATTATTTTCACAGAGAGGGCACTGGCATGGGGGGGTTGGGAGACATGGGTTCTATTCCTGCCCCTCCCACTGATTTATTGAGTAACCTTGGGGAAATCATTTCACATCTCTGGGCCTGATTCCCTCCCACCTGTTGTCTATCTTATTTATTTAGACTGAAGCTCTTCTGCCATGCTTCACGGGGCCCAGCACAGTGGGACCCAGAACTCGGTTGCGGCCTCAAAGCAAGACTGTGATAAAAATTAATAATCATTTTTTCTCTTTTGAAATCAGAGCTAGAAGTCCATGATATAATGAAAGTGCAAACGAGCAGCAAGGAAGATTCTTGGGCGATAAGAATACTGAATCTTCTTTCTGTGATTCCTGTTCTACAGGCAGGTATGGAGCCAGTCATAAAGCATTTGTCTTTTTTTTTTTTTTTAATCTTTGTTATACTCGTGTCTGTCTTTCTGAGTGTGTTTTATATATAAAAATCTGTTGTGATCTTTGTGCTAGCTTAAAAGGATAACAATTAGAGAGTGTCACGTCACAAATATTTATTTTAAACTCTCTTGCCTGAATTTCCCATGGCCACCTTTGGTTATTAAAACTGAAACTCCATGGGGAGCCATGCAAACATTGTCCTAATTGTGTGTCTAAATGCGAATGCCTAAAATGCAGCAACGGGTATGTCTTCATTGACGGCAGCAAATTTGCTGCTATCAGAGTGATTTATTTGGATCGATGGAGCAGAAGTGAAGACCTGGAAGTTGAGTCAATAAAACCTCCTCCAAAAAAGCATAGCGCTGCGTTGACGGGTATACATTGCCCATTGGCGCAGCATAGTGGAGACACCACTCCGGAGAGGATTTAGGAAGTTGACGTAAGTTACACAAGCTAATCTACGTAGCTTACATAACTCCTGTTGACTGCCGCCAAATTTCCCCGTACGCATAGACCAGTACAATACTACAATTTCAAGGGAGTTTGCAATGTTATTTAAGGGTGCATTGTCTTCATTCAAAAGCCGTACTAGCCTTATAAAATACATGGGTCTCCTATTTTGTATGCCAGGTGGTTGCGTGCAGGAGCTTCCGGTGTTTGGAGTAATAGAAGGTGTCTTCCTGATTAGAATTATCAATGAGCTGTGTTATAATGCCAGTGGAGAACTGGAGCTGAGAGAGCTAAAAACTCAAGGCTGACCTTTTATGCCTTCTGGAGCATAAAAAAAGAAAGATTTTTTTCCAGGTGGGCAATACATGTTCAAAACCATCGACTGGTGCATCCAGAAACAAATATTTTATAAGTTTGACCTGAATTCTTTGGTTCTATTTGTGTGACTTTGCATTTGGCTGTGTTTAAAATGCACGTTGTTCAGATGAGCCACACGCAAGGTTAGTCTGTATGACTGACCTGTTCCCATTGTTTACCACACTAACAATTTTTGTCATCTGCAGATTTTACCAAGAATGATTTTATATTTTCTTCCAGATAATGGATAAAGATATTGAATAATTTTGGACTGAGAAGAGATTTCCATGGGGACTCCCCTGGAAACACCCCCATTAGATGGCAAGTCCCTATTTCCGACTATTTTTTGCAGTTTTCTTAACATAGTTGAAAACCCTGGTAAGAAGCAGGGTAACCCAACTTAACAGGGCTTTTCAATCATGTTCCGCCCAGTTGAGCCCATGCGTTGAGGGAGAAAGACCTAAAAACTATGACCTTAAATGCTGCAACATCACAGGGCAAATAAAAAAGAACCAAACATCCATTATTTTTAAAATTTTGTCATTTTAAAATCCTTTTAAAGATTCTTGAGCACTTGCGACTGGCAGCACAGGACTGATCAGTGCCAGTGGTAGCAGGGGAGAGAGGAGCTGGTGACTTTGTTTAGTGTGGCCTGTTGCTCTGCTCCTTGTGGGACAGCATTTATTACAGCTGGTACTGAGGAGCCAGCAGACAACCTCTGTTAATGTGCAGCAATTCAGAAGCTCCTATCTGGTGTGATTGCAGCACATTGCTGTAAGCAGGCTGCCTCCAATTTGCAACAGAGAAATGAACCGTAGCTGCTCTTTGGCAGCTATACCCACTCTTTTTACTTCTGATTGGGCCACGTTCTCTGCTGGCATAACTCAAATGATTTCACCAGAGTTAATGCCAGAAGAGAATTTGGCTCAGCGGTTTATAAAGTTTGTTTGACTGAGAAATCCCGCCCTGCAGCGTCAAAGATTGCAACAGCCTCTGAGAGAAATGAAAGTGAAAGGAAGATCAACCGAAAGCTATGGAGCACGAAGAGAAACTGCAGAGGGTGGCTGTCTAACAAAAGCAACTCCACTATGAATTTTAGGATTTATATGGCAATTGGTTGCTTCCTATGTACTGGTATGTATAACTAATATTTTTGCATGCATTATCCTGCTAGGTAAAATGAGACCGAATCATTCATATGCTAAATTCTTGTTGCCAGAGCCTGCTGGTTGCGGACAAGATTTCAGTCCTATTATAAAACTGAGAGAATCCTTGTTGCCCTAATAGTGACTTTAACCACACATCACGGCTGAACCAAATGTCCTTGTTTTTATGTCATAGAAATCTAGGCTAAGATTTTCAAAAGTGACTAATGATTTTTGGATACTTCAGTGTGGGTCATCCAAAATTCATGAGTCCCACTTGAAAATCTTAGCTTTAGTTTTGGAATTGAAATAAATCCAAAATCTCCAAGTAAAACTCAGCTGAAACTGCTCTGTTTTGTTCAGGTTTGGGATAGATACTCTATAACCGCCAAATATACCTCATTTATTCTATCTAACTTAACCACAATTTCAAAACTTGGGCTAGGTTTGTCTAAAAGGTCACAGAGTCTGTCCAGCATTTCTGGCTAGTAATGAAACTTGAAATGAGGCATGATTTTGGCTTTTGCTAGAAAAAAATGTACACATCTGTGTTAACAAGCTGTGTGTGTGTGTAAAAGTTTATATTATTATTATATATATTATATATTATTTCATAATACTACCTTAGTCTAAATACAACTGTGCAAAATGTTTGTGAATTTTGAACTTCAGTGCAAAGTGCCTGGTCTGAAGTTGCACATCTTTTCTTAGGGTGGTAGATTCTTTGCTATTTTCATTCAGTCCTTGAGGAAGCCAATAAATACAGGGCAATTCAAAGAGCAGGCTGAAACTCTGCCCTAATATTGTTGCTTCGGATTTGCAGCACACACACTCTTGACTGTAAGATCAGTCACTGTCTAAAATCAGAGAAATGAGAATTGGGCCTCTAAAAATGTCTGTTGTACACATGCATTTGTTGGCACGAATCAGGACGCTTTGGGCACGAGCAGATAGTTGCTGCATGCACACAATTGTGCATGCTTTGCATGTGGAAACGTACAGTTTGCATGTGCATTTGGGGGGAGGAGGGGGTGCTTGCTGCATCGTTGTTTAGTAAATTTAACTCCTTATGTTGTTTGAGCCATTCCCTGGAGGCCTGTGAAGGATTGCTCCTTGCATTTTTTCTCCAGTGCTTTGTCCATTCCAGTTATACATCCTTCCAAATAGACCTGTAGTACCTGGGCGCACCTGGAAAAGAATGCCCTTATTTTGGTGGGGTTAGAATGTCACTGAATGTCCCTTATATGCAGGCAACACTACATAAACCCTGTGGAAGAAATGTAACCAGGTAAGCCCTTTAAGGCAGCGGTTTTCAAACTGTGGGTCGTGACCCCCAAGTGGGGTCACTTCATCAGCAGATGGGGTCACAGCAATCCCCAATGTTTTACAAAATGGCCTCCCTCTCACACACTGTATGCACGAAGTTGCATCGCATGGAGGATGCTATTTTGCTCTACAAAATGGCGCCTTCCATGCAGCATGACCTGGCACCCACCGTATGGGTGTGAGATCATGCCGTCCAGAGGACACCATTTTGTAAAGCAAAATGGCACCTTCCTTGCAGCGTGACCTTGCACGTGCAGTGCGTGTGAGGTCACAGTGCGGGGAGGACGCCATTTTTAAATTGCAACTTCCTTGCTGCCTGGGGTAGTCGGAAATACATCTGAAAATGGCGTCATGCAGGGAAAATGTTTGGGAACCACTTTAAGGCAAGCGATGCTCAGTCTTACCTGTGATGTACCAGCTTCCCCGTAGCTGATGGTGATATGGCAACTTAATGATGATTAGTGACCCCATCTGTGAAAGGGTCACAGGCAGCCTCTATAAACGGGGTGGAGAACTCAGAGATAAGGCCTGAGAGAGAAGAGTAAGGGGGAGTTGCCTCCCTGGGAAGGGTCTCGCGAAGTAGGATCGGCTCCTGTGGGGCCTTGTAAGGGGCATGGAGATGCCTGAAGTAAAATGCTAGCAACAGTAGCAGTAAGGGAATCCTGCTGACAAGACGCAACAGAGGAGTAGCTCTGCAAAGGCGCAGGAGTGGGGGCAAAGCAGACAACTTTAGAGTGGTCCATGAAGGCCAGAAGATTTATTAGCCTGAAGATATAGTTGGACCTTTCGTTGCTCCCGAGGCGGATTGAACTTTTATGTGACTTCACTGGAGGGCCAAGACACAGAGTGGGAAAGGCCATCTCCAGGCGAGGCGGTGCCGTTGATGAAAGAACCCTTGCAACATAGGGTGCTACGGTGGTAGGAACAACTTATTACAGGGAGGAATTCCCAGAAACATTTTTACCAATTTCTCGAAAAATCTGGCTGTTTCACATCACACACTTTTTGCTGCTGCTTTCAAAGGAAAAAAAACAACAATGTAATAACAAAGCACTTTAGCAACGCTGCTTCATTAAGCCTTTTATCACACCTGTAGTTGAAAAAGGGAACTGGGATTAAGGACGCCTAGAATCAGATTAACAAAAACTCTTGGGCATCCAATTCCCATGGGCTCTTAACCTGCTTAGGCACTTCAGCGAATCCCATGAATCAACTATCTGCATCTGTAGGTGCCCAAAGACGTTTGTAAAGCTGGTCCCTCAGTTTTCCTGCCCATGACCATTGACATGGCAGTGATCATGGCAAGTCACTTAACCTTCTTGTGTCTCAGCATAGTCCTCTCTGAAACTAAAAACGCCTACTTGACAGGGCTTTTTGCAAGGCTCAGCTGTCTATGAAATCCTTAGCTGTAAGATGGTGCTGAAGTGCTGACTATTATTAATATTTTATTGAGTCCTCCAGCACGTTGCTATTTGCTCTCCTCATGCAGTGGCTCTCCAGGCCTCTGTGTAGTTGGGTTCAATTTTCAGGATCGCTCTTTCTGCTTCCGTCATGCCCTGCGTGTTGGTGGGTTGTTTAGGGGGTTGGTTTGTTTTGGGGTTGGTTTTTTTGCTCCTCCTAGTCTAGTTCTTATAAGAATGTTGATTAATGTTTTTTCTTAATAACAACACAAAATTCTATGCCCAAAAAGCAAAATGTATTTGCTCAGGAAAATTTAATATCCTCTGTCGTCCTCTCCCCCCCATTAATTTTGTGGGTAAAGAGCCTGAATTTCCAGTGGACTCAATGGAATTTCAAAATCTGAGGATTTCTGACTGTTTCTTGTTCTCCTATAATTCAGAAAAATGCCCCTTCACCTCCCAAAAAAGTAATATTCCAGATGCTATGGATCTATTAAAACTGCATAGAAAGGGTGATAGCTAAATGCATTAAATTCTTTCACATAGGAAAACAAAACTTAATTAAGGGAGTATATTTTTGTTATTGTTAAATGTTCAATGGTATTTTTTTAATGCATTTGTGCATGTATTGCCTTTAAGGAATCCTAAAGCACCATAATGGAATTGCAACAGCAGGTTCAACCTTTAGTCAAAGAAGGCAGCTTTCCTGCTTGTTTGAGACAAGTGAAACGATCCTGTTGTCGAATGAAGTCAAGTACATCAGACAGAATGCCTGGCTCCTGGTGAGTGGAACTGACTCAAAGGACACGGAGGTGCCTCACACAGAAAACCCTCCTGCTGAAGACACCCTCACATTTATCATACAAGGTGAGTTAGCCGTTTAGACGCTCAAGGCATATGAGCAAATTTGGCTCCCATTTGAGGTATTGTAAAGTAGGCACAGACTGAGGCTTGAGGTGACCAAAACTGGGCAGACAAATCTTGCTTGGGGCGGGGTGGGGGGAGGTCTCCTTCAGGTTGCTCAAGCAAATCTTGGAGTGCCGCACGCAGATCATCCTTGGGTCTCACATTCCAGGACCTTTGTCAGGAAGCCAGTAATACTTGGAGAGGCCTGAAAGCAATTCGTCAGTAAGGGTGCTGTTGCTTTTCTTCCCCAAAAAAGAGAACTGGTTTATTGCTACGCTTGCCTTTTCTTCCTGTCACTGTGGGCGGGCTGGGTTATCCAGAGGAGCAGCCTGAGCCGTTCACTGACTGTTTAGCACAACAGCAGCCTTTCTGATTAAACCTGTCTCTGAGGCCATATCACCTCTCAAGAGTTGCCATTTCAGCCTGCTGAGGAATGCAGTTATACTTAGCATTGCTGTAACTCTTTACACCCACAGAGTCTTTTCCTAACATTAATTCATCTGCCCAAATATCGTTACCCCTGTTTTTCCGGTAGGGACTCTCCCGAACTTCTATGCCCACGCAGCAAGTCGGTAGGGGAATTCAGTGCGTATGCAGCTGGAATCCAAGTGTACAAGTATATCTCACTCAGCCAGTCTGGAGCGAAAACATCAGTGCGCCTTGTTCTTTTCTTGTTCAATTACTAAAAACTCCAGTGTCATCGCCTGGAAATCTAGCTTTCTGCCACTGCTGAGTGGCTGGGTGACAAATACAAAATGAAAGACCTGATATGGAGCAGCAGCCTGCATGTGTTGTCATAGATTAGTCTTCTGGCAATGCCACTGACTGACAAGCAGAGTATGCCGCATGTGCATTTCTGTACTTAGCGTGTGGGAAAGAGAGCAACAGGCAAATAATTAATAAGACGCTATTAATCAATCATATACGTGAAGATAGATTCCTCCCTCAGCGCACACATTAATGGATCATACAAAATAAGTCAAGGAATCTACAGAGCCGTTCTTCGTTCCACACCTTCTCTCTCATTGTGCCCAGCTTGCTTATTTGTGCAAATGCAGTTGCCAGTAAACTGTTGGGAGAGTATGTTTCAGGCACCGTAAGTGCATATGATTGAAGTATGTTTTTTAATCCCTTATGGGCCAAAGAAGAATATATGTTCACTAGACAACCAAGAGGCCATGTGTCCCAATTTCAAGCTTTTCCCCAACAAGGGATCAGAAATCTTTAAAAAAAAAAAAAAAAAAAAAATGCACCAAAACTATTTAATGGTAGAAGTATATGTTTTCACTCCATTCATAATCAAAAATGGCTGAGCTTTTATTGTTCAAACTTAAAATTAATTCTTGGGCAGAGATAAGAGCTGGAAAACCTCTCTGCAAAATGAAAGTGACAAGCATCTGAAATAAAGCCTTTGCAATGGGAATGCTTGGTCAACTTTAATTATGACTGTTACTAGTTACGGTATTTCTGTGTATTCACTCACACTGGGCGTTTAGCCTATGGAACTCATTGCCACAAGATGAGATTAATGAGATTCAAAACGGATTGAATAAATATGAATATCCAAAGTTGTAACAATAAATGTTTATATAGATATAAAACCCCGCATGCTTCAGGGTATAACACAACCTCTTACTGTTAGGGGTCAGGAAGGATCTACCCTGAGGATTAGGTTATCCCATAACTGCCTACTGCAGGGTTTCTTGAACCTTTCTCTAAAGTATTTGGTGCTGGCCGTTGTTTGTGATGGGTGACTAGAAGGGCCCCCGATCTGTGGCTATTCTTCCATTTAACAACATTTTTATATATATTATAAGCATGTAATACATGAATAGCAGTGTCCACCTTTCTGAGCTGGGTTTCCCATTTCCCCACTGCAAGACACACAGTAGGAGTTCTTGCATGTGTCCAGCTGTGGAGAAAATTGGGACCCTGTGTAATTTGTTAAATGAATAGATGCTGTGCTATATTCTAAATTGGCCAGTAGATGTCAGCATAACATCCTACAACTAAGCATGCTACACGACTCGTTTGTTTACTGACAAGGGGGTGTTGATCTATGTCAGACTGTTTTCTGTGTGCCACTGCCAACGCACCCTGACTAGTTTCAGCAAATATTTTTACAAGAGAGAAATGTAACAGAAGGATGAGCCTTTCCTTCCGTGAAACAATGACAGTGAGTGGAGTGAAGATCTGAACAGTACACGTTTGACATGACAGGGTCCATTATTAGTGCATGTCCCTGAAGAGTTTTCCATAAATTCCCTA
Organism: Mesoclemmys tuberculata; assembly: GCA_007922155.1. NCBI lineage: Eukaryota > Metazoa > Chordata > Testudines > Chelidae > Mesoclemmys > Mesoclemmys tuberculata. Next base: position 11,823,017 of record ML675623.1, read on the forward strand.
ATCTAGTCTCAGAATATCCAAGGCAGCATTTTGAAAACATAGCAGCAGGCATGAAGAAGGCGTTCCGATTGCTACAGTGAGGAGGGCTGTGGGTCTGTAGATACAGCGCTATGTAGGAAGGTAGATCTAAGGAAAAGGAGGTTACCAAATACATAATTTTAGTCATGTTATTTTGTGGTACTTAATCACTATCGTGAACCTGTTTTGTCACTCAGGGCACTGATCTGATTTTAAATACAAACGGAGCGGGGTGGCTGTGTTGAGTAATTTTCACAATTCAGCGTAGATCGATGTGTCTGTTAAACTGTTCGGGTGCTCGAAGAATTATTAGTTCATCTCCTTTTCGTGGGGGGGGAGAGGACTCCAGGAGGTGGGGGGGATTGACAGTGGGACATGGAAACCTTTCGCCTTTAGCCCACAGGTCCAGATCCAAGCCAGCTGCTAGTGACTGTGACGTTTTGGGGTTGACTCCTATCGGTAAAGGGTTTAGTCAGTGTTTGCCTTGTAACTCGGGATGTCTTGGGGCTAGCCGTGGAGCTATAGTTCAAAACTCTGACCCAACTGCCTGCCAGCAGCCCATAAGCCGCACCCTGGCCTTGCCCAGCTTGCTTACTCCTTGACTTTAGGACCCTTCCAGCCCTGAATTCACCCCAAAATCATCCTCTTGCAGAGTCTGGTCCCTCTCACTTGACCTCAGAGAAAAACAAGGATGAGGTTCGCTGCTTCTACAGGAACAGTCGAACCCTCCAACCCGTCTGCTTACTAGTAGCTCACATTTGACTGAACTTACATGCAAGTTAAATATGTGCTTTCACTTTTCAAGTTTATAACGTTAATCGAGCAAGGTACAGTCTTTGTTCAAGATGATTTCCCTCTTGAAGTGTTTTCCAGCTTTTTACTGGCCAGTGTGGTCAGGACCTATCACAGAGATCAAATCACTTGGGTTCTTTGTCTTTTTGAAGTGGAGGATAACTTAGGGCTTCTCTCCCTGTATCTTTATACTTCAGGGTACCTTTTTAATTGATTCTTCTGACATGCCACCCCCAGAAAAAGTTCATTAGTTCATGCTGATTAAAGGACCCAGGAGGTCTGAAAGAAAACTCCAGGCTGGTTCCAAATTATTTCTTCCTGTTGCAACCTCTGGCACAAATCAATAACCCATTGAATTTGGGCCACACCTGCTCTGAGCTGTTGGCCTCTTTCCTTTGTCGAGAGGGGGAGGGGGAAACCAGTTGATCAACTCCCCTGCCATGCCTGGTTTAAATACCTTTTAATCACAGACTTCAAAGCGTAATATCAGTGAGTGTTCATAATTTCACACCCACCTTTGTTACGTATATTTTACAATGATGATATCGATCAGTGGGTTGTTAGTTTTCAAAAGATGCTTCCCAAGGCATATTTGGCACAAGAATTACTGCAGTAGTGGGTAGGATGTGACTGGGGGGGGGTGCCTAGGGTAATGGTGACTGAAAGTTATTCGTGGGTGGCTGGCCAACCTGAAATGAGTGGGCGGCTCTCGTCCCAGGCCCTCGTGGACAAGTGCCCATGGCAGTGAGCCACTTTTATAAGTCTGGCAGAAGAGCTGAGTGAGCATGGACATTGAAAACCAGTCCCGAGTTACGGTTTAGCTATACTTGGTGCAAGCCCTCTTCGGGCACTGGGCCTTGGGGACAGACCAATGCCAGGCACAAAGCAGAGCAGCCCAAAGACTGAAATACAAAATAACACTGAAGGTTGGTCAACCTTGTACCAACTGCCCCACCTTGTTCTGACCATGCTCCCCTTCTCCCCAGCCACATCTTAATTGTGCTCCATGTGCCAGGGCAGCGGGGATGAGAATGGCATAAAAGTCACTACGGCAGTTCTGTACCACGCAGGGACCGCACAGGCAGAGCCAATCCTCTGCTCTTCAGCTTTGCTGGCTTTGCCCTATTGCAAGGAATGATCAGAACCTGACTTTCCTGTAGTGCCTGGTTGAGGCACATTAGTTGGTCGCTGTGGGTCGTGCTGCAGGTTGTGGCTAAACATAAGACTTCAGGCCTTCCCTGCATGGGACAAGGCACACAATCACACCCTACTGCAGCCTGAGAGCCCTTTGTGCACGTTGGCTTAATACGCTTTGGAAGTATTCGAAGTTAAACCACAGTAAGAATGTGCACATGGGGAGTTGAAGTGGAATAGCTGGCACCTTTTAAATTCACACCCTAGCTTAGTGCACACTAACTTCCCCGTGTAGACAAGTCCTCAATCTTCACCGGCATTAAATTCATTTAGTAGATGAATATTTAATCAGTTTGCAAGAGTGGGAAGACAAATCTGCCAGAGTTAATCCTCTTGGGAATGTTGTGAGCTTGCATTGTTATATCATCAGCAGATCAAGTTAATCACAACGTAGGGGGGATACGCAGAGTAAATTTTCCTCAAACTAGTCACAACAGCGTAGGAGGATTCGGAGTAGATTTGCCTCTTGGAACCATTTCATGCAGAGCTGTGCATGATGGGAGGGGAATCTGAGCTGCAAAATTCAGATCTTGATCCAGATTTCAAATTCCCCTGCATATCTGGGTGTTTGCTTTGGGTTTATCTTCAGAAATAACATTGTGTGATTCCGATTAAATGTCTCATTGTGTCTATATTAGGTGACAAAGAGTAGCAACAATATACTGCATAAAAAAAGAGACCTGAAGGGGCAAGAATATCCCTATGTTTGCAAAATGTATTGTACTAAAATGTGGTCCCCAAAGTATCCTATTATTCAGTCTGCTAGTGCTGTCAAATTTGTGGAGGATATTTTCATTCTCTGCTGGGGACTGGTAAAGATAAATCATGACGGGATGAGCCCTGCAGCTTTCATGGATAGCGACCCCTCTAAAAATCAGGACATCTGTCCGTTTTCTCAGTCTGATATGATTGTGTCTTTGACTATCCTTTGAGGCAGTGCAAGGTCTGTGAACTGCTTAAGTGCTTCTTAAGCCTCTGTACAGGGATGAGCTTCACCCTTTAAGTCCTTGGATGGGAATAACAAAGCAGTTAATATTCAGAGCCACATACTGAAAACTCCTTACAGTATATTAATAATATTTGACAGTCTGCCAGCTCAGTGATATTCATTTCAAATATGCAGTAATTCTGAACTCGCTTAAACCTTGTTTCTCTGGTGTAACTCCATTGATTTCTGCATAGTTTCTCCAGATTTGGACCAGGGTAACTGAGAGGAAAATCGGGCTCTGTAATGTCATTACCCTCATAAAGCAAGAGTAATTTAGCAGTGAAGGAGACATGCGTATGGTATTCATTAACAAATATATTTATCTTAGTCGGGAGAAGATGCAACCAAATTAGGGCCACAACTCTGCAACGGGGTCCATAAACGAGACACTTGAGCCTATAAAGAGCCTGTTGTAAGATTGGGGGGCTTGGGGAGAAGATTTCCATGCTATTGGTTTGTGTAAATGTGCTGGGAGTGGGTTGCAACTGAGATTGAATAGAGTTGCATAGTATTTGCTGGTTTTGGCTGGTGTCCATCAATAGTTCAACTCCTCTCTATAGTATTTATTAACATGAACTGGGATTCTAACAGGTACACGTGCATTTTTTCATGCAGCACCCTCACTGGATATTCTCCAACATGTGGATGAGGATGTAGACAAGCTTGAATGTAAGATTAACAGATACTTTACAGATAACACCCAGATCCTGTGGCCTGGGATACAAACTCAAGGCGATAAACTAGATTCGTGGTTCATCGGCACTGTAAAGCACCTGGCTGACAAATTCACCGTTACAGTCTTTTTGGTACAACCAGTTGCCAGCAAAGAGGCGGAGAATGGAATCCCTGGAGATGTTTCTCAAGGCAAAGCAGAGAGATTTTATCTTTCAGGTAATGTTAAGGCTATCAAAGGAGCATTGAGTAACAGTGATGGTAATTCTAATTTGTACTTCTACAGCACCTTCCAAATGAGGACTTTAAATTTACAATATCAGTGTGGCATTGTAACTACAATGGGAGTTAGCTGATGCAATAACTAACAATAGGCTATTGAAAAAACAGCCTATTGGTGGGTTTAAAATATAAAGAAGCTGCTTTGCTAGAGTTGTGTATAACAGAAATAATTTGCCTCATTCTTATTTACACTAGGGCAGTATTGCCAGTTCTTGCAATTTTATTTTTGATGTCTTGATATTTGATGTTTTCCTTAAAACTCCAGCTCCTGTATCTTTTTTTTTTTTTTTTTTTTTAATCTCATCATTTTTAAGCCAATTTCGTGTTTCTGAGAGGTATGCCTCACGGTTTTTGAATGCTTAGGGTGGCCAGTACAGCCAGGCCACCGGACTCCAGTGTAGCAATATAAAGGGGCTTGAAAGTAGATGTAAACATAACTCGTGTTGCCAGAAAAGTGTAACATGGCCTTAGTCTAAATGAGAATTGCGGGGGGTGTTCATGCATGCAAACACAATTACAAGTTTTCGAGCTTACACAGAGTCTTCTTCAGTTCTGGAAAACTAACTCAGTGTCATTGCTAAATCCGAGGTTTGACGCTTTGGGTTAGTTTCCGAAGGCTGGTCTACATGGACAGTGGTGGTCAGTGGGAGAGACACAAGCTACATTGAGCTAGTTACGTTGACGTATGCAGTGGCGTCTTCACGGTGTTGCCTAGACGGGAAACACCCTCCTGTGGATGAGCCGTACTCCTTTTGGGGAGTTAAACTAATGGCATTGACCGGAGAGTCAATCTCCCATCAATTTTGAGCAGATCTTCACAACCAGTTCTATAGATCCTGCTGCATCGGTCGGCGTGGAGCCCGCTATGTAGAGAAGCCATAGACCGGAACAAGAGCTTTGTGTAAACTCAAAAGCTTTTCTCTCTCTCCGACAGAAATTGGTCCAATAAAAAATATTGCCTCCCACAGTTTGCCTCTAATATCCTGGAACCAACACGGCTACAACAACACTGCATAAGAATTGTAGCACAATTCTGAATTTATTGAAGGATAATTGTACCCATTATCCAAATGGAGAAACAGATGCAAAGAGAGGTTAAATGGCTCACCAAAAGGCACAAAAGATGTCAGTGGCATAGTGGGAAATTGTACCCATTTCCTGTTCTGACCATGTATAAGCTCTATTCTGTAGTATGTGTTTGTGTAGCTCTAGATGGCAACCTGTATTTGACTGTTTAGCACTATTCATCCAAAATCTGTTTCCTCGGGTATCATCTGTATTACAGGTGTATTCTTGGTACGCACAGGACCCTCTCTAATCCAGTCTGGCTTGAATAAGGATGTGCTCCTCAGCTGTGCTTTCTCAGTCGATCACCACACAGATGTCACCATCAAATGGATATTACAGCAGAAAGGGGCACAAAAGAAGGTGTTGTTTGCCTATAATGGATCTACCAGGCAGGTGGAACACAAGGATAAGCGAGCTGAGATGTTCCTTGCAGAGATCCCAAAGGGAAATGCTTCCCTCTTACTAAGAACAGTGGAAGTAAGGGATGAAGGAATCTATTCTTGCTCAGTATTTGTGTCTTCACTTCTTGGGACACAGAATATCCAACTGGAAATAGTAGGTAATTGATTGATTGTTTTTAAGTATATTGGGCAACAGTCAACATTTTGTATTAGAAGGATGAGAGGTTTGACTGAATCGGCATGGGGAAAACATGTAGCAAGATAAGAGGATGCTTGCCTTTATATGGACAGGTGAGCACATAACAATGGCTGTGTATTGTTCTGCATTTATGAAGGGCTCAGCTGGAATTGAGCAAAGGAGGAGAACTTGTGAGGTGATCTGTCAGGATCCGGTCTCCTTGCCATGGGATCGCTATCTCCCACTGCAGCGCTTTTACCCATTGCCCTGTAATTTTTGTTTCTGTGGGATAAACCACTGCTATGTCTAACTCCATCAAGGAATAGAATCAGGGACGCAAGACCAGAGCGACAGGTTGGGACAGATCCAGCGGCAAGGGTCCGTGCTCTCCGAGGGCTGCAGGTGTAAATATGGCGTATCCTTTGGGAAATCCTGCAGTGCCGCTAGGTCATGTACAGCCAGCACTTTTTTAAAAAAGGACAATTGCTACACTTAGAAAGGGAAATGACACAAGTACTATGGTAAACCTAACTTCTGTGTGTGGTACATGTCAAGGGTTTTTTTAATGGTTCTATGCCATTCCTCTCAACCTGCCAGTGCTCAAATATGGGTCACAATGGGTCAAAGACCCCCAAAATAAGGGGGGAGGGATACAAATGCATTCACGTAGGAACCTTTATGATGCTGTGGGATTCCTTCCTTTGGTGGAGTGAATCTGTCTTGTGATTCTGCATTTCTGGTGCAAACAGTTTTCAGCAATGTAAGTGTGGGAAACCAAATTTGCGTGGACTGTAATTTTGGGGCTAGAAGGAGTGATGTCCTTTGAAATGAGGGCTGTTAAATGGTGCCATTTTAATAGCTTAATAAATTATATGGATAGAAGTTGAGCAAAGAGATGCAGCGTTGTAATAACTTTTTTTTTTTATTCACCAGAAAAGCCCACAGTGACCCTTAATGCTGACATGCTGTCTCTGGTGGAAGGAGAGGAACGCAAGCTGATCTGTGACATTAGTCACTTTTACCCTCATAACGCAGAGGTTCAGTGGTTTCAGGAACCGAAGGCGCAGGGGTTGCTCCCCCATGTGGTGAATCATGTTCTCTTCAGCAGTCACAGACAGAACAGTGATGGGACTTACAGCTTTTCCAGTTACTTCCTGCTTAAGGCCTCTCTCAGGGACCATGGGTGTAGATACACCTGCCGGGTGGAGCATCAAAGCCTGAAGTACCCAATCAGGAGAAGCCTGACGGTGAAAGTGACAGGTACGCTGTTCTCCTGAGGAAACCCCATTGCCTTCTTGACTTTTTAGCCCATGGCAAATCCAGTCAGGAATTTTCTACTAACATTTTTCGTGACCAGAAAATGGCTTTTTCAACCATACAGAAGTTTTCATGACAAAATTTGCATTTCTGTCAAAAAAAAATAGTCATTTTGTTTTTTGACAGAAAAGCAGGGGGGAAATGCAAAACAAACTTAATTTATAATCAGCCTTTAGGGGCTGGGGGGGGGATGGAAATCCTTTCCTGACCAGCTCAACCCTGTGGTGATGATTAATTTGTTGAAGAAAAACAGGGTGCCTGGTGCAGTGGAAAGCATGGGAACGAAGGCGGTCCCTACTTTGAAAAGCTTACTGGGAGGCAGGGGAAAAACTGAGGTCAGAGGGACTCAATGGATGCCTCTGTTTCTCCTTTCCAATGGGCAACGGAGGATGGGCTCTCTGGGAGGAATTTCACTGAGGGTGGTTTGGGGAGCCTTAAATGCTACCACAGTAGAAGATAGTAATAATAACCACCCCTAAAAACTTTGTTTCAGTGGGTTATCTCCCACCCTCCTGTTCAGCTATCAAATATCAATAATAACCTTTGTTCAGGGTATTTCCTGGGGATTAAAAGCTAATGCCTCTCAACTTCAGGCCTTTAACTCCACTTGCTCATAAATCCCACTTCAGTCATTATTACTCTCATACCCAAAAGTTTCTTGAGTATCCGCTTTGGTTTGTTCTATTCATTTTGTTTTGGGTTTAATCTTCTGCAACAGACTGTTTAACATGTCTTTGTCCTTTAAGAAGCATCATGGGATTTATTTTTCTCTGCAGGCTATCCTTAAAAAATCTTTTCTTTTTTTTTTTTGGTTAAATTTATTTATGGACAGAATCGACCTCATCAACTTGGCTCCTTGTTGTCCTGTTTGTCCTCGCTGCGTGTCTGGTTGTGCTATTGTATTATCTTCATAAAGGTAAAAAAAAAAGTGTGAAAACCAGACTTTGGGGTAGAAAGGAATTTGCTGCCGATGGTGTCGTTGTCGTATTATTACTATGAGTATGATGATCGTTTATTTAAAAAGGTTATGTAAAAAGGTGCTCCCTGCTCCAAAGAACTTACAACCTCAATACAAGACGAGAGCGAACGGATGGATAGTCAGATAGAAGGGGGAAGTACAAGGAAACAATCAGACCAGACTGGCCCACGTGACACGCAGTGGTCTCAGCACATCAGCAGCTTAGCTGTGGTTGTGTTGAAATAGAGGGTACAATCCCCAAGTGGTGTAAGTTGACATAGCTACATTTGAGGCAGTGGAGCCAGGGTGATTTACATTGGCTCAGACTTTAGGACCAAATCTTTAACTGTAATTGAGTTGTCTTGTGATGGCTGGGGAGTGGTGTCTTGAGTTCAGTGTTCTTACTTACCCGTCTCTTTCTTTTCTACCCTAGTGAGGCACTCCAGTAAGGTAGGTTTTGATTCTGTTTTCTATGTAGAATGCACATTATCTTTCTGTTCTTTCCATTATGCTGTTCTCTAATGTGTGTTGTCTTTTTTTAATTTCAGCCAAAACCTTACTAGAGCACAAGACCTTTCAGTCTGGTCAGGTAAGAAGCACAGAATCCAGCTCGCAATATGAAATAACCCTGTAAGGGCAGGCCTCCGCAGCCCGCCGCACAGAGCGGGGCTCAGCAGACATCGGCTTCTGCTACAAATAACTGCATCGATGTTGTGGCTTGGCTGACGTTCAGGCTCTGACGCCGAGGGAGACGTTGTCAAAGCACTGTCGATGTTGCTGTTTTTAGCACAGTAGCACAAGCCCTGTGAGCCCAAGTCTGTTGAGCCGGGCTTGGAGGCTCGCTGCCACTGGCTACGGAGATGTACCATAAGGGAGACTGGGTGGGATTTGCAAAAGCTCTCCACATTGGCCTACCACTCGTCTCCCGGAAAGCAACTGAGATTCCGACTTCAAAGGGAGCACAGTTTGGCCAATGCTGAACTCTTGGAAACCCTGCCTTATGTTATTAGGGGAATCAGTATAATTTAGAGGTGAGGGGAGCGGGTCAGGAGTTTTGAGCTCTGCTATTGACTTCATCATCTCAGGCAAGTCAGTTATCCTCTTGTCTTTCACTTCTGCATCTGCAATATAGGAATGGTGATGATCTGCCTCTCAAATGTGTTGCGAGGCTTCACTCTTGAATATTTGTCCAGTGATTTGGGATACTCGGCTGAAAGGGGCTCTATAAATTCCAAGAACAGTGTGTGTTTAAAGTTGTTTCCATTTATTCCCAAATACAAATAACAGAACAAAATCCCCCCCCAAATTATTTTTATTGCAGTCAGAAGCGAATGGTAGTGTTGCATGCGTTTAAAGAACAATATTCTTACATTTGTACAGTGTATACTAACTCAGGGATCAACCATGGGAAAAGTTGCATGTCCGTAGCATGGGGCAGTGCCTGCAGGCAGATGGCAACAGGCTGCTGTAACTTAGGTGGATCTTTAGCAACTTCTGGAGCAGCCTAAAATCAGGAGGGACCAAATGTACCTCTAAGAGGTACTGTGCAGAGCACACCCCTAAATCCCATTGAAATACTAGAATATCAAGTGGGCATCCACCTCCCCTAGTCCTCACTGGAAAAAGTCTAAATCCTCAACCAGCGCATCTTTCCCTGTAATGTTCCCTTCCTCTTCCCGCACCCCCCAAATGCAGGCGCAAATTAATATCTGATCTCCTGAGAGATGATGCATCTTGCCTTATCTACCTTTTCTTTAATTTGCCTTTGATTTAGTTAAGAAAAACAAAGCTGCTTAATACTTCATTGCCCAAGACATCTTGTGGCCCTGTGAATATACTGAGCATGTTGTAATAATGCCATAAACTTGATATAGTGTTACTGCATTGTCCTTTACAAAGTTTGCTTATAAGACTCTGAAGTTGAAAGCAGCCACTGTTTAAGGAAAGTTGTGTAAGTTAGGTGGCTGAAGTTGAAAGCAGCCACTGTTGAAGGAGTGCACAAAAAAGCAGCATGCCAGATTATAGGATTGGAAGTAAAGAAGAATTCTGTCCCCAGCTGAAACGACAGAGGAAATTTTAGTGTGACAAAACATAATTACACGAGCTGGAATTGGATCACGACAGCAGGTTAACAACCTTACACTGCAAAAAAGTACTATGTTGGGTCTTTAATGACCACAAAGTTATCGGGGCTTCAGTTCATGAGAAATATTAGGACTGTGTACCAGATGAAAGACAAAAGCTTGAAACCATAAGAGTAAGCTGAGGCTGGTTACCATCGGGCTAGGATTTGGCACTCAGACACTATAAGCCCTTAAAACAGCAAACAAACGGCAAACAAAAAATATCCACTGCCTCAATATCGAGTGGGATGAGATCCATTTTTTATGCCATTAGTTTTCTTTGTACCTTTGCGTCATCTTCTCTTTTCACATGCCTCTGCTCTCAAAGGGACAAGACAATGTGCTCATGCTTTCATCTGGTGTTTTCTAAGACTAGTCTCTTCATAGGATAGCACTTAGAGGCTTCAGCCCTCCTCACAGCCCCATCATCCTAGGCAATGTACACACACATAGAGTCCTTGCCTGAAAATACTTCAAACTGAAATAAACAAATAAAAGACAGGAGAAAGGAAGTTTCTGTTTTACGGGCAGGAAACTCAGGCCCAGTACAGTGAAATGCTGAGATCACACAAAGTAGAGCTGAGCACTGAAATCTAATTTCCTGAGTCCTAGTTCAATGGGAAATTTCACGCTATAACTTCAAGACTATGACTGAAAATGAAGTGAACCTTTTTTTCCAGGATCTACATAGCAACTAGAGAGAGAACTTTTGTGACTAGAGGCTGGGCTCTGTCACTCCTATCTTTGGGGCAAATATGTTGGGCAATATACTGGGGACTCTAGAGTCCAACCCAGTTGTTCATCGGCCGTGCATACTTGCCAGGAGAGCCAAAGTTAATATTACAGTTGATCACAATTTTTTGTCAAATCTGTTTTGATGGAAAATAACGTTTTCAAAAAAAACCACCACATTTTTGTAAACTATGTTCATCTTTCTTCTTTTTTTGTATGAAATGCATCTAAACAAAGTTTGGCTCAGGTTTTGGGGGGGGGGGTTTGTTTTGTTTTGGTTTTTTCCTCTTTTCTCCTCCTTTCTCCCGGGAAAGGGGAGTTTAAAAAACCCCTGAAAGTTTCATTATGATTCATTTAATGAAAACTGCTTGGTGAAAATTTTTGAACAAAACAATCAAATGTTCATTAGCTTCTTCCCAGAAAATACTTACCATTTTTGACCAGCAGTAGTTTAATATTATCTAGACATGCCATCTAATGGAGAGGAAGTACAGAAAAACAACGTGCTCTGTATTAAGAAGAATGCTCCAATCAGGCAAGGCTTTCTGTGTAATCCTTTTAATGAAATCAATATAAAATATCCTTTTCTCTCCCTTGCTTTTAGGACATGCTATTCCCCATCTGAGAACCAAATCACCACAGAGAGAGTGGGAAGAAAGAACATGTGCCTCTGACTTCAGCCTGCTCTGTATTTGCGCTGCTAGCCCTAGATGGTGTTTCTTCAAACAGTGGGCCTGATTTTGTGTTGCCTTGCACATGTTGTAGTCCTTTACACTTGTAAAAAGCTTCTGCTAGTGGGAGTGGAGGATTGTGTGGCATTACACACAAGGCGCAAAGGAATGAAAAATTGGGCTACACAGTGGGTTTTTTGTACTTCTATAAATGTTGGTTAGAGACATGAATTTTTTTAAATGGATGCAGCCAGTCGTAGTAATACCAGTACATCCCCTACGCAGATAGCTATTCCCCTTATCATATGGTAATAAGATATACTAAAATAACTTCCTCCACACCAGCAGGGATTGTAATACTTTATGGTGGTATAGTTAATAAAGTACAACTTGTATGGAGACAAGGCCATAGATAAGGTCCTTTAAAGTTATGGGCCAGAATCTTTGTTGCCTTGCCCCTTGTGTAATCATTTGCACTAATGCAAATTGGGTGTGAAATATTCCCAGTCTGATTCAGTAGCATATTGCACTGACATTTTGGCCGAGTTTACATTTTGGGGGTGACAGCAGCTTCACTACCTATAGTGTAGGATTTTTTCCTGTCACTGTAAAACTACTGCCTTCCCACCTACCCGATGGTAGCTAGGTTCACAGAAGCATTCTTTTGTCAACCTAGCTCGGGGGCTCAGGGATGAGGATTTTTCACGCCCCCAAGCCCATGATCTCTATAGACCTTTTCGTTGGTGTAAATAACTACACAAGGTGCAGGAGAATTTGGCTTTATAAAGTAATATAAATGGACTGTGTGAGTTCTACTCTGTTCCCTCTGTCTTGCCTCTGTGCTCTTGCTTCACCACTGCTGCTTTGAGCCCCTTTGTCTCTGCAATACTTGCCACCTGGAACAAACTTCCTGTATTTCTCTGGTTTTCTGATGCTTTATCCTTCCGAATATCTTCAAACACGTCTTTGCCCTGCTTAGTCCTTTTCGTTTTTCTCTGGTCGATGTAGAAATTTAGTTCATGTAACATGCAGACAATACCTTTACACTATTGCTTACTCTAACGTGCGCCATCAGGTGCCTGCTCACTGGTCAGTGTCTCACGTCTGCCTTGGAGGTACAGTTTGTGTGAAAGAACTTATGCGAAAAGGGGTTGCATCACGCTGTACATGCCATTGCTGGGGTGCGGTTTTACAGTGGTGCTTCTTTCAGAGGAGTTAATTCACTGCACTGCATGTGGGGCCCTGGCTGTCTTTTTAATACTTGTGTGCACATCCAAGAATTCAGTTCTAGCCCTGAAAACGACCCAGAAATTGCAGCTGTTGTCAGAATGTGGAAGCCTGGTAGGTAAGTAGAGAATCTCTTACCTGTGCCCCACCATCTCTGTGGACTGTTTGTTGGGTTTCCAGGTATTGGTTTTGACCTATAAAGCTTAGGACCTAACAACCAGAGACGCTGCCTCTGTCCTTGAGCCATGCAGCTGAAGTTGAGATTAGCAGAGGTGGAGGAGTCCTGGGTTGCTACTAGCTGCATTCTCTGTGAGTACCCCCCACACACTTTCAAATTAGCTCCCCACACCAGTCTGGTGAACTTCAGGGCCCCCTTGCACATCTAATTTTCCCCTCCAGCTATTTCAAAATGCTGCTTTTGGCAGGTTGATTAGAAGGGTGAGGAATTGTTGGAGAGAAAGGGTTTTCTGAATTTTAAAGTTGTGTGCATCCCTGGCAGGCTTTTACAGTGACCTGTTTGCCTGCACTTGGAATGTATCTTTCAGTCATGGTGACTAGAATGGGTGGAAATGTGTAGATCTCTTTGAGCATTTGTACAAATCTAAAATCAATCCGCTTGCTGGTTTTCCTGGTTTTGTTAAATGCAAAGGGGGGTCATTAAACATTTAACAGCAATAAAGAGGCATAAGAGACATTCCAAATAAATTCTGCTTTGTTTGATTGGATTCTTAAATCTCTGGCTGCTGGTATAGGCTCCATGGATTTGTTACTCCTCGTGTCTCAATATTCCCACTCTGGTTTTTATTGTGTGGCGTGGGCCCCTGTTGGGGAAGAGACGAGTTGTGCCAAAGCCTGCAGTTATGTTTGACAGGTCCATGTGATCTTCATTTTCTGTTGCAGTAGGTTTGCACCCTCCATGCCACAGAGTTGCACTGTAAGGCCGTGTCTATGCTGGAGTTTTAACCACAGGTGTAGCTGCATTTACTCCAGTGCAAATCCCCTTGGGACTCGTCGATGCTAGTGGCTGAAATTCCAAAGTGAAATCCTGGCCCCATAGGGGTACAGGCTTTCACCCCTAATATAGGCCAGACTAGGTTTGATGTTTTGCTTATACAGTGCCCTCATCGAACTAGTTTGTGCCCGGCTCCTGAGGGAGAAAAAGGACTGCTCCTGGCCAGTACCATGCTGACAAGATGAAGTGGCTGGTTCAGTTGGGAAAAGCAGGTTGCATCATCTTTATGGATGGTATAGCCACAGGGCACAGCAGGAGCTCCTATCTGAGGCACAAAGCCCCCACATGGGACAGTGCACTTCCTCATTGCCCCTACTGTAGAATCTGGTGCAAAGCAGTTTGGCTGAGGGAGCGAGACACCAATCTCTGTCTGGCTTCTTCAAAACCCTGAGTGTTATAGTCCTTTGGACCCTGCCTGCTGAATCATAAATGATTGAAGAGACACTGTGGTATAATTACTCCCCATGAAACTTACCACTGTATTATCTTTGAGGCATAAATCGAGGAAGATTTATTCTGCCTGCTGCTTTTGTTTCCCTCTGGTTAGTGTTGAAGATATTAAAAAAAACCCAGAAATGGCAGTGACATTGGACTAATCCCTTTTTAAAAAATGCCTGAAGCTTGAGCAACACTGGCTAATTTTCTTTGTTTTTTATTCAGTTGAAGAGGTAGGAACAGTTTGCTAATCAGGTGGCTTCCAGACCATGTCAGTTATTTTTCCTGAGAGCTCCAGGAGGAAAGGACTTGGGCACTTGCTCCTGAATTTCCAAATGACAGGAATTTGAATGAGTTTCAGCAAAAATCCAATTTCATACCTTGCACATGCAGAATGTTCTTAAGGGCTCAAGGAATACAGGTAAGCTATGCTATGTGGTTAATGTAATGCTCATGTTTTAGACTAATTGAATTGCTGCTTATTCCCCTTCCTACATGTGGTTTGATTACTGGTAGGGATCAATGTTGTTTAAAGATATTACCTTAAATTACTTACGATGAGCCTTGAATGTAGTGAGCTTCGGTTCAAAAAACTACTCTAAATTCACCTCTCTGGGCTGGGGGGACATAAGAGCCATATTTTCCAATGGTATCAATTGGCATAGCTCTAGCAAAGTCAAAGGAAACTTCAGTGATTTCCAGCAGCTGACGGTCTGTTCTTCATGTTGACGTAGGCCCACCCTGCCCATTTGGTATAAAGCAATATAACTGTCCACCTGAGAGGTGCGTACCACGTTCATACCAGCAGCTGACGGTCTGTTCTTCATGTTGACGTAGGCCCACCCTGCCCATATGGTATAAAGCAATATAACTGTCCACCTGAGAGGTGCGTACCACGTTCATACCAGTGCCCTTAGACAAGCTACATGGCACTCATGTTCAAAAGCTTGTTATTGCGGGTGCTCTTAACCTAATGGGGAAAAGTCTTCACATGGGATTCTCTCTTTCATCTTAAAGAAACAGTTTTCTTAAGCTTAATATTGTAACAAGACAGGGTTCCTGGAAATGGCACTTTGTATTATTCATGGCATTCACTTATGGACTTTTTTTAAGTAAATAATTCACAACATTAAAAGCAAGAGTACCAAATTTGAGGCTGCTGGTTTAGAAAATATACTTGAGGTCTGCTCTGCTCATGAAAAGCAAGGGCCTTCAGTCCCAGTTTTTTAATTTTGAATTCTGAAGCGACTTTCAGTTCATATTGTTTAGCACCAAAAATTGATATTTTATTATTAATATCTAGCTTCAGTGGCAGATTTTAAATACCCACATCAGTAAAGCACTTCAATCTGACCTTAATTTAAAGCACATGCTTATGTCCCATTGAATTTAAGTACATGCTTAAATGGTTTGCTGAATTCGGTCCCAAATTCTGTTCTCAGTTACACTGAAGTAATTCCAGATTTACACCAGTATAAATTAGTAGGATTTAACAGAGTGTTGGATCAATTTTCCATTTTGAAAAGGTATCTTAAAATATACTCCACAGCTGGTAACTAGTAGGTTAAGAGCTTCAGCTGATGGAAAGTGGCCCTTCCAATTAGTGGAGGTATACCACTTTACAGCAGCTGAAGAGCTGGCTCATTGGTTTAACCATGCATTTACATTACTTTTCAGGTTTCTGTTAGGGCCTACTTCAGCTCTCATGCACTGCTGTAAAGCAGGAATAACGCTAGCATAGTCTAGGGCGTTAAACCCGCATGAAACCATGTAAGGGATACCACAAACAACCTTTGCGGGGTGCAGTTGAAGCCAAATGCTTTATCAGTGCACGTAAATCCTACTATGCTTACAGGCACAAAATATGTCATTTATTGTGAACTTTGCAAAGACACGGTTAAGCAACAAAATATACATTTTTTAACTTTTAGAATTAATTTTATACATAACAAATACAATGTGCTACCATAGCAATAAATTAAATGTACATTATTTACACAAACATAGGCAACCAGAAACTCTACAAAGCATTGCCTCTCTACAAAAAAAAATATTTTTTTGTCAGATACATTTCATTAAGAATTTTTCTCCCCACACTGTTACCTCTCTTCTCATTTTAAATTTTAGAAAATCCCTTGTAGGATTCTATACACTGCTACATTCATGATTTTAAAAGAAGATTGAAAGCATGCTTTAACATTTGGGGAAAAAAAGAAACCTTTACCATTTAAAAAAGAAACAGAATTTTGAACCTCAGTTAAAGCCCCCTGAATTAAAGGTCTGATCTTCAGTGGGGCTGAGTCCCTACCATGGCAGTTGTACATACTGAGTGCCTCTCACAGTCGAGCTGAAAAATCTTTGGCACAGACCCTCAGCTGATGTTAATATGTCCCTTTACACCAGCTAGCTATTTTGGTTTGGTCCTTCATTGCTACATTAACCAAGGCCCCACTTCACAACAGCAGTTAAATACGTGCTTCAGTAATCTCTTTTCAGCCAAACACTTTAAGGTCCGTGCTTTCTGTGAAGATCAGTGAGACTTATGCAGGAAAGCACTTACCTACATGTAAGTTTGTTTAGACAGCTGCAAACCAATCTGCTTTCTGCTACTGAAACAGCAGCACAGTGAGAGGCAGGACAAAATTCTCCATTTCATTCTGCACTTGAGCTTTCCTAGCTGCAATGGGATGATTGCCTGTTACATAGTTGAGGTAGGGTTTTCAGATACCAAGTGACTTAGGAGCACAAGTCCCCTCAACTTTCAGTAGGCTGTGCTGCTAAGTCCCTTAGGAGCTTTTGAAAATCCCCCCGTTGACTCTAGCCTAAGAACCCCAGTGACTGCTGTGGAACTTCTGTGCGGGTAGTTAGAGCAGTCTGTGTGCTGCAGATTAGAGAGAACTGCTTTCCCTTAGTGCTGAAATAAGTGGTGGTAAAGTTAAAGCATAAAACAAAATAATTCCCAACGGAGGGCCAGGCCTTCAATGAAGTCAGTGGTGCTATGCCGATATATACCAGCTGAGGCTCTGGCCCTGAATCTCTTATTTGGAAATTAAAAATAAATATGCAGTGTTTGCACTTTCCATCATAGCCACGTTAATACAATAAACGATCAGTGCAAGACAGACAGCAGAACACTGTCCTCATAGCAACAGTTGATGATTATGTCCCACAGAAATCCCTATATTTTGTTGACCACATAAAGGATGACAACAATATTTTGTTTCTGAATCCCAAATTGATAAAATGCACTACCCTAGAATTTAGTGCATTAACTGAAACTACGGAGGGTTTCCTCCAATGTCTCGTGTAGTTCTTGTCATCCCAGAGCATGGTGCAGTATATACAGGAATCTCTTCACCCATTCCTGAGGTGCAGATGCCTCTAAGGTGTAGCATAGCACACAGGAGGTGAAGAACACCATACCCACTTAAAACGTCAAAGGAATTGGGCTGGGACAGCAGCATTAAAACCCCTCCTCTTGTAAAATGTTCCACATGATCTTTCACGATCACCAGTTGTGAGAGGTATAAAGTATCTAAGACTCAGCAGGTTTAAGCTCCTTGAAACACTGGGGTACTTTTGAAAACTTTACCTTAATTCTCTAGCTCATCTGAAATTCTGTGGGATTGTCATTTTGAAGAAACAGACCCTTGGCTGTATTTCTCTCACTCACTTTCAGACTTCCTCATGTGCATTACTTTAAATCACATTTAAATGACTCTTCTAAATCTTACTGTGCGTCACCGTCTCTAATGAAATACCACAAGACACCACATCTTATGCTTAAAAGATCTCACAGAGATCAACACTTAAGCTAAAGATGACTTCTGTACATTCAAAGCAGCCCATTAAAATACCGAAAAAAAAGGTGCTACCAGCAGGTGACATTTGAGTGCATGACTGAAAGAAATGGATGAAACAATAGCTCAGGGACAGAGTGGAGAAACTATGTAAAAGTGCCACCTTAACATGCTGAAATATGAGCTCTGACCTTTAAAATGTTTTGAACCTGACATAGCTGTCGCTATTTATACCCACTGCTGCAAAACAGGACTTAAGAGATTGTTTAAATAAGGAAAAAGCACCACCAAAGTATTTATTTTTAAAATTTAAATTCAATTCAGAGACATGAAGGGGAAATAGTCTGACTTTTGGTTGTTACTATTTCATTCTCAACAAACGGCATGCATATATGAGAGGAGAAACTCTCTGTTCTCAGAGACTAATTAATAAAATTTGCCTATTGCCCTTTACTTCCTCTGCTAATTACAAGCACTGGTAGGCAATTAGTTTTCTTTTAAATTGGCAAACTCTGTGTAGGCGCTGGTAGCCACTGCGCAACTTAAATAGCTGGGTTGTTAAACAAATACGTGGAGCGCTATGGACTGAAAAGGAACATTTGGTTCTACAGACGATGTATGTGCCACTTTGGCAGCATAAAGTTAGAGCCTTCACTCAGTGTAGAGCCAAGATTGGTCCATTAAGTCAAAGGAGCTACACCAAACTGTACCGACTAAGGCTGTGGCCCATTGCAGTCCTATTACAACTGCAGTCAGAACTCCCAGTTAAACAGCAGGGCTCTGAGTTGCCATTGTCTTGCAGAACACCTTCTTCAGGCAGTTACACCACTGCAACGTAGTCAATCAGAATTATGCCATTTTATACTTTCTTTGCACTGGTGTAAATGGTTGAACAAGGTGCAGGACACTGGCCACTCAGCTCCCTGGGGTTTGATTAAACTGCTACAGCCGTATTGTGGACTTCCTCGGGTTCTAGCAGTGGAGCCTTGAACAGTGACAGATGAGCCAGGTGTTGGTTCTTAAGTCCCTGTATTAGTGTAAGGGTGACACAGATTAATGGACCTGTGGGGGAAGTGGAATCTCTTGCCATGAATCAATTATTAAAGTGGAAGGAAAAATATGGGGGCCTGACTCTTGTCCCCTAGTATTGTAAATCTGTGAAAGCAAATGGAGCTGAGCTGAGCTGGGCTTAGCCTCAGCCCCATATGAAAAAGACAAACAAGAAACTAGCACCTCACCTGTGTTAAGCAAGTAATCTGGCTCAAAGTGCATATTTATACAGTTTGCTTAAAAACATTTTTTCGTCCCTTTTCTAACAGTGTCATATGCAAACTCTCTGGGGCTGTCTCACAAGAGCTTGTATTGGGCTCAGGTTATTCTGCAAGCTGTCGTATACCCTCATGGCACACCCAAAGATATGAACCACCTGGGTGCTGCCCCAGCAAAGGAGAACCTGGTTCAAGTACAAGCCCTGCTTGCAGAAATCAGCCTGCCCCCATGCCATGTATGATTATGGGCGCACACAACACAAGCGAAGAGGATGAGCTTCCTCTCAGGAGGTGGGTTATGCAGTCCTGCCAAGCAAGTTTACACAAAGAACCAACAGCAGTCAGTTTCTTAGGCACTTGTAATTGGCTTGCTGGAGATAGATTCCAGCCAAGTGGATAGTCTCAAGTCCATATGGCCTCCTAAAGAGTGAAGGGCAAATTCGCTAATGTAAAATGGTGGCGCCTCCATTATTATTATTTCTATTATAGTAGTGCCTGTTTTGCTAGGCACTGAACAAACAAGACAGTTCCTGCTCAAAGAGTGGGAAGGGAACAGAGAAACGCACGAGTTACTGGCCCACGTTCACACAGGGTCTTACCAGCTAACCCTCTGAAGTCAACAGCAATCTACTGATTTACAGCTGCACAGAATTTTGCCCTTGATTTTCTCCGGAATTCCTTATTTAATGGAGCAGAGCAAAATGAAGTGGAGGGAGAAATTCCTCCTGGCCAAGCTGAGAGTCAAGCATAAATGTGCATGCCTCCTGCCAAGTTCCCTCCACCCTTTTCCATTAGGTAACTAAAAATAAAGCACAAAGACATCCTGAAACAACAGAGGATGTCTATTCTGCTAACTTTCTGGGCAAGGAAAATCATATGCTAGCTCACCTGGATAGACACAGAGTTGCAATATGAAAAAGCCTATAGGAAACATGATTTGTTATTGAAATGTCTTCCTCCAGTCAAAGATCTACAAGATGAACTGCATTATCTTAAGACAAATAGCTACGGTACGTACAAGGAGCACAGGAGATTACCACATTTCAGCGTACTGAGTAAGAGGGTGATGTTGCGTCAAGTACAGTGTATGCGCTATGTGTTAGAAAACACATCTCCCCCTGCAACGCAAGAATGTGTTTTGTCAGACAGAATGGGAGTCGAGCATCTTGTTTACCCTTCTGAAATGATGGGTTCTTGTTGGAATACAGAAATTGCTGCTAGATGGCAGTTTCGTCTCGACCTAAGGGTACGGCTGCTTAGGTGATGATCTCACAATGCATCGTGGCAGTTGCTATTAATGTAGCTAAGATGGTTTCCCATTTGGATGTTGGAAGAGAAGAATTTTCCCTTCATTAGAACAGAAATTCACTGTGGGGGCGGGAGAAAAAAAAAGAATAAAAACTTACCTCAGAGATTAGTCAAAAAGAAAACTCACTCCAACAGAGAGAAGAGGTCTGTGAATGTATGAATAAGATGTGCCACCTTTGGGTAAAAGTTAAAGCCTGGTCTGATCCAAGGTCCATTGGAATCTTTCAGTTGAGGTCAGTAGGTTTTGGATCAGCCCCTTATTACTTGCCCAATGTATAGCTAGCTCTAACAATGAAAGGTCAGATTTTTCACAGGTGCTGAGCCCCTCCATATCCCACTGAAGTCACAGGAGACCTAGCACTTCAGCAGTGCTAGTCCTATGTATTAAAAAAATTATATCAGCATAAACCACACAAATCAGGAGATTGTCTTAAAAAAGGTAAGATTTTTTTTGGGGGGGGGTTTTATTATACATTTTGAGACATTTCTGGAATTTGAGCCTTTAGGACTCATGGTTTTAACCCTTCTCCACAACTATGAGGGCTAGGAAATTTGTATTGAATGCTGAGATTTTCATGAAGTTACATGACTCGAAGAGTTGGGCTTTTAAGAAAAGTCACATATCAGAAGACAGGTAATAAAACCTCTAGAATTTGCAACATTGGATGGGGGCATCTAGGTGCTTCAACCTTGACTTGGAGGGGGCCACCACTAAGCCAGAAGAATATTCACTCAAACCTGTTGGCCCCTCTGATGAAACAGTTATTGGCAATTTTGATGGAGACTTTTTCTGCTGTGGATATGCATCTATTCAGAACTGGACTGAGACCTGTAACTTATTACAGTCAATAGTTACAAAACTGCTAAGGTTTGTACAACAGTTTCCATTACAAGTCCATGTTTTAAATGCTCATAAAATACACCTTATGAGTTGAATGCTTCCATGCACGATCACTGCCCAAATGATTTTGGTTTTTCTTTTTTTGCAAGGGGGATTGTGATGGGGCTGTTTGAGCACCTGTTATTTAGCCTATTTTTTTTTCAGTTATGAGAGTAAACAAAACAATATATACCTTTATTTTCACTGTAAAAATTCAACCCACTCCTTTAAAAAACAAACAGCTAAAACTGCTGACCTTGGCAGTCTAATAGGATCTCCCTGTGTCAAACAGCCACTCCAAAAGGGAACTGATGGAGGTTCCCTTGGGACTTTAAAAACTACTCTAGACAAAACCCAAGTACATGCATTGTAATTGCATTGGCAGGGGGATGGAGCCATCATCAAAGAGCATATTACAAAACACTTACCTGTATAAGTTCATGATGGCCGTTGCCTGCTAGTGACTCTATATCGAAAGAAAAAAAGGCAGAACAAAGATTTTTTTCAGTCATATAGAGGGACAACTGTGTGTAAAAAGTTTTTTACCCTGCACCTCCTGAATTGCTTTACAACAGGCCAGAAGGCAGGTCAGAAATTAGATTCACATTGCTACAATCAGAATAGGCGAAAAAAACAACAGAAAAATGTTGATCAAATTTTTACAATGACAACTTCATCACAATTTTGTAGCAACTGGACCAGCTCTAACAGGTACCCCACTGATGTCACCCAGGGACTAGCGGCTGGTTGTCCACAGAGCCTCTGCTTCTCCCATTCCCTTTTTCTGCCCTCCTCTTTCTCTTCCTTAAAAGAAACACTGTATCCATCTTGCACATCTGACCACTGGACGAAGCCATGTCGTCTATTTGGGAACGTCATGCTTTGGTGACTTGCTGACATTACCCCTGCTGGTGTGTGTCAATTAAAATGGGCATGCATTTAAGATGCTGACTGTGGGAACCCATGTTAAGAGACTAGATATGTGCTAGGGGCAGTATCATTTAGTGGGGGGGGGAATCTGCGTGTAGATGAGAGGCTGTATATTTTGTTATGGTGCTTATCCACAGAACTGTGCTTATTGTTACGCCTCAACTCCTCTCCCCGTGTCTGTTCTGGAGCACCAGTGAGTTGTCCCTCTGTGTGCATGTTTTCTTGTGGGCTGATGTGAGCTATCCTGCCAGCGTTGGACCCTTACCCCTAGGGCTGCGTTCTCAGGTCTGCGAGAACCACATTGTACTATGGAACTCTCCACTGCCTCCTACGTGAGCCATCCCTCCACGAGGGAGCGGGTCAAGGTATGCTAGGGAGTGGAGCTGCTTGACCTGATTCTCCAGTGACATCAAGTTGTTTACAGAGCTCATGCCAGTGGCAAATGTTAGAGTAGGACCCCCAACGGCTTATGGATGCAGGTGACTGAGGATCAGAAAGCTGTAACCAGCTCCCAGTGGCTGCTATTCTCCATCCAAGCACAGCTCGGACATCGTGGAGAACTGGTGTTTAACATGTCAAGTGAGTGTGAGCTGCCATGTTGACGATGCTGTCTGAATAACATATACATACCGTGCTGGAACTGGAATGGCTAAGCTTATCAAAGCGAAACTTTAGATTTGACCTGGGTGAGTTTCTGCTCTTTATATCTGTCAGGAAAAAAAAAAAAACATTTGTTGAAGCTGTAATCTTGAGTGCACCAAGGCCTGCCCAACAAGCCAGTCTGTTTAATGGAGTCCCATAGATTTTATCAATCATTTCACTCATTTTCTGAAGTTTTAGCAAAATCTCCACCTTAACTAATCACCTTTGATTGGTGCTTAATTATATTTCATAATATTTCTGCTAGAAATGCCAATGAAAAGATTAATAAATGACTGAGCTACAAAATGCATGGCATGGGTTCCAGTTTGCAAGGGAGGACAAATCTGAAACACAAATTTTAAATACAGAGACTGACTGTTACAAAAGAAACTGAGAAGAACAAGGAGGAAGAGGGCTTGTGATGGGTAGAGCGAAAGGAAAAAAAAAAAGTTTCCCCTCACATTTTTCCCAGTCAACACTCTCTTTTACAGCTGATTTACTAAAGGTTAAATTGAGCTGGGTGTTTCACATTATGCATTTTGCACTTGTTTCATAATTTCCTCCTGCACTCTTTATGGGGAATGAAATTTAAAATGGTGGTAGATCTGTGCGTGAGGAGAGTCGACTGCTGAAGTCCCAAACTCTTTGCCTGCACACACAAAACCTTCCAGCCCAGAATGGTGGTATTGTCGTTATGTTAATGAATTAACCAGGGTTCCCATTCTGTCACCCTTATCTGGAGCAGTACTTGCTTTTGCTAGACGTTCTATTGAAATGAATGGAAACTGTGGCCGAGTGAAGAATTGGGCTCTAAACAACGGTGACTGGTGATAAGGTTAGGCACTGGAGAATGACTGGGTGGGGGAGAGTGGCTGCCATGGAAGGTCATTAACCTCAGTCAGTCATTTTCCAAAGCCCAGGCGTTGCTTTTGCAAGATATATATATATATTTTTAAAGTAACTTTGCTCATTGTTTTGTGTGCCACGTTTCAATAGACTGCTAGCAGCACTGCTGTCACAGCTACAAGGGCTTATTGTTCTTCACAACGGGAAGGTAATTTCCCAGTGCTGTTGGGGCCCCTGGAAAGCAAAAGGCAACATCTTTTGGAGAGACCCGTGGCTGCCTTTAAAAAGCATGGAAAGATCAGTGCCATTCTGTTCCTCCATGCTAGTGCTAAATGGTTTATGGCTTTTCTGGAAGGGAGGAGGGGCCAATGGCAACCAGTTTGCCATCCCCTGTGGAGCAATTTCCATCCAGAGACCAAAGAACCCCCAAAACAAGCCTCTTCACTGCACAGGCTTCTCCCCCCGGTGAGAGGATGAGCAAATACACACCACATGACAGTTGTGAAGTCACCTGGCTTAATGCACTGTTGGTGCTCAGGAACGAGCGTGAAAGGGAAGTATAAAAACCTTTAAAGAAAAAGACTAAAGTGGAGGCAGACACTTGGGTTTCTTTCCAAGGGAGATGCTTAATCCCTTGGCCTTTCTAGAGAAATTGGTACATTTGCCCAACAGATACAATCATCCGTCCCGCTCATGCAATACTACCACGTCCTGCAAACCTGTGGGACTTCTGCTCATGATCACTGGCGTAGCAGCCGCTGCCATGCTCGGGTTCTCGCTGCTGGGAGAAGAGCCGTAGACAAACACGTCCTGTTTGAAAGGCGAGGCTGTGGATGGCTGGCTGCCCTGTAGGCAGAGATAGAGCAAAGACTCTTTTTTATGGAGAGCTTTCGTCAGGGACGTTCTATTTCTATTACACTGCATCTGTGCTCGGCCAAGGCCCTGGGCCAAGTGCCAAGGTGGAGATGGCAAGGTCCTTGGAAAAGGTTGTGCTGATGAAGCAAACTCTCTCAGCTGCCTGCTGGTGCACAGCTCTCCCCACAGTCTGCAATATGGACTTTTGTACATAGTACATCTAGCTCTCCTCTGGCCTGTGTGAATCACATGTCAAGTTGATCGGCATCAGAGATAAACCAATGCCAAGGAGATCAGATTCAGGCCCAGTCCCATGGCCTTGAATAGTCCCATTAACCTCAACGTGAGGAAGGGCTACAGGATTCGACCCTCAGTTTTTAGTCAGTCTAACGAGTGCAATCTTGTAAACCCCGCCGAAGACATTAGGGAAGAGCTGAGTCACCTCATAGAGCACACGCTCTCCATACCATGCAGACGCTACCTCATCCTGGCACCAAGGCTCCAAGCACTGTGAACATTCAGGAATGGGCCGAGTCAGGAGACCTCAGAATATTCTGGGCTCTGCCACAGGTTCACCGTGTGACGTCAGAAAAGTCACTTCTCTGTGCCTCAGTTCCCCCATCAATAAAATTAATTGGAGTCAATGGATTTAGCCAAGTGGAAGCAAACTCAGAAGCCGCTCTACTGTATATAAGTGTGGTGCTGTTTTAATGCCTACCACGCTATCGTATTCTTCCAAGGTTTCACTCTCCCCAGCTGTGCTGCTGAAGCTGCTAGTACTTGATGAAGAGCGTGAGATGTTTGATCTTCCATTCTCTTTCAATTTAATAAATGGCCTAGCAAGCAAACAAGAAGAAAACAGATGATTACAGCAGACAGCTTCATCCTTTTATATGAAGGCTAAATAACTGGAGACATTCATCCTTGATGCAATTCCTCGACTTCAGTAGAATCACGTCAGGGATGAGTTTGGCCTAGTGTTTTTAAATCTACATAATCAGGTTTTTAAAAAACCATGAAGTAAAGTGACTGGTGTATAGGACTAACAGAAACAAATGGCCCAAGTCAATTGCCTAAATGCTGAAAAGAAAAATATTTCTGCTGATTTCCCTTCTGTTTTCTACAGCTTCCTACTAGCCTTGCCTTTTAAATATTGTGCAGTCACAGTCCTATGCAATGCTTTTGTTGTAAATTCATACTGTGGTATTTTGGACAACATTTGCAAAACACTGGAGTTTTGTTTTTTTTTTTAATAAGAGGGTTCATTAGAGAATTGTAGGTATTTTCACAGAAGCAAGGGCGATGCCTACATGGTTGTTTTTCCCTTAATGCCAAATCGTAGTTAAAGAAAGCTACAATGGTAGATTTGGTGCCCGTGAGTCATATAATAATGTGGCTTTCCTCCCCCATTTGCTAGGCTGTAGGCGCCTTACTGAACTGCATTAATATGAATTCCAGCATAAAGGATGACTGCTGCAACGATTCCAGCCTTTTCTATTTACCGTTCTTTGTTGGGGCATATTTCAGGAGAGCTAGGATTAGATGAGGTTTCAGATTTCATGTCTTGAGAAGAATGTCCCCCATCTGGTGTCTTCTGTGTTCCTGAGACACTGTCACTGACGGACACAAAAAAAAAAAAAAAACAGATTGGGCAGATTATACAAGAGACAAGAAAAAATTGGCCAAATTCTGCTCCCTGTTAGGCTAAAGTAAATCCATCAGAGCAATGATTGCTGAATCAGGACCAGAGCCTGACATGAAACCAGTTAAGTGGGATTCAAGATGCTGGCACCTGACATGTGGCAGGGGAGACTTTGCTTAGAAAAGGACAATAGTTTGCAAAGACTCTAGCATCAAGCAATGGCTTTTATAGTTTTGGTCAAACTTTTGCATAAGTTAAGATGGGTGAAGGAGTCTCCTCTTGGAAGGAGGTGTCTGGTGGTAGAAGCCCCAAATTCCAAACCCCAAAAACATTGGGGGGAAGTTCAGATCCTAACCTAAACGTTGGGTCTGGACTTTCTTTCTAGAATGGGCGGCGTCAGTATCTTAGATCTAAAACACCCTGGAAATTTGCATATGTTTTAATCAAAATCTGGCCTGCCTCAGTCTCTGGGTTCTATAGTACAAATATGTTGGAATTTTTGCAGTAGAGTTTATTTCTCTGAGAGGTGATTCATTGTATTCTAAGCCCCTCTGTATACAGGGCTGATCATATCACTCACTCTAGCCCAGGGACCAATTTAGATTTATGGCCTAATTATCTTTTTTAAGCAATTTAAGCATTCATGTCACTGCCCCCTTTTTGGAAATCTCTCTCAAGCAAGTTTTTTCTTTGTTTGACTTTTTTTACTTTTAGCCAAACTTTGACAGCTCAACATTAACTAGAAATGTTCCTTTAAGGGCTACTAAGGTTGTGAAGGTTAGTGGGGAAGGCAGGAAGCCATTGCAATCTAAGGCCTTGTCTTGACTAGGAAAAAGGTCATGAATGACACTGTTTATAAGCTACCACATGAACCTCATTCATGACTTTGCGTCTAGAGGTTAACACTTCTTAATACACATTTAGCTGAATGTGGTCAACTGACAGGGTAGCCTAGGGTTGGCCCTGATCTCCTAACATGAGTTAAAAAGTGTCTATGCTAAGGGCAAGGTCAGCGTTGGGTTACTTGGTAACAAGCATGTTCTCTTTTCTAGTCAAGACAAGGCCTCAGACACAAAAATGACTACTGGTGCACTGTAGTATTTACCATCTTGTCCTGCTTTCGGATTGGCTTTCTGATCCTGTGTGCAGACGGGGAAACAACCCAGACCGTCGCTTAACAGGACTTCTTGACTGGTTCTTGGCTGCTGCTGCTGCTACAGGAGGCTGAAAAACAAAATGTTCAAATTAAAAAAATATATATATATATTCCTCTCCAGGATCTTAGTCCTGCTATAGCCCAAGATGGAAATTATTCCAGACATTTATTTCCAGCTGTGCATTTTTCCTTTCTACAAAATATTTAATGCCACCCCAAAAAATCTGGAAGACCATCTTAAACTTATAATGTCTTCAAAGGCAATGGAATAAAATGTGGTCCAAAACAAGCAAAGCATCTCAATCTGCCACTCAGATCTAGTCCTTGTCCTTAGTACACACAACTGTCTAGAAAATTATTGGCTCGTAATGACTGGCACCGGCCTTGCAGTCAAAGTTCAGGTTCATTAATACACCTTTCTATGAATATTGCTGCCTATACACTTTTAGGTATATGTATTGTTTGGATAACCAAAGATTTCCAAAGGACAGGCTAACCCAATGATAAAGGGATCTGAAGCATATACTGAAGGGAGAGGAATTGTTTAGGGTGGCTCAAGGGGGTATAACAAAGACTAATCAGGTGACATATAGAAAAGGAAAGTGTGTCTGAAAAAGGAAAAGAAATCCTAATGAGGATGGCCAGACTGACCCAGGTATTTAAGCACCTATGTGAGTTAGGCATAGCATTACACTATCAATGGGAATTATGCACCTAAGTTCGTAAATCTGGACCAATATAAGATTTTTGCAACAGTCTCCACAGAGTGGTGGGGCCCTTTCACTGAAGATATTTAAACCTGAACTGAATGCAGCACTGGGAAATAGACACAAGGATGATTACGGCATCACCTCCAAGCCCCAGCTGATACCAGGAGCCCATCATACCAGGTGCTATACAAGCATATATGAAGAAATAGCCCCTGCCCCAGGGCACTTACCATCTAATGACACAAGATGGACAAAGGGTGGGTGGGCAAACAAAGGTACAGTGTGGTGAAGTGACTTGTCCAAGATCACACAGCAGGTTAGTGGTCGAGCTGTGGATAGACTCCAGGTCTCTTGACTCCCAGTCCAGTGTTTTATCCACACTAGAGCACACCTCCATGTGAGGGAAAGGATGGACGGACCAGACAGTCTGCCATTTCAGACCTTGTATGCCTCTGATCTATCAAGAGCGATGGTACACTCACCGAGAAGGTGGCCTTTGTTATTTCACCACTGTTGTGTGTGATTCCTCCACTCAGACTTCCCGGGATCCCTCCGCTGTGATGTTTCTTCTGACTGCCCACCATGGTTTCCATCGAATGACTGCGGACTCGAATGGCTCGCTGTAGACAAGTTAACAGGAACAGGAACCAACCTGTTATTTGACCAGAATACTATTTCCTTGCACTAGCTACCTTGCTGCATGTCCACGGTATGTTATATTTTTAAAAAAATCAGAGCCAGTAGCTACTGGAACCCAGAGTTGAATTTGTAAACATAAATATCCACCCCGGCAAATGGATGCTTATCCTACGATGAAGGAGCAAATCCACCATGTGACCCACATAGGCAATTAAATTGACTGACATATCTTGACTGTCGATGGCTGAGTCCACGCAACAAATTGCTCACAAACGATTAAATTTCACAGTCTCTGCACCCACTAAGTCCTCAAAACAGAACTTAATCACCCAAAACAGCATAAAGGCTTCTGCACCCGCAAACCATGCCAAGTTCTACTAGACAACAAGAAAAAGGATAAGCAAATTCATTAAATATTCGTATATCCCATACATCAGTGTTTCTCAGCTAGAGAGTCGCAATGGGGAGAGGTGCAAGTCATTGAAAATTTTATTACATTCTACAGCAAAGAAAATCTCCTTTGGTCCCCACAATACTCCTCCCCTTTAAAGATAAAATATTCTCTGTCAAGCTCTCAAAACACACCCACCAAATTACATAGGGTGATCATGGATACACTTTTTACTCTGACTTTTATAATAAATGTCAGAGGGCCGCAGAAACTCTGAATAAGGGGTTGCTACCTGAAAAGGTTGAGGAACACTAATACATGTTACCTAGCAGTTATCCATGGATTCTCCAAAGGCCGAAAGTCCAGATCTTAATGGTCTTTAGGCACCCCACTCCCATTGATTTAAATGGAAATGAGGCGTTTAAATACCTTCAGGAGCTGGGCCAAAAAGGCTCTCCCTACCATGTAAGCAATTTACCTAATGTAGCAAAATTAACAGAAATAGTGTTGAACATCCCAGCAGTCACTGATATGCACATAACTAAATCATCTGGAAAGAGTAATGCTTGTTTGCTGGGCCTATTTGAGATGCTGTTTAGTAAACGGCTGGCTGAGCTACAAGTTACAATGAGAGACACAAGGATATTGCTATATGGAACATCTAACCTCAGAGAGGAGAGGAAAGCCACATGACAATGTGTTTTAAATGAAGGTTACATTTTAAAAAAATTATGGATGAGGTAAGAATATATTCACAGCTGGTCTGATCCCAGGAGGTACTGAATATCTGCAAATCCCACTGCTATCTGTGAGAGCTGCATCTGCCCAACACCATTACAAATAGTTGTATTTAAGCTCTGAATAACCATGGCCTGTTCCTTGTCTTTAGTGGAGCTGTGGATGCTCATGTAACAAGTAGCCTCTGGAGTTAGTGGAAAATCAGTTGCCTAAATACATACTTATACAACGCCTGAATTGGAGGTGGGAATACAACACGCCCACCAACTGCCAACTTGTTCTCCAGAATCTCAGCGTTCATTTTGAAATAGAGCATGAGCCTCCCTCCATACTTCTTGTGGTTGCAAAGGAAACCTGGAAAATGTGACTCGGCTGCAACTGATGCAGTGACAGCTGCCTGAGTTGGCAGAGAGACCAAAACAATAGCGCTGCGGGGCGAACTGCCCCATTCATTGCAAAGACGCAAATAACTTGAAATCGAAACATGGTTAACTATTTCACCGATGATCCAAGAACGCAAGAAAGGATTGTTTTATGGAGATCTACACACGCTGCTCAGAGCGACTGCTCATTTTGGCGTAGCTGGCAGATGGGCTCATTTTTTTTTTCATCAGTTGAGAAGGAGGCAGGCCCAAGGAGCCTCGCTGGAACCCTGAGAGGAAGCCAAGCGGTGCATGCAAACCCCAGCAAGCAGGAGCCAGGCCCAAAGAGCCTGCATGATAATCTTTTGAACATCTGCACAATCTACTGTGAGGGGCATCTCATTTTTGTCGTCTCGAGGGGGCCAAGCATGCTTCCCCAAGTGTGCCAAAGGTGACGATCCAGCACTAAGACAGCAATGTCGCTGAAACCCCACACACCAGCGCCAGTGTCGTCAGACCGTGTAGCATGCAAACATGCAAAGTTCTATCCTAAAGGACACCTGCATTGCAACCCATTCAGCAAACCTCATGTATATTTTCCTCTTGCTATCTTTATGAGTTTTATGCACACAGCTTACGGACTGAGAACACATCAATGTTGAGGTAAGCTTTGGATTACCTGTTGAGAGTGGGAGAGCCAGAAGTAAAACCTGGGAGTCAAGACTGCCAGTCTTCTGGCACAGAAAGGACCTAGAAATCCTGCTTCCCAAGCCCTATTCTAACCGTTAGACCTGAGAAACCTCACCAGAAACAATGACTTCTAGGAGTTGGGCACTGAGGTGTCTTTGGAAATTCCACTAGGTGCCCACCTGCATCTTTAACCATTCTAAATACTGTTAAAAAACTCAGCCTTTGGGTTTCCATGAAAAAGAAATATTACTATAAGTTTCACTCTCTGCTGATGACTTTGATCTAGAAATGGTATAACCCCAGGGTTCTGTGCATCCCATCACAATAGTCGCTGCTAGAGTACTGAATGGGCTGATGTTACTGTGTTTTTTAAACCAGTAGGTGTCAGCTCAGCCAAAGAAATGACCATTATAATACATCCCCCCAAGACAATTAAACCCAGTTCCCCTTCCTTCAATCAAAATAAATCAAGACAAAACATGTTTGGTTTATTATGATTGATGTGCGTACAGATTAACAAGTCTTAAAAATAAAATTAATTATTAGAACTGCCTGGTGTCTGCTCTCCATATCTACTCACATACTGTACATTCAGATAAAGTGCTTTCTCCATTCATGTATTGTACTGGTTCACTCAGCTTCTCTTGTCAACAAAAGCATTAGCATTTCTTCCTGGCATTTATTTAGGAATCAGAAATATTATAGCCTGGACCTTGCAAAGACGTACATACCACCAAACTTTGCTTTGCACCCTGTGAATCACCCCTCTGATTTATGTGGGACTGCAGTCAAGAGTGTTACACAAGTGTAAAAACAGTACACATGAGATTAAAATTAGGCCCAAACTCGATGGAAGGACCACTGCAATATACAAGAACTCTATTGTCTCTGGTAGTTGCATTGCTCGCCTTGCCTTAACTACAAAAAAATAAGTATTTTCGAGTATGAACAGGTTGGAGAAACGCACCTAAAAAGTCTAACCCCTCAGGCAGCAAAAGCTGCTTCAACAGCTTAAAATCACAGAGTAGCCAGGGAGCAGCTACCTATGGTTTCCCTTTTACCTTCCTCTCTTCTATTCCTCTACAGCAGAAGCTTCTACAAACAGCATCATGGCCTGCAGGATATGAGCAGTAGCAACGAGGGAGATGAAGAGAATTTCCAGAATGCCAACCCTGTTCGGCAAGCCTTATGTTTCTGAACAGCAACCAGGAAAACATCCAGCTTCCACACAGTCCGGGAACTAAAGTGAGACTCTCTGTGTCTTATTAGAACAACCCAGCCAGCCAGTGGCGGGAATCAGCTGCGTGACCTAATGACTCAGCCATTTTGCAGCCCCCCACTTTCTTTAGGTGCCAGCTTGGCAGCTCTTTGCTACAAGTGCTAGACCCTCCCCCCAGTCCCCAGGCCTAGCCGCATTCTCTGTGCCACACTTCCAGCGAGAAAGGTACATGGAGACATGGCTAGGGCCACCTTCGCACCCGTGCCCATGCTCATCCAAGCCTTATTAGCCATTAGCCTTGTTCTCTACATAAGTAGTTGTGAATCTGGTTATCCCTGGCCATACTCTGAAGAGGGTGCGTGACGGATAGTGCAACCCCATGCAGTCTCTTTGGGATCCGTTGTTTTAAATGAGTGATTTGTGTGAGATTGCATTCTACTCCATGCGGGAGGGCTACTGGTTGTGAACAATGTCACTCAATGTCCTGCTGGGGTTGGAGAAGCCACGAGTTTCTTTACACCCTCTGCATCAGCTCCGATCAAAATCAGTGGTTTTTCTTATCTGACCTGTGGACTCTAGCCGGGTCTATACTACAAACCGTCACGGGCAGTGTCAGTTGGGTAGGATGAGACCTGCGCCCAGAGAGACACAGCTGGGCTAGCAAAAGCCAGTGTAGATGCAGTTACAGCAGCAAAACTCTGCTTTTGCCTGTATATCTTATTTCACTCGGAGAGGCTGGAATAAGCTGCATCACCAAAGTGCGGTTTGTCAGCATAAGCTGCCTCCACACTAGCATGTGCTGCAGGAATAGTGTCCTGGCCTGTGCAGAGACACAGCTTCCGGCAGTGCCCCCGGGCACGGGTCAGTGTCATGAAAGCATTTACTGGCAGAGTAGCCAAGTAGGTTAAAGCGCAGTGTGTGACATGTCTCTGGCAGCTAATAAGGTCACGATGGGCATTCGTAACCAAAGTCTGAGCAATGCCTGAGACACAAAGAGACACACACATCCTAAGAGACACACACACCTGATTGTCCTAATCCCCAGATCTGGCTTTGAAGCAGCATCCCTTTTCCTGAACACCACTCTTGGGATCAGCTGGAGTTCTTAGATCTTTCATTACTCCACAACCCATCCTAACTACAGCTGCAGGTCAGGTGCTTTTCTTACCTTAAATGATTCCAAGAAGCCTCCATGACCTCCATTCTCAAGCTTATCTTCCTCTGGCCCCAGCCCTAGCATTGCCTGTGTGTGCGTATGGAGCTCGTCATGGAGATTGTCCAGCAATGCTGCTCGTGTCCGGTCCTGAAAGAATGAAAAAAGGACACAGTTGCTCGTATGTGAATTGATTTGACAGCCTCTTGGTACAGAGGAACAAGGCCATGTTGATGTAACTGTCCAGCCTAATAGCGCTGTGAGATAGAAGGCATCTCTTCAGTCCAGGACGTTCAGGAAATCAGCGTCTCATTGCTACAGCATCAGAACATATCAAGAGCATGGCTACAGATTACAGACACAGCAAAATACGGTGGTGGCTCTTGCATTGGCAGGAGAAAGAGAAAGTATTCACTCTCCTTACCTCCAGCTTTGCAAACTTGTCAGATTTGCAGCAAGCATTTTCAGCATTGATGAGCTTGGTAAGGAGGAACTCCCTGAACTCTGGGTTCTAGAATGGGATAAGTGAAGCAAGGTTAGTAAATCCAAGTCATTTTAATACACTTCAATACTAGCTAAACCTTCCATAATCTTCCATGCCAGCAACATCACATCCTACACACTTGAGCATTAGAGACAAGTTACAAATGTCCATCCCCCGCTTTGCTTTTTACTCCTGCATTTGATCAGAGCCCTAACCAAATCAGCCTTCCTTTCAGCATGGGCAGGAAGGAGGTATCTAACAACAACCCTCTTAAAGGAACAGCCACAGTTGCTTTTCGGGATATCAAGTGGAGGGGTCAAATCTTTGGTTTTACATCCCATTTGAAAGACAACCCCTTGAGCACTGCAGTGTGGCCTAGTGGAAAGAGCACTGGGTTGGGGCTCAGGAGACCTGCATTCAATTCCTGGGTCTGCCACTGGTCTCCTGAATGACCACGGGCAACTCATTTCACCTCTTTGTGCCTCAGTTTTCCCATCTGGAAAATGGAGACAATGATACTGACCTGCTTTGTAAAGTGCTTTGAGATCTACTGACGAAAACTAATATATAAGAGCTGGGCATCATTAATATTATGCTGGACATTAGTTCATTTGTGCCTCGGAGGGAAGAATGCATCAACTACTGTATCATCAGAACCATTCACTTGATTTGCAGAAGTCTGTGCAATGGGAGTGAAATTCACCCCTGTGCTGGGGGCCAGCACAAAGGCCATATATGCACTTCAATCCAGTTTAAGCCCTGTATTAAAAGTGGAGCCCAGGCCTTGAGCTGATTTTCTACGCAGGGACTAATTTCACTGTTAATTTATTTACACACACACACAAATATAATGTAGACGCCACCCCCTTTGTATTAAGAGTTTCCTTAAATATGGGATATGCGCATACAAAAAAATCTTTTAAATATGTCTGATTTTATGGACACGTAGAGACAGTGTGTGGGATACATTATATATCGTGTAATTAGGAAATTGAACATACAGTACATCTGAATTAATTCGTTTTTCTTTAAAGAAGTATTTGTGAGGGACTTCACGTCTCATGAAACAAAAGCTAAATAGCAATGACTAGAGCCATTCAGCATGGGCAGGCAGTGGTTCAAGCTGGTCCAAACAGCTTTGCCAATGCACTTGATTCCATCCTAGCCCTCCAACAGCTGCAGAATTCCGGTCCTTGGCATCTCTTGTACAGAAACGAATTATGCACAATTGTGCCAAATTATGTGTTGGGTTGGACTAGATTGAGAACCTCCCACCAAATTCATTGCCATTTGCAACACAAGTTAGGATTTGCCCCAGATCCTCAGAGATCAAAGGTTAATAATTCACTGTTCCGCAGCATTGCCTGGATCCAGCACCTGTGCTGGGCAGTTCATCAGCTAGTGTAGCTCAGTGTAGTTTCACTAACTGACCGATCTACACCAGCTGAGGATCTGGTGCTATAGTTTTGTTCCAACTCTGACCTCAGTCCTACTGTACTTTACATAACCAGGTGCATTTTGAGACAGTTTGATGCTGTCATTTTCAGTTTATTTTTTAAAAAAAACTACTTTGTTGTGCTTTCTATTTTGCGCCTTACCTTTTGAAAAACTGGCGGGCTCGGCAGAGAAGGACCAAATGAAGGGACATCTTCCCGGGCAGTGACGGACACCTATTCAAACCAAAAGCAAGCAAGAATATATGAGTTACTTGAGCACCCAGGTGCAACAACAACATATGGGTAATGCCCAGAGTATTCGCTTCTCTTGGAGTACCTTACCAGCCAACAGGCAAGGCTGTTCGAAAGACTCCATATAATACAGAGGTGCTACAAGGCAAAGTAATACGTTCATTATAATGCACTATTCATTTACAGCCCAGCCTACTTAAAAGGCACAAGGCTGTAATGGAGAGAAGCAGAGTGGTTGAGTGGATGGGGCACTTAACTGGGAGTCAGGAGATCTGGGTTCTATGCCGGATTCTGCTTCGCACCTGCTGTGTGAACTTGGGCAAGCCTTTCTGCCTCTTTTCCCCCCTTATCTATTTAGCCTCTAAACACTTTGGGGTGAGGGTGAGCTCTTATACTGTGGGTATGTACACAGTGGGACTCTGGATTTCAAGTGCAAGCCTCTAGGATGTTACTGCAATGCAAATCATATCCAATAGTCAACTCCTCGTATGAAGAAGCAGAAGTCAAATCCCCATTCTGAGATTTAATTCCACTTGTACTGAAGACTCACTGGATAGGACATGTTTAGGCTAGTGGCCTCATTAGGAGAGCTGGGTCCAATTCCTGAGTCCCAGTCGTGCTCTGACCACTAGATCCCATTGCCTCATTAAACTACTCACAGTCTAATCACTGATACCTCAGGCCGTCCCCCTTCTATTTGTCAGAGCCACTTGTTCTTAGGGTGTAAGTTCCTCAGGGCACAGACCATCTTTTCTTTACACCCGTTTACAGCGTCTAGCACAAATGGGGCCCTGATCTCTGACTGTGGCCTGTGGGCATCCGGGACCCCACTGCAAAAAATAAAGAATGTGTAATAACCCTGTCTCCGTGGTTTGCAATGTCTTACGTTTCACACCTGCACTGTGGCGTAGCCCTGACCTAATCAACACACTGCGAGGGCTAGTGTGCGACTGACTTCACTTTTAGTGCCTCGGTTCCAGGTCACAAGCAACATACCCTGTACTCTCAACATGTGTGAACAGGCTAATGTAACAACTGGGCTGATAATTTTAGCTCTTTATCTGACAAGTAACTTGACATTGCTTGGTCAATACACTGCCTACCCATTTAATTCTCTGGCCTCCTGCTGAGGCTGCATTGCTCTGGCTGTCAGCCAGCTTGTTAGAGGGGTGAAACGGGGCATAAAGACGGATGCTAGTAAATTTCAGTGGGGGATTTGCCATCAAATTGGAAGGGACTCTTTGGAAAGAGGAAAGAGAAAGTAAGAATGTAATAAATCCAGCCTAGCTACTTCCAGACCTGCAGTCACAGAGGCAGAATAGCCTGCGAGAGCCTGATGTTGTGAAATTATGTTTCCATTCAGATGATTTAATTTATGTGGCTGGCTTCTGCTGTAAAACATCCCTTTCAGTTCCAAGATATTTAACTCTTAAATGTTAAAAGCCAAATACAATCACCTTCTTGGCCAAGGAGCAGAAAGAAGGAAGCATGCAAGAACAGGCATCTTAGTAAACAAGGCAAGCATCCTTTGGACACAATTTGGAGGCATGTGCAGAAAGCGAAAGGAGCTGACAGTGCCTAGCATATGGGGAGGGGTGGAAACTATATTGCTCTGCCGAAGGTGCTGTAATAGACTCTTCCCTTAAGAGGGGACTTAAGTAGGGGGACTGTTCTCATTTAGTCTGATTAAGTACAAAGGCTGCAATTTGGCCTGCCAGAGTACTTTTGTGAGCCGTTCCCATCGTGAGCAGTTTTAACAACGCTCTCAACCAGGATCTACTCAGAGCCCAATGACATCAAGGGAAAGGCTGTAACAGAGGTACCCAAGTCCCATCCTGGGAGGTACGAAGAGACAGGACTCTGAGGGATGTAAAGGGGATTTTTAATGAAGCTGCTGGAGACAAACAGCCCCCGTGGTTTGCTCTGTTTTTTTAGACCCCAGACTGTCTAACACAGCCTGCGCTGCCTAGCGTTACCACCCGAGGTCCCTCTGGAAAAGATTCCATGAAATACTATAGCTACGGGCTCAGGACCCTTTCTATAACTACCAGGTCTCAGCACAATTCCAGCAACGGGTCATGGTCTTTGTAATCATCTTGTGGCAGGTCCCTGTCCTCGGGACAGAAAACTCTCGGGTTCCGTTGTAGCAATACGAGTTCTATCACCTCCACAGGCACAAATATTTACCCAAAGGCTTAAGCTAAGGTTATTCTAGACCACAGACCGTGCCTGAAGGATATGCCCATTCCCACAGCTAATCATTTATTCCTGCCTTAAATACTTTAATGTTAGGGTTAGCTTTATGTAGCTTTTAATCTGTTTTCACAGCAATTCTCTTTTTGTTCATGGCTTCAAGCAAGGTATTTTCAATTTTAAAAATTATACCTTCTAGTGTGTCTCAATAATTAGCAGGGAAAACTATATAAATACATTCTTATTCTGTGTACATGTGAACACTGTGTTCAGAAGACTATAAAATGTTCTAAGACAAATTTGAAAATTAAATAGCCTATTAATTTAATATCTTCCATTTATAATTAGTAGACCTTTTAGAGTTAAAACACTTATATACTATACATTTATCAATATATAATAATGCTTATATATAACATCATATATTTAACTTAACCGTGTGTACACGGAGTATAAATACAAATATGAAATATACATAAATAGTCCACAAAAAAGCAAACTGTTGGTGAACTACTTATTTATTGTCCCTTAAATCTGAGGCATGTGCCAAATTGACAATGTGTCTCAAACGAATGTGTCTCAAATGAACATCCCTCACTGCAGGAAGGATTAATTGCTGATTGTCATGGTTGTCTCTTTTCAGGTTGACCTAGAGGAAAGTACCTAAGCAAGTGCTTAAACTTTAAACACGCACTTAATTCCCATATGTTTTAAATTAAGTATGTGCTTAACATGCTTTCTGGAATAGGAAAAAACTTTCTGATTTTGGATCATAGAGCACGTGGGCCAGATCAGCAGATGTAAATTGTCATAGCTCCAGTGACATATACAGGGCTATTGACAATTTATTCCCACTTCAGGCTACCCCCATATATCTTCTTTCAGTCTCAACTACTTTGGGTGTTCGCCAAAATGGTCAGGGATACAACCCCATGCTGTGTGTGTCACTAAACCTCTGACGGCCAGAAGCTAGGACTGGGGTCACTTGATAATTACCCTGTTCTGTTAATTCACTCTGAGGCATCTGGCACTGGCCACCATCTGAAGATATGATACCAAGCTACCTAGACCATTGGTCTGACCCCATGGCCATTTTTATGTTCTTACTTTACGTTAAGTCCCTTGTTCCTTCTGTGGGGTTTTGGGTGGGTCCAGAGGTCCATTTTAGTGGACAAACTAGCAAACTCAGGGCCCTAGACACCCAGTAGCTTTTCCTTAGTGTTTATAGTATTCAAGGTATTTCCTACAGTCAATGTAAGCATATTGTATATTCCCATTGACTTCAATGGGTTTTGGATTGGGCTCACAGCAAGGTAACCGAGGCCCTGAATCTTTCATAGATTTCCATTCATAGTTAGCTTTATGTATGGTGAGTTGTCTTTGGATTGGTCTACACTTATCTCAGCCATTCAGCAGCAGTTGCCAGGAGTTACACAAAGAACCTGTGTCACTCCCGTCGACTTCTGTGCTTCTCTTCTGCGCGCCGTCTTCACTGCACCGTGCCGATGGGAACACAGCGCTACACAACTTGAAGAGGTGGTTTTAGTACGTCAACTTCTGGATCGAATGAGCGGGTCTTCACTGACCCCTCAGTCGATCCAGATAAGTTGATTTGCTGCCGTCAGTGTAGACATAGCCTTAACCACAGTACATAAAATTAAGCACTCAACCGTCTTTGTGGCATTGGGGCCCTAATTTATTTATCCAACACTGGCAAGTTTTTAAAGGTGACAAGTGCACATCCATTGTCAGATCTCAGGTGGACTCTCAGAACCAAAAATCAGCTGTTTAGCTTCCAGAATTCTCTTACCTTATAGGATTCACTGTCTGTTTCAGAGGTCTCCACTTGCACAACAATGTATGCATGCAGGAAATTTGACGCAATCATGTCTGGGACAAATGGAGTGTTTTCTTCTTGAAATATAATTGCCACTATGTCGTTACCAATATGTCTCTTTCTCTGGAGCTGAGTGGGGAGCGTAAGTATTGGATAGTTAAACTTAGGCATTCACATGTCTCCTGGAAACAAATACCCATTCTGAATGAGCAGTTACTTAG
Organism: Mesoclemmys tuberculata; assembly: GCA_007922155.1. NCBI lineage: Eukaryota > Metazoa > Chordata > Testudines > Chelidae > Mesoclemmys > Mesoclemmys tuberculata. The sequence continues at coordinate 11,862,737 of ML675623.1, forward strand.
ACCAAACTTTTCAAACTTGGGTGCCTGAAGCTAGACCTAAAGACACAGTGGACACTCCATCACTTGAAGTCTTTAAATGAAGACTGGATATCTTTCTTAAAGAGATGCTATAGGCTATAGCTCAAACAGAAGTTATGAGCCTGATATAGAAATCATTGGTTGAGGTTCTATAGAATGCATTATGCCAAAGGTCAGACTATATGTTCATAATGGTCCCATCTGACCTTAAAATCTATTAATTTAATTCCTAAATTCATATTTAGACCCATAAATAAGTAACCTGATTTGATACTGAGAGCCTCCAACACCTCTGAAAATGAGGCCATTTAAGTGCCTAACTTCAGGCTTAAGACTTAGGTATCCGAGAGTCAAAAAGGTGACATCATTAATTACACGGGGTATAAAACATGCTTGGATTTGTAGATTAAAATCAACACCTGTTAAATCTCTGTTGTTCAATATTTAAGGAAAATCACTTAGGCCTGATCTACACACATTTGTAACAGTATAACTAGGTCACCTAGGGGTATGATGGTTTACCAAAATAGTTATATTGGTAGGACCCTTCATGTGGACACAGATATACTAGTAGAAAGGTGCCTTAAAACAGTATAGCTTATTCCCCTTTCTGTTCAGAAATAATCTATACTGGTCTATGACACCTTTCTACCAGTATAACTTCATCCACACTAGTGGGTTTGAGCCGTTTTACCTATAACATCGTTAAAGGGATACAATTCTGTATGTAGACAAAGCCTTAATGTTCTTAGCCATGCCAATCTCAGAGGACTTGAATTTGGGAACTATAAAACACACAGATTTAAAATTTTCTACGTAGAACACTCAAAAGTGAGAGGTGCCTAGGGGAAATGAATGTATAGTTTTGCATTCATTACAGCTACACAACGTCCATTTAATAATTCCAAAGTCATATTCAGTTCTAATATTTAGCTGCTCCTTTCTGTTTACAAGTTTCTCTCTAAAGCAAGGTCAGCTCTCTGTCTTACCTGTTGTGCATCTCCTTCTGTAAAAGGCAACTTTGTGGAGACATGAAACATAATCTCTCTGTCCCTGAACACAGTGTACACAGACTCGGTACCAGTCTGACCATGTGTTACATCCAGACCTCCTCGGAAACTAGATATAAAAGGATAGGTTGGAGAGAATTGAAGAAATACTAACAAAACGTTGACCAAAAGCTATGGCCTATCATTTAACTATATAGACTACTAACTCATGTTTCCACATGTACTTAGTTATCGTTGTTGTAGATAATTAGCTGATATATAGTTAGCTAGTGTCATTAGCAGCAATGTGGAGCTCAGGATACATGTTAGCTTAATTTCCAGTGGTTTGGAGTTCAGAGAAGCATCTGATTCCAGATGTTTAGCCAAATTCTCTGAAACTTCCAAGCCTACAAAACAGCCTTTCTTGGGGTACTTAATCATTTCCAGCCTTAGTCACAGGCTGCACCTGGAAGCCCCAAGCTGTGTGACAGAATGATCCGGAAACTCAAATGGAAAAAAATAAAGGTCCACGGCTAGTAGTAAAAATGAACAGAAGTTTGGTTGGGTTCAGTCCCCAGGGGCTCCTCAATCTCTGGCTTCCTGGTAGAGACAGCCCACAAGGCTAACCATGGATTCCAGTTCGGTAGTGTGCTGTGGGCATCTGCCCACAAGGAAATAGCCATTGAGGACTGATCCTGCAATCCTTAATGCATAATCCTGTGGCAGCAAACAGGAAGGCTTGCTGGGTCAGGCTTCAAGCCACCTCTATAGCTCCCCAACAACTCTGTGCCCACTGAAGAAAGTCTGAGCTCTCGAGTAGCCTCAGGGCTGCTCTAATTTGCACCCAGCTACCAATAGATACAAGGGGCCATCCAACAGCAGAGATGTTTCAACCATGCCTTCTTCCCCCAGACATGCCTCCTGTGGCATGTGACTGGCTATTACGTACTACCTGGGGATTCTTCCACACTAGTAAAGTCAGCTTCACATCCCTTTTGCAATGATGGAGCAGTGCAAAGGGATAGGGTTGATCATCAGATACCACGATCGGCTATGTTTTGTACAAATTCTGCAAATTCATTAGAGATTTGCAACATTCTTAGACAAATATGAGAACAGGCTGGGTGTGTTTTTCATATGGGTTAGTTTCATTTATGATTGAAATGAAATTAGATGTTTCAAAAGCAAGGAAAGCAAATTAGTCTTTTTGTTTGTTTGTGGCCATTTTGACCCCTTGAATAACTCTCCAGGTTTTGAAAGACTAGCCAGTTACATTTGTTTCTGGTTTGTACAATGCAGTCCAGCAATGACGTGTCTTCTGTTTCTAAGCTGTTGGATGTTTTTACACCTTGACTGGTCTTTTCTTAAATTTATTTATAAAACTTTTTCCTTTATTTTCCTCACCCTTTAAAATCCTGGAGTGTTATGGTATCTCCTAGCAAACTCAAGAAGTTCTTGAAAGCAACGCTCTCTTCGTTATTTCCAAACAACTCTTCCTCTAAAGTCTGCAAAATACATCAAAGAAGTTACATGAGCATCAGCCTTCACTGCAGGGAGCTGGTTTCAGCTGGAATGAATTACTCTGTTAAGAGGAACAATGAAAGAAATGGGCCTGTGCCTCTGGGTATTGGGTTGGTTGGGAGCAGACGTAAGAAGCAAGAAGGGGATATCCATATTGCTTATGAGAGCACTTTTTCATCTTTATTTCCCTGGGTGTTTCTCCTCAGAACTAGCGCTGGTTAGGAAATTTCCAACACAATATTTTTTCCATCGGAAAACCTCAATTCATCAAAACCAAAACTGTTTGCAAGAAAGGATTGGTTCTGACCAATCTCCCAGTTCAAAATGCTTTCTGGAAAAATTTCAAAACAGTTGAAATAGGTCATTTTGACATCTAATGAAGTTTTGTTTTTTAAATTCAAAATGACCTTTCATTTTGGAATTTCTAGTTTATACAAAAAAGAGGGTTTTTTTTGTAAACATCAAAATCAAAATGAAACATTGAAACAAGCATTTCAATCAACCTGAGCCCACAAAAATTGTCAGATTATTAGTTTGCAAACATTTTTGAGATTTCAACTTTTTGTTCCATTTCAGGTCAGGGAAAATATTCACAATCTTGAAAATTCTCATGGGACAGGATAGCCATTTCCCACTCAGTTCTACTTCCAACTACAGTGTAGCAGCATGACCCCGTGAACTGAAAACAGGAACTCCCTAATTTTTCATCCCAGACCCGTCACTGCTGCGTGGCTGGGCCTGTCACTTGACTTCCTTGTGTTTCAGTTTCCCAATCTGAACAATGGAGTTAAAGATTCTTATATCCCCCCCCATAGGTATTGGAAGGTTCACAATAGAAAGGGTATTCGTGGACAAGTTTTAAAGCCACCACTTTTACAGCATCCTACATATTTAACTCAGAGACTAGAGGGAAACCTGAAATTAAAAAAAATAAATGCTTGAATCTGACCAGCCCCAAATGCTGCGCATGGAAGAGGATGATGATGTTCAGAACCTGAAACCAGATTTCATGGCTCCTGAACTCAGAAGGGCTTGAAATATGGGTCTGCATTTTAGAAGCTCTAACCTCCCTCTCAGAAATAAAAGTTTTTCCCAGCTGATTGTTTGAGGTTCAATGGGAGAAAACCAGTATCCCTGCTCTGCATGAAAGGTACATTATATCCACACTAGGAAAGAATGACACATTAAAATTCACTGACCCATTAACTTTAGCTATTAACCTTATTACACCTGAAACCCCATGGGCATAAGAGAGCCCCCTGACCACTTTTTTCAGCAACCTTGTATCAAATTACTCTTCTTTACACTTCAGAGATGAAAATGAGGTATGCAGCTTAAGGGGATCCATGAAAGATTCTGCAACCCAGAGTCGACTAATCTTTAGCCCTTTGCAAAGTACCCTGAAAAAGCATTTTCAGCTGCCTCTCCCAAAAAATAAACCTCTTGAATAAAAACAGTCAACCAGCAATAACTGACAGGCAAGTAAACACACAAGTCAGAAAACAATGGTCAAGTCGCTTTTCTTTGATTGGTTCTCTTCTTCTATCTGTGGCAGACTCAGTAAAATGAATTTGCCTGCACATCATGTTGACTCAAGCTGTCAGCGTTGATGGAGGCCTAAGGATACTGACTCATCGTCTGCTTTCTAAAATAACCAAAGCCCAAAACAGGCTTGCCTGCCTTCAGCAATCAATCTGAATCCACTATGCTGCTATCATCTATGTGTGGTCTACCGCCTCAGCATGCTGAAAGCCACTTGGTTGGAGTCATGTAGTACAGGAAGTCTCAGGAAGAGGAACAAGCTATGGTGTGATTAGAAACATCTGACATGGTGCTGAAGTGTGTCTGTAGCTTCTAATCGACAATCTAACATTTATACCCTTCTTCGTCCTGAAGGATCCCACACGTGCAGGAATCACTTCTCCCAGCACTGAAATGCAATCACCTTTGTAGTGGGCCTGACAGTTGCTTATTACCACACTGTAGTATTAATGCTGCACAGGTCAGGAATGAGAAGTACACCATGTTCAGCTGAAACTGCAGGGGGAGGTTAGGAGAGCACAATTCAAAAAGCTATCTTCTCTCTTCCTCAAAATCTACCTCTTTTGTGATGCCTACAAATCACTCCCCTCTGGCATTAGTTATGCAAGCAGTAAGACAAAACTTTACTTTTTCTGCTAAACTCTTCATTTTGTTACCTCACTGTCCCTCTTTTCCTTTTCTCTGTTTGTCCACCAGTTACGTCCCCTCTGACACTTAGAGCATAAGCTCTTGGTGCAGAAACTAAGGCCCTCAAAGGTTTAGGTGCTTATCTCCCATTAAAATCAATGGGAGTTAGGTGCCTACATACCTTTGAGGATCTGAACCGAACTTCTTTATTACTTGTCTGAAGACTGACTTGGACAATGGGGCCCTGATCCTTGATTTGGTTTCCTAGGTGCTACTTACAACAATCCAAAAAAATAAATAATATTTATAACCGGTAGGTTCACAATATGCCTAAAACCCAAGACATTCTTACTAAAAGTTCCTGCAGGAAACTTTAGATCAAATAAAAGAAAGAGAAAGTATGGCTAATATTAAATACAGATTAATAGTTCACTGGAACACTGGGGTCTTAATCATTCGCACGCTTTGATATATTTCATAACAAAGGCTCCTTAATTATGGTCTTTACATAAGTTATTCAATACAAAATAAAATGAAATATGGAAAGATAATTCAAATGCCTGTCAGAATAATCTCTCCTAAATTAGAAGATTCATCTCTGTATTGCACATGCTAAACTCCTAAATTAATGAAAGCATTTTCAGTGAACACATATCTCCGTAGTCTTGAGTCTTCCAATACAAAATATAATTGTTTGGCTGACTAAACATACATCTGATTAAAAAATCATGCTCACTAAAAAGCATTTTCATATTAACTTAGCTTGGGGGTTGATTCAGATATTCATTTATTTTTCAATCATATCACTTATTAATAAGCAAGGAACATGTGCAAGTAATAAGCAACACATTATTAGAATGGAAACACCACAACATAATATGTTGTACATTACAAAATTAACGAGGGGCCCAACTTTTAGCAGTGTTGAGAACCTACCATTCCCATTGACTTTAGCTGGAGTTTTGGATGCACAGCATTTAAAAACCAGACTTTCTAGCTACTTTCTAGAACATGCTTAATGACAATCCAGCGGGGTTACTTACCTGTTTAAATTTTTGATAAATCACCCCAAATTTAAATGTGTTATTAACATCATGCTCATCATAAGACACAATCATCTGGGATGCCTGCAATAAAACATCATTTGAATTATTAAATTCAGTAATTTGTAGAACTGGAGTCTAAATGTTTCATAGATAAAAAATGGCATCTAAGAGAAGCACATTTCAGCAGGATAAATACGTCTTCCATCCCCACACAGCTCTACAGTCTTATCAGTCACTTCTGATCAGTCATTTACATAGTGTCACACTTATTCTTGGCTCAGTAGAGTGGAAAGCCAGGGCGGAGGAGATTAGAGGTCACTAGGGCTATGTCAATAACTAATTTTTTTATTCACTGGCTGAGCCAAATCCTTTTTTTGAAAAACAAATGCTTTGGGTAAACCCAAAACCTTTTTGGGGGGGAAGGGAGCAAAACATTTTGTTTTGATTCAGATCAAATATTTTATTCAACCTGAAACAAAATGTTTGTTTCGTCTTCAAGTTTTAATTTTTTTAAACAAGATTGAAGTAAAATTTGAAAGCGTAAAGTCATTGCAAATGGAAAAAATCAAAACATTTCATTTTGAAAATAGCAAAACCAAACATTTCTCTTTTTCAGAATTTGTGTGAAACAATCTGGTTAATTGGACACGAATTTGCTAAATGTTTTGGTCACCCACAATGTGCATTTTCTGGCCAAAAAAATTTCACCCAGCTGTAGAGGTAACTGCCCCAAATGGCTTTCAATATAGGGGCACCAGCGTTGACAGAGTACAAACAAGTATGGATGGGATGTACATAGAGCAAATGTCACTAATAGGGTTTCTTTTCCTGTATTTCTTGGAAGTGGAAATGGAAGGATTTTGGTGTATGAGAGAGGGGAAGATATTCTAAGCACATGGGATAGTGTAGAAAAAGACATGGAGGTGGACTTGGCTGAAAAAGACAATGGTGGTGGTCAGAGGCACCAACCACAGATAAATCGCAGGATGCAGGAAGGGAACCAGGAGAACATGAAGATATGGGCTAGGCCAAAATTATTGAGAACTTTGAAGGCATGGAGCAGTAGGGACTAAGGCCAAGATGAAAATACAGGGACAAATACAGAGCAGTAAGAAAAACTGAACTGAAACTTCCATCGAGGGACAAATTTTCAACAGCAACCTCAAGTTTTTATGGACCAGCTTTACATTTGTCCCCAGGACAGAGTAAATCCTCCTGAACTTCAATACACTAATTACACCAGCAGAGGAGTTGGCCTATAGGGTCTGTTCATGGAAGGGGCTGAAAATCCACAGCTCCCACAGCCTTCAAATAAATCTGGATTTGAACTTTCCAAATGTTTGGGGCTATTTGGATGGGAGATTTTGGTTCTCTACCATTGGGTGAATTCAAGATTCCTCTCAGGTTACAGCAGTTGGAGCACTTTCATTTTTTAAAGGTTTGCATGTTTTTTAAAAGGAACCGAGTTAATTGGAGGGCACTTGTCAAAGACATTCCTCTTATTGAACTGTGCAACAGATATTCTCAACTTCCAAATAATGACAATAATAAAAAAGCTTTATGAATAATAAAAAAGCAAGAATCAAATAATCTGGGCCTCGTTTTTCACCAAAAGGTGGCGAAAATGCCTTCCAACGTACTCTGCCTCCAACATAAAAGATGCTTCAAAACGATGAATATGCTTTAACTGCCCAAGAAGAGGTTTCTATGGCAGCACAATTGCATAAATTTATGAGTAGTGACAGGGAAACAAACACATGGGATCCAGGTGCTGGATCTCTTCTGAAGAGCACATTTTGTTCCAACCCACATCCTGAGGCAAGTCCTCAGCAGGTGTAAATTGTCACAGTCCCGTGGAGCTAGGCTGAGCCTAAACATGGAGTGGCACTGCCCATTTATTCATATTTTATACCAACTAAACCAGCTCAAATATTGAAAACTTGGACATGGGGCAGCCACATGTACATCTGCCTGTTAGGCCCTTATGTGTACCCCCACACTAGTATACTGTATGTCTTTGTCCCCCCTCTAATGGTTGGTCCCTATAAGAGGATAGGAACCTACTTCAGCTATCTGCTAATAGAATTATTCCTTTAGTTTATTCAACAGACTCTCATGCTTTTAGCACTAATAGTCTCCAGTTCATATTCTGCCAGTGACCCAAGTGGGGTTATATATGTATCTTCCCACACACACTTCATTGGACTTCATTGCTGCTTTTAAAAGTGGTATTAATGTGGAATACCTACATATAGGCTGAGATTTTCCAAAGACCCAAGAGAGCTAAGTGTCCAAATCAGATAGGAGTTTAGCGCCTAACTCCGTTAGAATCCTTTGAAAATCTCAACCATGTTGAAGGACTGTCATTGTCATTCTTCAGGTGAGGGAGGGACATTTCATGGTCACTGGGGAATCACAGCATGACCCAGTGAGGTTTGTTTCATGAATGTTCTAACTAACAGGGGTTATAAAATGAGCAATAACCTTTTTCTCCCCTGCATTGGGATTGCAAGTACATCATTCCTTCAACTCTGTCTCCTGCCGAGGAAAGTTTTATTGTTACAGGAGAAGCACAATTCCAAGAAATTCACTATCTAGGTATGGTTTGTTTTGTTTGGTCTTATTTTATTCTCTTTTTAAAAAAAAATTAGATACAAAATAGACTGTGTCATTACAACATACTCATAACTGCCGTGCTTCCTCAAGTGTCTTACAATCATGAATATGTCATTAAACCTCAAAGGTCCACATTATGAATTGAAGAATTATGTAGTGTTGTGAGAGCTCTCAGCAGCACAGAGAATTCTTCTGGGCAAAAGTGGGTGTGAACTCTGAATTCATAAGTACCTCCTGGCTCACATGCTATGTTTACAGCCCTACATGAACCACCCAAATAAGCTATTCCACCCCAAACTGGAATGAACTACCTGCCTATGCATTTTTATAGCAGTTAAGTAGTTTTAGGGGGGTCACACCTCCACTCATGCACAGGCATAAATTTGGCTTGAAGCTTTGACAAGAATTTGATGACTGTCTAAGTGCATATGGTCACTGCATTTTTTTGTGGGATACCTCATTCTCACCATTAAACACCAGAATTTGGCCCTAAATCCATAGAGCTGCAGAATCATCACTAGGGAGGTGAGAATTGATAGGACTGCAACGTCATCATTAGAAAGGTACAACTTTCAAGGGGGTTCGCTTCAAAGCGGTTCAAGTGAACATTTTCTATAGCTTCACCCTATGTGGGCTCTCAAATCCAGAGTTTACTTTTAAGTTTTGATTTCAAACAGACCCAAAAATATTAAAGTGAGCCTGAGTCAAGCCAGAATCCAGGGTTCAAGTCCTGTTGCTTGCAA
>ML675623.1:11871848-11954539 GCA_007922155.1 Mesoclemmys tuberculata
AGCCTGAGTCAAGCCAGAATCCAGGGTTCAAGTCCTGTTGCTTGCAATGTAGATACAACCACATGAGATTTGTGCTCTGCAAGTCTGTCCAAAGTATGCAACAATCCCGCTGGCTGGCTTTTTTTGTCCTTTGGACAGTCAAATTTGGCAGACAAGGGCTTGAACAAAGGACCAAGGAAGTCTGGGATATGGGCGTAAAAATGGCTACAGACATTCAAGCCCTAGGTTGATAGGATCTGCTAACTCAAGTCCTACTAACCCAGGCTTATACTACAGTGTAGACATAGCGTTAGTGAATTTTTCAAGGGATGTAATCCACCTCTGGAGCTTGTACTGAAACCCCAAACCATGTCAGTTTCATGTAGTCACAGATCTGCTATTTGCATGGCTAAATCACCATGTCACAATGGCAAACTCTGTAAGTTTCCTCTTGTGCACACAGTTTAGTGTGCAGATATTACAGACGTTAATGCCAGAGCCCTACTAAAAATTACATACCATCTACAAATGAGATTGTGATGCACTGACTCAAAAGTGGCATAGAAATTAGAAAGTGTGATGTTCCTCCAAAGATAGAAGCAGCTGTTTGCCATTAAACGACTTTTTGGTTTGCAGTGGCTAACAGCCTCGTCTGTTCTTCTAGCAGCAGAGGGGTGGGGATGTAATCCACAAGGTCAAACACTTTATCTTGAAGAAGGTGAATGTTATTTTAAGTTAAATTAATCAATTGGCATACAGTGCCTGGGATTGACTTGGTACTGCAGTCTACCTATTTTGAGGCTTTCCAAATTCATATACTGACTCATCTAATTAAAAAAACAGTATCTTAGAAACTGCATCAACACATGGTTCAGGCAGAAACTTCCTTAAAGAGATACAGCTACTAAAAGAAAACGTTCACTTCTGTCTCTAGAAAAGTCAGGTCAGGTGACTGAAGCTAGAAAACAAAGTTCAGTGTCTTACTAGAATTCATGAGTCAGTAGTTAAGAAAAATATGCTTTCATGCATGTCTCAAGAGTGCCAACCAAAGAGGTTACTCTTCTGGTTTTGCTACTATTAGGCATGCAGCTAACTAGCTAATCATGTTCGTACAGACTTATTTTGCATATGTGAATGAGTGCAGAAATTAGGTGTGCAATGACACAAGCAGTTTTGAAAACCACACCCTTCAAATTCAGCATCCCTGGGCCAAAGTATTTTATGGTCTTTATCCTCACCTTGGGATACAGGACTGGGTTAAACTTCAATCCAGAGGCATCATCACAGAAAACCTACCACAAAGAAAAAAAATAAATCAGCAAGAGCAAGTAGGACAGTGTTTATAAAAGCACTTGGCTTCTTTTTGCCTTTCAGCAGGGGGGAAAAAAATAAACATGCATTGTCTTCACAGCTCCTTCTCGAATTCTAATTCGATCAGCAATGGCATGGTGTTCTCAGAATTTTATAGGTGAAACTATTCATAGGAGTTGACTTCTCACATTAAAAGGTTTGCCCAAAACAGAGCTAAGAAAAAAATGTTTCATTGACATTTAAGTGGCATATATATAACATTTGGCTTCAAAACACATTTACAGCTCTCTTCTCTTTACAAAGATGCATGCAGGTAGACATTTATTCATGAGAATGATCATGGGCCAACGGGAAAACAAAATTGGTTATATGCACTTGTTTGTATAGATTAAGTCATCCAATCAAGAAATGGGAAAAAATACCATATCAGAAAGGCAACCCAATACACCACTCAAATATGTAACGCGTGCACATTGACTGCTGGCAGCAAGCAGTTTACAAGCCTGAAATTTGTTCACACAAAGCATTCAAACAAATTGTTAAAAATCACAGTCTGTTCTCAGATAACATCTGAGGAGAATAAAGGGCAAAATTCGTCACAAATTGCTTAGCAAAGTTTTTGCTTTGCTGAAGTAGGAACCAAAGTAAAGCTGTGTTACCTCAACACATTGCTCTCTGCAAAGAGGGATACCATAGTGCAGGCAAATTAAAATGGCATTTTGTTTATGAATGACACGGAGAGAGAGAAAGTGCATTTGCTGCTCCTTATGCTGTGAGGCCAATACATACAATAATGGCAGAAACCTTCACTACCTTTTCTTTATGGCTTTGTAGACCATTTACATCCCTCTCTTCTGAATTCATTCTCTCCTCTCTGGCAGCAGCAGATCGCGGTTGTGCTCACATGTAACATGTCGTAGTAATAATAACCAACACCACCTTCCACTCCCATACCACTATTCTGCCAAAGGTCTCCACAATTGTTAACAGGACTACCACCCGTGCCACTCCAGAGAGGTACATATTATATTATCCCCACTTTACAGATGAGGAAATTGAGGCACAAAGCAGTTAAGGAACTTGCCCAAAGGCTTGCAGCAAGTAAGCAACAGTGCCAGGAATAGAGTCCTAAAATCTAGATGCTGTTCTCTATCTGAGAACACCACCTGCTGCACCAAGACGTATGTGATAGCAGCATAGTATTTGCATCTGCTAAGCTTTTCATCATGCACCTGGAGTGTCCCTGTCTCCGAAACCAGTTCTCTCCAGGTAATGCAGACAGTTTACCTTTGCAATCTGTGGGATGCTAGGAAACTTGCTAAGTCCTGCCAGGGGGATTCTTTCATGCAATGTTTTCACTTTGGACCTAAGAAAGGAAAAGAGAGGAACAGAGAGTATGAAATAAGTTATGCTACTAGATATGCCTCTGGAGCTTTCATGCCTTCTCATTGTGACTGGTGATGTGCAGTGAAATCACAGCAAGAATCTCTTCCAGATGTTTGCAAATGATACACGGCTGTATTTTTGTGGTCTGGCTAATAACGCTTGCCTCAATTTCTTTTACTGCGTCTGCAGCTCTCTTGTGTGCAAATATTCATATTTTGGTGAGGGAATAAAAAGGATAATTCAGACGCTGGGTCTCATCAGTTTACAGAAGGGATGGTGCTAAATAGGATTGATATAATCCAATATCCTTGCAGAGATTTTTATGCTCCATTTCACTGGGCTTGGCTGTAGATCAAAGTCTAATGTTCATTACCAGAGCAATCTCAAGATAGGGTATTTCAAATCCAGAGAAAGTAAAATAATATCTGTGCCTCCCCAATTCTTTTCATAAACCCATGAGGGACATGTATTAAATCCACCAGTAACAAGTTCATCTACATCCATCAGGTGAAAAACAGATAAAGGATATTTAAAGTTTTTTGGGTTTTTTTTTGTTTAACCTTTGGGGAAGGAGGAGTCTCGTACCTTAGTATAATCCTTAAATATTCAGTACCATCTGCCTCTTCACACTTAATAGAAAGGATCAGATTTCCTAGGCTGCTGGCTGTACAATAAAAATTTAAATGATCCTAAAAATAGAAGAGATGTGTTAATGTGGTGTGATAAAGCAGCCTTATCTAACGGTGATAACCTGCATCCCTGTTACCAAGAATGCTTCTTAGACACTGATCCCTATATCAAGAGAAAATTGAGGATGACTCATTACTGTCTTAAGATATTTTCCAACACCTCATTCACAAACTCTCCATGTCTCCATCCTTTGGGAAACTGAAAGGGCTTATTTATTTTTCAGCCTATAGGCTTTACTACTCTGTCCTTAGTTTGTTCAGAGGGACAAAGTGGATTACAATATTTTGATCAGCAAAGGTAAATAAAGATTTTCCCCCTCAGTATGAGACAATAGATTAGAATCATAGAAATATGGGGTTGGAAAGGACCTCAAGAAGTGATCTAGGCCATCCCCACATGCTGAGGCAGGACCAATTTACCTAGATCACCCCCAATAGGTGTTTTGTCTGTCTTGTTCTTCAAAACCTTCAATGATGAGGATTCCACCACCTCCCTTAGAAAGCCTGTTCCAGTACTTAACTATCCATATAATTAAAAAGCTTTCCTGATATCTAACCCAAATCTCTTTGGTTGCAGATTAAATCAATTACTTCTTGTTCTCCCTTCAGCATGTCTGAAAACTCAGACTCTTAGCCAATCAATGGAAGGGTCAGATGTGAATCAAATAATAGTAATAATTTAACTGACATTTGATCTTGTGAATGTCTGAACACCTGTGTCAGATCCAGATAGCATCCAGCTCCTCAAAAAAAATTGGGGAAGCTTAGATCTCAGTCCCAAAGCTTGTGACTTAGGTTCATCACTAGTTTTTTATCTTAAAACAATATAATCATCAAGCATCTCTTCGTAATACTGTAAAAAAAACAACTGTATGAATATCGGGGATCAATAACAAGTTTCACTAATGCCTAAATAGTATCAGGGTCAAAATCTATACAATTGAGCGAAAACTTTGGTGGAACAGAAACGGCTTTTTCTGATGGAAAACTGTTTCTGAGTTCTAGTGATTGGGATCTCAGGCATTGGAACGCTGATCCAAGATGGGTGACTGGGGCTAGGAAAATCTTGAGACACTTCCCAACCCTAGTCCTGTGTGATTTAAAAACAAAACAAAACAATCCAGTGCATTTATTTCTTGTAATAACTGTATGGATGTTTCAACTTTTGATTAAAACACATACAAATTAATGTTTTCAGGTTTATATGACAATTATCGATACCAGAAGCAAAGACATGGGTGGAATGGCTCATGAAAAATGCCAATTTTTTTTCTTGCTGAAAGATAATTAAACCAAGCATTTCAAATGAAGGCCTCATGGAAGCAAGTGTACAAAGTGTAAAGTTTACACAATATTTAGATGGCTGGGGACAGTTTACTGTGAATATACACTTGTATACTTTACCACGAATATACACTTGTATACTGTGTGATGGGGGGAAGGCACACAATTCCGAAGTGTACAAAGTGTAAAGTTTACACAATATTTAGATGGCTGGGGAGAGTTTACCACGAATATACACTTGTATACTGTGTGATGGGGGGAAGGCACACAATTCCAAAAAGTGTAAAGTTTACACAATATTTAGATGGCTGGGGAGAGTTTACCATGAATATACACTTGTATACTGTGTGATGGGGGGAAGGCACACAATTCCAAGTTAACTCACTTCTCTGGGTCTCCTACACTCCATCCTGTTTTCTCACTGCCTGACAGTGCAAGAAAAACTTCTCAGAAGAGGGACTATCTTCATTTATAGATTTCGTACTGCACTGAGCTAGCTGTCAGATCTTAACAGACAAATCAGCCTGATGGTGAAATGACAGAGATAGCTGGACAAAAGGGGCAATCACATAAAAGTCAAGCAGTGAAAATGCCTGAGTTCAGCTGCCATGTTGTCAGGGGATGTGCTCTTCTTGTCTTCACCCAAATGACTACATCTAGGTAAACACTAATTACTAGAGATGGCTGAAAAATGAAATGAGATTTTCCCTCAAAAAATTGTGGAAGGGGAATTTAATTCACTGTCATTTAAAATGTAGCTGGAAAATTGTGATTTATTTCCATCCAGCCCAACTAATTATCCTTCCTGAAGAATATTTGTTGGTTATACATGTAACGCCGATGCCCCAAGATATGTTTGTTTGCAACAGTAGGGATCAAACCTATGAACTTTGGATCTTAACATGTGAGCCTCTAATGTGTGAGCTAAAAGATGTCCTTCCCTTAGCCAACACTGCAGCAGGTTCATCAATATTTAAATTAGCCTAGCCACTCCTAGCAGGGGACAGAATGCCACATAAAATAAACATTGCTTATAACAGACCGAGAAATGTAGATGAATATTGACCACTGACCTTCCCTAGAAAGTGTTTTCTGTATGCCCTGGCTTCACCTTTGCACTCTAATTTATATCCATACGTGCTAGGGCTAAGGTTTTCCTCTTCCTCTTCATAGATGCTGCTATCCGATGAAGTGGGCGTGCTGAGATTTTCCGGATCTTCAATCCAGTACCCTCCAAACTGGGGCAGAATGACCAAGGGATAAGGGCTTCCTTTCTCTAAAATCTGAAAAGGATTCCAATACAGTGCAGTGAGGATACAACACAGTGCAACAGGGATAGGATTAGCTGGGGTCTGACCTTGAGCATGCTGAATCAGTGGGAATGTTTCCCATTGGCTTTGGATCAGGCCTTTAGAATCTCCCATCACCAGTTAGGAGAAGCAGAGGGTCAAGAGCTCATTACTGCCAACCCCAAACATTTAAAAATAATGAATCAGGCCCATAAAATGATGAAATTGGCTTAAAAATAATAAAGTATTTAAAAAAATAAGAATAATAAATTGGGGGTGGGGACTTATTTGCTTTCTGTGCCTTTAAGGAAGCATTGCGTCGCAGTTCCAAGCTTTTCTCTACAACTGTGAGGGCTAGAAACTAAAACATACTCTTTTTAACATGAGAATCTCAGCTTTCGTTTAATCAAGCATCTCCAGCATTTGAGGCTTTAAGAAACACACCAAATACCATGAGATTCATGATACTGTTGAGAGATTGGCAACAATGAGATTTTCATGCTGGCCACTAACACTGGGAAACAATAGTTTGCGTTCCAAGCTTTATTCAACATTTGCTCACTCTTTACTCGGACAGAACTCTTGATGACTTTAAACCGAGTTTTGCTCTGTTAGGAAGACTACATCTATCTCTGTAGCTACAGGACAAGTTGGATTCATTCTTAACTACCATGGACCTTTGGTGCTTATCACATAATCTTATTGCTTAAAAGATGGGAGAGCAGTACTGTGCTGTGTGCTTGCCATGCAGCTGGTAAAAACCATACAACCAGCCATGTGCTTGTCAAATCAGCATTATGAATACTTCTTAGTCTTGTAGGAATCAATAATTGACAAGGCTGAGTTTGTACTTCTCTCACTGTCACTAATCAATGGCGGTGATATCACAGAGTCGGGGACAATGCCCAGGCTGTGGATGAAATGTCCTAGCTCAAGTAGCACCAAGTTAAAGGTGTAGCGTTACCTTTGTTTCATTATCAAAGGTTATTTTGGGGGTGGAGGAAAGCATAAAACACTCATCCTCATGAGTGGTTCTCCAGTGGGAGCCTTTACAGTCAATTGCATTGTCTTCAGTGATGCAGAATTGGGCCCTAAAACCATATTATGAGCCAGTTGTTAATGACTTGTTTGTACAATGCTTTTCACCCAGGCTGATGGCAAAATACATTAGTAACTGATTGGATAACCTATTTTCTGAAATGCAGCCCCCATGTGGGGTGGAATGAGGCAAGTAACTAATGCAGTGAAAAACAGGGCAGGAACAAGACACACATTTATATAGGACCCTCCATCCCAGGGGAACCAAAAGTGCGTTACGGACTGAATATCGGCAAATACAATCATTTCACACGCCACTGAAATGCAGCCACCTCTGGGGTGGGATGAAGCGGCAGTTGTTTAGCAGGAGCGCACAGCAACCGAGTGCAATGGTTCAAGACAAAGACGACTCTGTTATGATCTGCCTTACGTGTGCAGGCAGGGGAGTAAAGGGGTGTCAGGAGCCCCCTTGTTCCCTGATGCAAGCAAACCCACATCACTCATTTTGTGATAATGAGCAAGGCAAGGGTTCCCTTTCGCTCCACCCCTCGCAATATGTCGGCCAGCACAGCTGAGTTGCTGTGGAAGAGGAAGCAACCTCCAGTAATCTGCTGGACTCCCGCAAGCCCTAGGAAACGGGGAAACGAGACACTAGATAAGTCTCTTGAGAGGCAGAATTCAGTCCCCTAATCTGTTCTAAGGACAGCACAGCTACACGCTGCTAGGTCCGGTGAGAACTCCATGATCTGAAAAAATCACATCTACTGGGAACTGCCAGGGGACTTTACGTACACGCAATACAATTCCCCACAATGCAGCTGAGCCAGGACAGGACACTGAACGTATTATTTATTCTTCTCATTTTCGAAAATGAGTTGTGGCCTCCAGGCTCATGTACAAAAACAATTATAAAACCACATAACTCCTTCCTACAGACAACTGCCGTTGCTCTAGCGAACAAATGGGATTTTAATAAGAAATGTGGCCACAATCTTGGTTCCATAGCTCCTCCGTAAGATAGGAATGAATCTCTACAAACAACTTTCATTAACATTTTGAAACAGGCATCAACTGTTGCAGCCATCCAGCCATGCTTTAAAGCACCTACCTCATCAATGCTTGGATACGGGATGTAATCTTCCTGCAAAACATCAAAGCACCACAGAAATGATTGCTCATTCTCCATTAGGCATTTCTTACATCCTTAACCCTTTTAACGCAAACGTCTTGCACCTCCCCTATTACACAGAGAGCAAAATTGTTTTTATGCTCCCAGCCCTGTGTGCATATACAGTATGTTACTTCTGAGAATTGAAAAGTGCTTTGCAAACACAGATTTAGCCTCACCATTCCCGTTTTGACAAATGGGGAAACTGAGACACAGAGCATTCTTGCCCACGGTCAAACAGAAAGGGACAGCCAACAGGATCTGGTTGTACATGGCCAGTGAAAAATTCACCTTGTGGGGAAATCATCAATGTAAACCCATGGGGGAGGCAGCACGGTCCAGTGGTTCAGATTCAGGGGACCCCAGCTCAATTCCCTGCTCTGCCACAGACTCCCTGCGTGACCTTGGGCAAGCCACTTACTCTCTCTGTGGTGCAGCTCCCCATTCCAATGCATAGGCACTTCCTCCCTTAGCAGGTTTTGTGAGGATAAATACGTTAACATTCCAGAGGCGCTCAGACACATCAATAATAAGGGTGACACAAGTACCTGAGAGAAACCGGGTGGAATAGGCTCTGGCACCAGCCATAGCCCCTTACCCCAATGCAAGGGATATGGCAGGGAACAGCCCCCCTAGCCTAGTCTCACTGATGCAAGAGCCAGGCCAGCACGGATTCAAAGGACTATAACTGGCTCCTCAATGGCATCCTTCTCGTGCCAAGCAGAGCCCAGACACCGGGGAGAACTGAATGCGCAGTGAAGTGCTGTAGAGACACAGATCTCATCATATCCTATTACCAATACCCTGAGCTCTGGGAATTTCTTTGTGTAGGGCAAGCTGTGCAAGTCCTACGAATGAGAGCTGAGTAGAAAGGCAACCAGACGAGCAGTTGACCACAGGGACTGAACTACTGAATGGGGCTTAAAACCAGCCCTGAATTAATGGAGAGACAGGGCTGCGTGGCTTTCCCATTCTTCCTCTGCTTCTTTCTTCCAAAATATCCCAGCGCATAAGGATGTAACGGAACCATTTTCCCATCATAAGCTTCTCAACAACGTTAAAAAGGACAAACCTTTTTACACAGCTCGCTGCAGAAAGCCAAACAGGTCTGAGACATAAAGCTATTTTATCTGTAATTCAGTCAGTCCCTTGTTTTTAGATAGCCTTTAAATCCTTTAGTTTTTGTAGACAGGGTCTTTACCAACATCCCCTAAAGCCCCTAGTTCTAGAGACAGAAAATTATTCTGAGACTTCTGCAACATCCATTCCCAAACCAACCTTATTTTTATGGCTTCCAGCTCTCTGGTCTTCAGGTTTTGGTGCCTGTTTAAACAAAGAATAATACGATGTTAAATCATTAAGGCGATGGCATGCCAGAAAAAACAGAGATATTGTACTGCAGTGAAGTCTCTCTTAAATGACCACTCTGAAGGCTTGTCCACACTTGGAATGCTCCAGGTGCATAGCTCTGCTGCTATAGTGCTTTCAATATTTGCTGACAGCCTAGAAAGATTAAAAGCCGGGGAGGTGCTTTCAAAGAATTTTTCAAGAACAACAACGTGGGTTGATCACAAAGGGACAAGTCTCTAAGATCTACTGCTGTTCACCAAGACTCTTCTGGGGAGTTAGACATTTTCATCTGATTTCTGATGTTCAGTTTTAGTACCAAAGCATCCTCTCTAATCAGTTTAGATTGGGACAATATTATTTTAATGACACGGTGACATGGAATATGTTTGTGTATTGTAAGCTCACCCTGACACTTTAAATGTACTTCAAGATCACATGCTGCTTTAGGAACTTGCTATACGCACAGCATCTGTCTATTGTCAGTCTGTACAGTTTTCCCAAGGAGAAATAATGCATAATTATAATGTATAATAATGTGTGGTACTGTAACAAATCTGCCATGCGACTCACCTGCATTTTTTCCAGCATTTCAAAGAATTCGGCAGACTGAAAAACAAATGAAAGTTAAATCACTTGCCTGTTTGGAACAGAAATGAAGTCAAGTTGCACAATTCAGATCTGGACATTGATTTCAAACATCTCCCCAGCTTTAGATAGGGGGTTCTGGTTCTGACCCATCTCCAGGTTCCATGGGACCAGAAAGGAGAGATGTAATTCACTGAAGGTCTTATAAAGAGCAATTAATTTACATCAGAGATGAATGTTAGATCTTTTCTACTACAAGTGACAGTTAAAAAAATAAAAAATTTTCATAAAAATTAAGTAACTGGAGTAGGGGGCTACCATTAGTGATGGAAACCCATGAAACCTTCATGCTCATATAGTAACAGTCATAACAGTTTGCAGTCTCTAGTGCCTCCCATCTGAGGATCTCAAAGCATTTTATAGAACCATAGAAAGATAGCAATGTAGGGTTGGAACGGACTTCAAGAAGTCATCGAGTCCAGCAATCTGTACTGAAGCAGGGCCAAGTAAACCAAGCTTACCGACATCAGTAATTAAATCTGACAACAGACCTGGAAGGCAGTGTTTTTATCCCCAATTTACAAATAGAAAGCTCTGGCAAAGAGAGTTGAAGGGGCTTTCCCAAAGTCACCCAGTAAGTCAGTAGCAGAGCCAGGGGTTAAAACCCTGAAGTCCTGACTCCCACCCCTGTGCTTTAGCCAAAAGAAAAACATTTCCCCTCTCCCAAAATTAGCCCCAGTGGCTTTATACCCTCTATGGATGGCAGCCACTGGAAAGAAATATAGTCACACGTTTTAGCAGCATCATTACTGTCGTTCGTGTTGTCTCATGAAGCAACCACAAGGCAATATAATTGCATGCGCACACACAAGCAGATCTGACTTTCCATCTCGTAATGGATCAATGGTTGACACACACCTTGTCAGAGGACAGGGCAAACAGACACATAACTTAGCGGGTAACAATGTATAGGTACAGTGTACAAAGAGCTGCCATATGGCAAAAAACCAGAGATTTTTCTTCCTCAGGTTCAGTTTCACAGACTCCTTTCTGTGGGGATTCTGTGTGAACCTCTTGAATAAAGTAGTTCTCTTCCTCTTGCCAGCACAGCATAAGCTATTACCATAACCCACAGAGCTAATCAGCTAATTGCTGAGGAGAAAGATTTGATAAAACAACTGTGTTCTAACCGTGATGACTTAATAGCACCAGTCCTTGCCCTCTTTCACATTGCATTCTGTCTAGAAACACACAACCTGATATTTTAAAACTCTTCAATGGAGACGGGAACGACATTTGATCCCAACTTCACATCCTGGGGCATAAAGACCCTGTTAAATAGTTAAAACTCACTCCCCAAGCATAGAATCAACCTCTGGTTTGAACCCTCATGGCTACAACTGCCATGGGGCCTAGCTATGAAAGACCCAGTCAACATGATTTACTGTATCCCAAGTGACCATCAGAGGTCTGAGCACCAGGGAATCTCGGGGGTGGGTTGATCAAAGCCAGAGGAAACCTGCCTGTAAGAAGCCTTTGAGATTTCTTTTGGTTAACTCCCGCTGCAGAAAAGCCTTTTTTCCTTCCAAGCACGTGGCGTGAGACCCAAGCACGTGTCTTGCTGGTCCTTTACCTAGCTGTAGGCTTTCTTGACCTGTCAGCCCCACTTCAGTTACCTCACAACGGTGCTCAGATGCTGTAGAGATGAGCACCAGATAGACAGGTAGGCAGACAGAAATTTCTGAGTGGTACCTGGTGTACTGTTGAACAGATACATGTGAAGTGCACCTGCCAGTCAGAGCTCAGCTATGCGTACCTCCAAGATTGAGTCCAAGGAGCTTTCCTAAAACCAAGTTACCTTTTTATACATAAATTATTCATTCCCTTCAATGTCACTGAATACATGAGATTAGCAGTCGGTGGCTAAATGCATCAAATATACCCCACGATGACCACTCTGTTTTTCTTTGTTTATTGTAATAAGGCCACTTCCCTTTAACTTCCCTCTGCAATTCATTTCAGCGCATTACAGTCACTCGTTATAACAACACTGAAAGTGCTTGGCTCCCACAGGAAGTGACAGAACAGGGGTCAAAACAAGCCAGCAGGTGCAGAGCTTACTCACCCTTATGGCAAAATGAATATAGGGAACATGACAACTCCATTAGCAGGTTAATAACCATCAGTTATTAAATCACTTTAGCATGACTCAGAGTTTGCTTTTCAGTTGTGCAATATAATATTTCAAATGATAATTGCCCCTTGTTCAACTAAATACACTATAAAGTAATCTGTTGTCTCAGTTACCGGCCCCAATTTACACTCAGTCTTACGAGGGCTCTTAAGCAATTTTTTCTTGTAACACTAGCAGTATTTGTATTAGTAAACCCAATGTTCAAAAATCATGACATTAGTTAAAAATCATGAAACCATAAAAATATGTTTGGGGTTCTTTTTATTTGCCTTCTGGGTTTTGCCCCTTTAGGGTTCATGTTTTCAGGATAGTTTCTTCGTTTAGTGCCCCTCCCCCCCCTTTTTAATACTATCTTATAACTTTAAAGAAGTTCCTTTTTAAGGTCTGATGCTTTATATATATATTAACCCAATCACAGAATAGAGTGGCTCCAAAGGTTCACCACTCTGGGAAAATGGGACAGAGAGGGGCTGGGACCATTAATGCAGCCTATCAGCCACCTCTATATACTGGCTGGTGGAAGCCCCGAAACTGGCAGATGGATTTCGCCTCCCCAGCTCACCTCTGCATTTATCGGCACTACCCAGGATTACTTTGGCTTTATGGGTATGTCGACACTGCACACTGAGCATAGGTTTGAGCCCAAGTCCTCCATCCACTCACACACAAATCAGTCTTACTTGGGTCAGCAAGCAGTCAGGACCTGGGTCCTAGGACCCTGCTCTGGGTGTAAGTCAGAGCCCGAGTCCCACTGAAACTCAGATCCAAGCCCTGTCATTTTGCAGTGTGGACGCAGATCAAGCCGCAGACCTGAGTCAGAAAGTCTGCGATACGTAGCATGGATGTGTTAGTACAGCTGTGAGACCTGCGACCAGCAACTGTAAGCCCAGGTTTCCTATGCAGTGTGAACACTCAAGCGTGAGCTTGGAAAGGCCAGGTCCCATGGACCTGGGTTTGCAGCCCAAGTGAACAGAAGTGAAGTGAAATATCAACACACCTTGATATTTGCAAGTGCCTCCCCATTTGCGTGTCAAAGGTCACTTTTGCCTGTGAAGATGGCACACAGACACAATTGCCTGATCTGCACGAGCACTAGTTGAGAACTGAAAGGCTAAACAAGACAGACTTTGTAACAAAATATAAAGATCCCTGCAGCCGCAGCCACAACCCAATCCAGAACAAATATAGACATAGGCTATTAAACAAATGACTGGCAAGATTCCAGCAAGCCAGCCCAGCTAAACTAGATTAATGCATCGCTTTGTGAATTTTCAGTCATTTGTAATTTCAGATCTTTTGATCAAACAATCCCAGGGTAATTCAATTGAAAGCCCAGTTAGCCCCCACCCACTCCCCCATACAGATCTATCTCTCTTCTAAAAATAGAGATAGGCTACTCCTCTGCCCAAAATATGCTTGGAAAACATTGGGACACGTTCAATAAACAAACATGTGACTTTTCCAGAACCAAGCAGAGGAGGAAGCACTTTAAAGGCAACTTCTGTCCTCCCCTCTTCTCTCCCCCACTTGTCTTCATTCCTTTGTTTGCTCACAATAGGCAGTGGTCAGAAAACAACTTGAGCTCAGGTGGCAGGTTACAAGAGGTGTGGACTAAGGGCTATACAGCTGAGAGAAGGCAGGGACGGTAGCGGCAAGATGCCGTAGAACAAAGGACAATGTGTGGAAGATGGGATTACCAGCCATGATTCTGCTCGCTGTTCATTAATGGGTTGAAGAGGCCCCCTAAGTTTGGAGAGCACCCATGCTAGAGAGAATGACACTAAAGGCAGCTTTAGTGGACTCTGCCGTAATTAACCAGATATCCAAAAATCAAAGGAAAGGATCTGTGTCTAAAAAAGAAAAACCAGAGAGAGGAGAAGAAAACAGACAAACACAGTATGATCCTTTGGAGAAAACATTAGCAAGAGGATAATTTTTGCTATAACAGTAGGCTAGGGGTTGCTCTAGTTTACTCCAAGCCACGAAGGCTGCACGAAGCTATCAGCACAGCCGAGGAATGGCACAACCCAGTCTTGCCTCTCTCCTTATGCCTTGCTTCTTTCTACAGTGCTGCACTGTCAGAGCAAGGTTATCAAAAGAATTCAGCTTTCACAATTGGTGCACAGCACTCCTGAAAATCTGGCTCCTATGGTCAGTGCTTTTGAGAATCTGGTCCCACATCATCTCTGTTCCAGTGGTGGGATGACCCACCCTGAGCTAGTTAAAACAGATTTAGGGCCAGAATACGCTGGCAGTGCAACACAAAGCAGCCAATGCCATGTCACAGGATCTGGCCCATTCTTTAAAGTGGTGCTCTAGCAGACAGTACAATTTGCTAAAAAATGAATCTATATAAAAAGAATTCAAGTGGATAGTATGCCTGTCATTCATAAGTACTTCTGCAACCTTAAGCTTGATCATATTATAGCACAAATAAAATCTTCCCATCTTTGACATTATAATCAAAACAAGTGCACTTTTGTGATTCTTATCAGGTGTAACATTGTCTGCTGTAGCTTTAACTCGAGCAGCACAGGAAGTCTACATTTCCCCATTTCTTGTGCCACTGGTGTTCCAAAACTAAAGTTACTGTACGCCCCCCTACTGAAAGCAAAATGCCACAGCGGAAAGTAATCTCCATTATTAGTACAGACAAGCCAAACTGGTCTAGTCAGTTGTACTATTAATGGGTTTATAAATGCAAATTGCATAAAATGAAAATCATTTAGTCTGTATCTCTCCCTCCGTTTCAAAACTCTCCCACAGTTAAACATTTCAAGCTAAACTCCAGCACCACGGAAAAAGTAGAGTGCAGAGAGAGTTAATTGTACATTGTTAGGAAGGAGGCACGTTTATTCTATTCTCTCAGCATTAGACTCTATATGTGGAGTGTTTATAGCCAAATTGGTAACTCCCATACTACACATGCAGGTTGGTTTTAGTCAAAGTCTACCATGGATTCTGAACGATTTAATGAAGAAGAAAAATACAATTAGTATTTGAAATGAAATTCTCCTTGTAAATTAGACCAGAAGGAGTGCTACATGCTGGAAAAAGGCAGCTAACGATCCCACATGGTATGCACTGGGGCATATAAGCAGTGCATACTTAGCACTCATCTCCCCCTTTTCAGTGCAACACTTACCACGAGGTTCCGTAAGAAATCCATCATCTTTGCAGCATTCCTCTCCTTGCGACTGCCAGGGCAAACTTTTTACACTTTGAAAGCTGCTGCTGCTGCTGAACTTCCTTACTGTGATCAAATAAGGAGCGCCTGAAGTTTGATGCCAACCTGTTCATCCATGCAGAACTCTCTCTCAAATCCGTCACCTCCCTTTGTTAATGTTTCTCCAAGTAAGAGACATGACAGGACTGTTTTTTTTCCTGAGTTAAAGGGTGGGTCAACTCAGAAGGCAATGTGCACGAAACAGGTTGTGCAGGAAGCAAGCTATAGGGTTTTAAAAGAAAAATTCTTTACCTCCAACTCACAACTTGGAATGGATTCAAAGTCCTTCTGTGATGTGATGCGGACACCGAGTTATATGTAAACTGCAGTGAGATTTGACATTTAAAGAGCCAAGAAGCACTGTAGTAGAGCCACACAATCATAGGATTGGCAGGTGAGGGGAAGGGAAATAATTGGGGGGTGTGCAGTTATGGTTGAGTACTGAGCTCACTCGCTCCACAATCCCAGTGACTTCAACTGCAGTAACTCTGCGTTTGTACAAGGGTAACTGAGAGCAGGATATGGGCCTTGGTGTGTCTAGAGCTAGTGATGGCAGCTAGCATACAGCAGTAATAACAATAAAACCATTACCACTGATGTAGCAACTTTCATAGGAGAGCAGCATCCATCTCCTAGTTGGGAGTAGTAGGGCAATGTTGTTACACACATTTCACAGGTGGATAAAGTAAGGCACTCAGTTATATAACTTAGCCAGTCTATCTGCTTTCAGAGTCACCACAGTATCTAAGTGCCTCACATTTCAATTAAATCTGCACTAAAAGGACTCTCACTGACTTTAGGGCATTTTCTCCTCATCTGTAACCACGGTGATGATGGACTACATTATCAGTCCCATACTGCAAGTAAAATGGTACAGGCAGGGTCCTCTTGTCTCAAATTCCCTGCACTAAACTTTGGCCAATACCACTTTATGTGCTGGAATGGGAGAATGCAGGCCTCATTTCAATGGATCCACAGGGCAGACTCTATGCCAAGTCTTGGAGACAGTGGCGCCAATGATGGAAAGGTTTAGTTAGCTGGGGAGGAAAGAGCACCTCCTTGGTACTTAGCAAACACAAACGGCCAGCCTTGTAATTCCTGGGAAAGGAAACGGAAGTGAAGGAGGGGACCAGAGCTAGAAAGCATAGACTCTGGCAGATATAATTACTCCAAATGAGTTAACTGCTACATCTGTTTCCCTGCTGGCAGCATACAGTGTATGTTGGATGGCTAATGAGTGAAGAAACAGACTGTGCTAGAAAAAGTTTTAAAGGTCTGTACAGTCTGCAGCTGTTTTTCACAACTGGAAAGAATCTGAATGTTTGCACCACTCAGAATAATTTTCAGATAATCCTATGGCACCTCCACATCTGTCTATAGTCATTCTATTACCCTGGCATCTAAGTCCTTTAGGAATAACTACTGAAGTAAAATACATTCCAATTACCCCTAATTCACTCATCTCTATTCCACACAGTTCGCCATCTACCCAGAAAAGTAGGAATCACTCCCCACCTCTCAGCAACGGTTTGGTAGCGAAGACAGTTGTGAGCTGCTGTATTACTAAGACTTGATTACTTTTACAAGATGCACGACAGGGCGTTACTGCTGTCATATATAATTAATGCCCAGCTACAGCATAACTGTCAAAGCAAATGAGTGAAGGAATTGGTTCATGTTTTATCCTGGCTTTTCTTTTTTACTGATCTTATTCATTTCATATTTTGCAAAATTCAGGGTGGATCCTCCCATTACTGGTCATCAGTATCATCAGTCCCTTGGTTTGGAGGACAGCTGCCATTAGTTACTACTGTTCACAATTTAGGGGATGCTTTTAGACCCCCAGCTGCTGTTTGACGAGCACATTACAGCCCAGACCCAGCCAGCTTTTTACCATCTGCATTCTGGCTGGGAGATTTGGATGTGGAGCTTGCCATGGTTAACCATGCTGGTTGCCATCTCAAGATTAGACTATTGTAATGTGCTCTACACAGGGCTACTTCTCAAAACCCTTCTGGTGCAGAACTCAGTGGCTCGCTTACTGAGCGGAGCATCTCACTGGAAACGTATGGCTCCAGTGGTCTGGAATATGGCACTGGCTGCCCAATGGTCTCCAAGTGGAAATCAAGATTTTGGTTATGATGACTTACAATTACGGTTTCTTTTTTCCCCTAGAGTTTATTGATTTCATGTTTTGAGAGGTTATTTTTTTTAAGCAATTTTCAAGTTCTACATAGATGTCAAAAAATCTGAGGTTTCCGGGGCTCTCTTTGTATATACATGCAGTCGTGTTCCAAACGGTACTACGTTGCAGTGCACTAGGGAACCTTTAGTGCACACCAGCAGGGTCTACATGGACTGATTAACGTGCAACACATTCATGCGCTTTAGCAATGACATCCACGTAATCTGCATTATTGCTCCTTGTGTGGACGAGCCCTTAGATACAAGCCAGGGAGCTGGGACGTTGCCGAAATAAACAATCGGCACGAGAAAGGGGCAAAATCAATACAGACTGAGTAACTATTTCTGATGGATTTCTGGGCTTTATTGGATAAACACAGATTTTTTTTCTCTCTCTCTTTTTTTTCATTGGGGATGTTTTATCTGTGTTTATCAGTTAAAACCTAAAATCAGACACTCTACCTACCATGCCCTAAATGTCCTGGGAACAGCCTAGCTGAGGGAACAGCTCCCTCCCCATACTGCCCCAACTATAAAAAAGGGGGGCGGGTTCTCTGTGCGGCTCCAAGAGTCTGAGGCTTACTCCTGTCCTTGGCCCAAAATAGCACAAATCTGGTGACTTTCCGGGCACACTGCAAGACACCTGGTTTTGGGGAAGGCTGAGGGCATGATTCCAAGATGATGAAGGGAGGAGGTGGGGCTGGCTCTGTTCCCATGGAACTGGTGATTGTAACACTGCTGAGATTTAATTGAATTGTATTTATTGTAAAGTTAATGATGTTAGCATGCCGAAAGCCTTGGGTAGGTGTCTATTATTTTGAATAAATAAACAAATAGTGCATATTAACTATGTTCCAGCATAATGGTAAAAAGATACTGCTAAACAGAATGAAAACTACAATTGCATGGGATGAATTCAGGAACTAACAGCTCTGGGTCCCTTTGGGCACTACCGACAGGAACCCACATTTTGGCTGGCCAGCTGCCTTTGGACTGCCTCAGAACAGAGGTACTTCCTAGAAAACCAGCCAATTATGGTGGCATAATCAGTTATGACAAAGGTATGTGGGAATTTAGATTAGATTGGGACCAATTAACATTATGCATATTCACCTAGATCATGCAGTATTTAAAGAGTCATTCAGCAATTAGTGCACATGCTAGTAATAAATAATTAGTCACCAAGGAGTGGTATCTTTTGATGCAGCAGTGTCATGTTGTTCCAGCTGGTGTTCTCATAAAGCAATTTCCACATCCCATGTCTTCTGGTTTATTCATCAATATGTTCAGACTAGACGTGCAAGAGCCTACTGCACATTTCTTTGATCAACTTTAATCAAGAGAAGTTATGGCCATATCTCGTGGACAATCTGCCTTCAATCTGGACTCTGCTTGTTTCTTAAATTCATGAGTCACCAGAAAAGAAAGTTCCTGCTCTTTAAGGATTTGAACCAACTCAATGGGACTCTTTTATTTGACATAACAGGGGTTGTACTGGGCTGTTAGGAAACATCATCTAAAACAAATTGTTCCCCTCTACAGACCATTGCTTCCTTTTGATGAAAAATCTCTCCTTCTGAAACAGTGGTGGTAGCTACCACATGGTGGAGTCATATCACAATAGTACCTAGAGACCCAACCAAGAGTGGGGGCTCCATTGTGCTAGGCAATTTACAAACACAGTGAAAGGCAGTCCCCCCACAGAAGATCTTACAGCTCCCTAACAAGAATACTATAGAAACTTACTCAATAAATGTCTTTTCCTTTTCTGCTCCCTTTCTTCAAATTGCCTCAATTGTAAAAGTCCAACTATAGTCACAATCCAATACTTCAAGCTTCAGATAGTTCCGACAGCATTAATAGCAACAGTACATCATTTCAGCACTCTTTCTAGTCAGCATCAAATTAAATCAATCCAGTCTCCCTTTACTGGCAATCAAGAATGCATAACACTCAATGTAAGTGTAATTCCAGTCTGCATGAATCATGCCCTGGATGTAGCAGATTGATAAACAAATAACCATACCATGCTGTTAAATGCGTTTGTATTCCCCATTTGGTTGTGAGGAAGATAATTATATTTTGTAATAGAAGTAAAAATAATAATTGTAAGAATTAACCGCAATATAGAACAGTGGAAGATACAAAACAAGTTCTGCACATTGATGATACACTGAAGAATTCAGTTTCCTACATTTATATGGCACCTTTCATCTCACAGTGCCAGAACCAAAATACACAGGAAGCCACTCAACCACTGCTGGAATACAGCTGCCGTTGGGGTGGAATGCCTCATTGAGGCAAACAATAAACACACCACGTGTTACTGGAAACAGGAAAATTTTGCTCAACACCAACCGAGCAAAACCTCTGCTCTTACCAAAAAAGGACCTTGGGGATTAAAAAAGAGGATTGAAAACAAATAAAGTATCCAGAGTTTTAATAGTAAATGTTTAAAAATAAACATAAGCTCTGAAAGAAATATAAACCCACACATTTCAGTGCATGCGTCAGTCACTAACTTTCTCTTTCTCTCCCATAACCGCTTATCGAGGAGTTTCCTCCTCCAAAGCAATTGGAGACAGGTTTTTGGACTACATAGACTACTAGAATGTATTCCAACAGACAGAGCATCAATTTTTAAGGTCTTCTACGAAAGAGTCCCTTCCCTCCCATAACGCATATGGAATTCAGTGTACCTTACATTTGAACGTGTAATCACAGAGACTGAAGTGAATTCACATCTCGGGTGTTCCCCTCTAGCTCTTGGTTGATTCACATTAGCTTGGATGCCATAAGAAAGGTTTCTGCCGCTACTAACCATACAGTGTATGGTCCCGATTCAGCAAAAGACTTAAGAACATACCTAAATTTAAGCACATACTTAAGTGCATCCTTATTTGGCATATTACTTAAGCACATGCGTAAGTGGTTTGCTGAATCAATCCCTCTTTTCTGTGAACAAACGGATGACATCAGTTTCCAGTGCAATCAACCCACCATACTTCATCACCACTAATTTTTTTTTAAAGCATTTTTTAGGACGTTGTGACAGGGTCAGACTAGAGGGCGACCGGAGAGTGCTAGAAGGCCACTGTATCAGCCCCAGGCCCAGCAAGTCCCTTTTCCTCGGGGGGGGAACCCTGCCCAAAGAGGGCAAAGGATCTTTCCCAGGCCTGGAGGCCTGAGGGAAAAGACCCTGCCAGAAGGGGAAGACAGGACTGGATATTTGGCTCAGCACCACCATGCCCAGTGGGGCTGTCAGGGGTCAAGAGCCTCCCCTGGCCAGGAGGCCAGGAAGGGTGCCTGTCCGAGCAGGATCCAGACATTAAGTCAAGGGGCACAGGGAAGTAACCCAGAGAAGCTAGCAGCTTTCCTGAAGCCACAGCACGAGGCTGCTACTTGTAGGGTCCCTGGGTTGAGGTCCAGAGTGAAGAGCGGGCCCGGGCCCCCTCAACCCCCTACGAGCCATTCACTGGAGGGGCAAGAACCGCAGCAAAGAGGCAAGGGCCTGTGAGACCCAGAGACAGGACCGGGAGCCAGCAGGGAGCAGCCATCTCAGAGAGGTTGTATTAACCTCCCTTACCACTAGAGAGTGGAAGAACACTGAGGGGTGAAGCAGTTTCCTGACCTACCGCTAGTAGGAAGCACTGGACCCAGCAAGGTAGAGGAAGAGCTTTGTCACAGTGCACAACCTGACTTCTTAAATTAATGTCTCTCACTTAAATCAAAGCAGGAGGGGGAGAAGTTTGAATTTAAAAAAAAAGAAAGCACATTAGTAGTCACAATGTATTTTCTGTGTGCAAATGAATCCAAATCCTACTGTTAATAACTGTTGTCTTGTCATTCGATTCCATGAAGATGTAACAATTTGAAGGATGCATCTTCAAACTTGCGTCAGAACGATCATTCTGGTTTGTAATGATTCTGACTATTACGGAACAGGTATTTTAGGCCTTATTGCACAATGTATATCTGAATTACAGAGACTAATGGTGCCAGACAATGGTATGGACTACGTATGTACAGAACCTATAGAAACAAAGGTAAAAGATACAGTAATATCCCAGTGACATTTCACTATTAATCACAAGAGTTGGTTGAAAATTTTCTAACAAAACCGTTCCCACTCAGAAAATGGGGGTTTGCCTAAATGAAAATTTTCCACAAGAAAAGATCAATTTCAGCTGAATTTTCTGACAGAAAAATCAAGACATTTCAGGCCAAGAAACTGAAACAAAATATTTTGGATTTGGGAACCGTTGAGACATTTCGTTTCAATTGAAAATGTCAAAACAAAACATTTTTTGACATTTTCCACATTGAAGTTTTGCTAAACATTTCCATCCTGTGAAAAGTTTCAACACAATGACATTTTGGACCCATCTGAGATTAAAACGAATGTTGAAATATAGACATTTCCTGTGGGAAGGCAATTCTATTTTTCTATTAGCTCTATTAAACACAAACTATAGTCACTCATTATTGAAAGACCAGCAATATGAAAAAATTGTCATGAAACATGAGCGTATAACATGCATGATACATAATACGGGCTGTGCCACAAAATAACCTGACTAAGGCATTGGTACCCATATACCCCAAAGAATCATAACCAAGGCTGAAGGCAAATGGAATTGTACATACAACCCCACACTATAGTCCCATCACTGTGCTATGATCTTCCCTTTCCTTTGTTTGGTAGAAGGTTTCAGTTAAGATGAATGTGGTAGTTCACATCTCTTGGAGCTACTGTTTCAGGCTGTCTGCAGACTCTGACAGGTATGAGTTACCATTGGGTCATGTTTTCAAGCTTTTGAGTCCATGAGGGCGAGGAATCCTATTTATTTTTTAAATGAAAGTCAAAAGTCTGATCCCATCATGTGACTACAAATGGTGGACTTTAAGCATCATACCATAGCGTGTGTGTCAACCTAGCCCTGATTTCATTTCACACAGAAGCATACACTGTGCGACATTTAAACTACAAAAGGCTTTTAACCATGAAACAAACTTCACACTGATAGCTGTTCCAGTGTAGAAAAAATTAGTCCTTCATTAATCAGGATCCCATAGTCAGTCTTTTTATTACTATATCAACCTTCAAAGAGAATAATAATCAGTTACTAGTCAATTACTGATCTCTCTCTCCTCCCTCACCTTTTTAGATAATTCACACTCTTGTGGAATTTGTAAAGCCAATAATGCAGGTAGTGGAGAGCAATCTTTGAAGACGAATGTGCATAGCATTCTCTTTTCCACCCGGGGAGGGAGAGATTTTTGTTAGGGATATTGCTTCAGCAAGTTAGCAGAAAAGAACATGATGTTATAGTTATTAATTCTTTCTACAATGCTTCATAAATTTATGGAACATTGCAACTGGGCAAAAAGATCCTGGCCCTGAGGAGTTTCTAAAGGTATGTCTTCACTTCAGATTTAAGTCAGGCTCTTACTCAGTCCCTAACCCTCCTCCTGTCCACAGGCACAAAACTCTCACTTGAGTTTGGTGGTACTTTAAACCTGGGCTGGCTGGCCCTGCTATAAATACAAGCTAGGGCTTGGTTGCTGCTTTCGCTAGGGCTGATAAACTGCCCTTCTTGACAGTGAGGATGCAGGCTAAATCATTTTGTGTGCGGATAGTCGTCCGTTGCCTTCCCACAGTTCCCCCTATGCTCCCAAAGAGACAGACAAATTCTTCCACAATGCACTAGGAAATGATCACAGAGTGGCTCGGGGTACTTTAGCACAAAGCACCACCAGTTGTGTCCCCAGAATTCCTAGAGACATGTGGGGGACCCAGGAGCAGTGAGGACACAGGAACTCAGATATGGCTTTGCAGATGGGTCTGCTCACACCTGGGCTAGGCTAACCTGGGAGCCAGCCGCCCAGGCTAGCTCTGCTAACTGCACAGAAGCAATCTGTTATTCACCTCATTGCTTGGTGCTTCCATTTAAGCTATCCTCTAGGGATCCTGTTACTGGCAACAACAACTTTCTTCCCCTTCTCCCCCTTTAATTATTACCTAAATAAATACTTCAAGAACACAGCAACCCTGGCAGCAAAAGGGGCACCCACGGGCTAAGTGCCCTCACTCAGCCTGAGAGCTACATTGCAAGCTTTGCCTTTCAGGATAAACAGCTCTCTTTACCACAAGGTGGAGGTCAGGTAAACACACAAATCTTTTCACGTGAAGAGGGGGATGACAGGACTACTGTGCCAGCCCAGGGAAGCTGAGAAAGCTGCAGTATTTTCACAGGTGCTCAGGCAAAGCAGCAACTTGGCTTTCAAAAACACAGCTTTGTCAACGGCATGGGCTGGAAGAATTCAAAGACCCAAGAGGCTGAGGAGTCATTGCTTCCAAGGCCAGAAGGAGCAGTGGGATCATGTAGCGTGACCAGCCCTATGACGCAGGTTGTAGAACAGCCCCAAAATCATTCCTAGAACAAAGCCTTTAGGAAAACATCCAATCTTGACTGAAAAATCGTCAGTGCTGGAGAATCCACCCCAACCCTTGGTAAATCGTTCCAGTGGTTAATTACCGCCACTGAAAAACTGACATCTCATTTCCCTTCTGCAAAGCACCCTCCTCTCTTAGCTCTGTAGTTCTTCCTCCCCAGAAATCCAGGGTGCTCAGCATGTGGCAAAGGAGCAAGTGCTGGTCTCCCCGAGGATGAATTGCTATTTTTGCCTTTGATGCTGGTTCTGGAAGGCAAATTACCTACATCCTGCAGCTAGAAATTACAGCTCCCCCCTCCACGCAAAAGAAGACAGCGAGGTTGTAAACTCCACTCACTGAAAGGGCAGGCAGGGAACAGTGAGTCCCAGACAGGGAAAACAGGGGAAATGGTGTCTTGCTAGTTGGTTTTGCTACCTCCAGACACTCCTATGCTACCCAAAAGCAAAGAGGTTTTGCAGAGGAGTTTGCAAATGTTCACTGCTCTCTGTCCGGAGTTGTTGTATAAACACAGGAATCGTTAGACAGGATCACGCCCGGGCTCTGTATAACCCAGTATCCCATCTACAACAGGGATCGGCGCCAGATATTTTAGAAGAGGCAAGAACCAAACAGGAGGCAGATGTAGGACAAACTGGACAGTTCTGTCCTGTACTTACTGGGTTTCACCTGGCTGTTGTTAGGCCACCAGAACTTTGGGCCCACTTCACCTGTGCCCTGAACCACTGCGCAATCATTGATACCAGTGCAACATGCATGCAAAAAGCTACAGAGTCAGAATTAGATGTTGTATCTACTTTGCACTGGTACAAATGATCACACACAAAGTGAAAGTCAGCTCCCCTGGTCTGACTTTCAGAGATTCAGAGGACCCAACACCTCCAAGCTAAAGTCGACAGCAGAGCTGGTCAGAAAAGTTTTGTCAAACTTTTTTTTAAACAAAAAATGCCATTTTCGTCAAAATCGAAAGATTCTGAAGCCCGGGTTGATTTTGAGCAACAAGAAAAAGTTTTTGTTGTTTCAGAAAAATTTGCCATTTGCTTTCAAATTTTTGTTTCAAATGTTTGGAATTTCATTTCACATTTTATTTTCTGGGTGTTCTTATTTTTATTATATTTACATTTACTTTTCAGTACATTATTTCATTATTTTATTTTTTTTATTGTTACATTATTTCATGACCGGTCAGTCATAATGTGACGACATAGCGGACATATTTAACTTTATTTTTAAATTCACTTAGGGCAGCTGCCACTTGGTGCTGATACAAACACCCTATCATCTTTTCTAGATCAAAGTGTCTCCTATTTGTGTGATAATGAAACAGTTTGACACTTCAGTAGGAGATGTGTTTGCCCAAAAACTCCAGGAGCAGAACTCCAGGCTGTGCGGCAACGTGGGATTCTTGAAAAGAAAGGTGCTATGTAAATGTAAATATTACGGGCCAACACTTCAGTGGATGTAAACCAAGACAGATCCACTGACATCAGGGAAGCTGTGAGGTTTTACACGTGCTGAGGATCTGGTTGTACTTCTCATGGTGTCTTTCTTTTTTCATAATATCTAACTATTAAAGAGGGCCACAACAACACAGCTTTAATCAGAGGGTTTCAAAACACTTTACATACATACATTAAGTCTCACAAGCTCCCTCTGACTAGAGGAGCACCCTTGCCCTTACTGACAGATATGTAAATGAGACGACATCGGGGATGACACAGTGGCAGCACTGAGAACAGAAGTTTGGGATCCCCATGCCGAGTCCCTCCCTCACGAGCAGACCACACTATGGATTGAAGCCGGAATTTGGCCAGGAATGTGTCGCTCTCACCTCTAGTCTTGTGCCATGACATTGCTAATAGGCACAGGTGATTAAGGACTGCACCTAAGATTTTCAAAAGCTCCTAGAGGAGCACGGTGCCCAACTCTGATTAAAATTAAATGGAATTTGGACACCTAGGACTAGATTTTCAAAGGTATTCAGAAGCCTAAAAATACAGACAGGCACCTACTGAGATTTTGAAAAGCACAGACACAGGCTAGGCACCTGATTCCTATCGATTTCAAACTCATGTAGATGTTTTTGAACATCGCTCCAGGTGCCTATCTGCATCATTAGGTGCTTCAATACCTGGGGAAATAACTCTTTGGGGCACCTTTGGGAATCTCAGCTCTCATTTCTACATCTTAACCAAAAGAAAGACAACTCACAAAAACTCAGAACTAACCAGTCAAGATCATATCATGAATACAGCTTTTCCACAGCCAGTCATAAAGCAACAAGTGCCAGATGCAGAAGATCAGATGTAGCCTACTGGAAACTGCTATGCATCTATCTACATTTAAAAAGGGCCACACGTTTTCTAATGGAGACAAAACAAATTCCCGACCTTAAACAACTGCAAAATCACGGCTGGACAACCCAAGTCACAGAAGTTACAGATGATCTATCAGGCAGCACAAACAATTTGCTTTTTGACCATATTGAATTTTAAACACGTGGGTGTGTTTGGTTTCACAGTTAGCTTCTAACATAGCCTTTTGCATTTCATGGCAGCATTAGCTCGGTAAATGAAGGGCATTTCTGTTACAGCAATATCATGTCAAGCAGTACATATATAAATGTAACAGTTTATCCTTCACACAACTTAACTTGCTCTGAATTGAAGCGCATACATTCTGGTTATAACACTCCATTTACTCTCTAAGTGTGTCCGTGATGATCAGATAAATGGCCTGACACACTGTCCTAGGCTGATAAGCCACAGTGTTGCATTGAAAAAATAGATTGCATTGAGGAAAAAATGGATTGTTGATATTATTCAAGCACGGAAAAGTCATACACTGTTGATATTCTAAAAGATATTGAGTTGATTTTGCACTGCTGTGGCTTTCTAGGCCAAATTTCATCCCATTCATGTCCTATTAGAGATAGGCAACCTTTTGTACCTAAAAGCAAAGCCCAATGTGAACCTTCATCTCCAATAACCCCATGAAAGAGGTAGGTGGTGTGGCCCAGTGGAAAGAGCACTGGAGTCGGTCTCAGGAGATCTGGATTCTATCCCAACTCTGCCACTTGCCGGCTGGGTGACTTTGGGCAAGTCCCCTTCACCACTCTGTGCCTTAGTGTTCCCCTCTGTAAAACAGGGACAATGACGCCTGCTTACTTTGTAAATCCCTTTGAGATCTACCGACGAATAGCACTATATAAGAGAAGGATATTATTGCTACATCTTTTGGAGATTCAAAAATATTGACTTAACTTTTGTATTTGGTGATAACTCAGGCTGAGAAGTACTTCTTTCTGTGTGCAGTTCCATCATCCTCAATGTAAGTGGAAGAATGAGGTGCTGAGTGATTTAACCCATATCACACACAAAGTCCATGGCAGAGCCAAGGGACTGAACGCACATCTTCTCAGGCAGAAGAAGGGATTGAACCCAGATATCTTCTATCCCAGTCCAGTATTTTACCCTTCCTTGCCCTTCGTTTGAGTGATGACATTTAAAATTCCTAAAACCTTCCTCTAGGGCATTATGGGCTGTTCTCCAAATTTGAACAAGAGCAAAAACAAAACAAAAAGCTTATAAATCCAAGGAGGAAAATGCATGATGAGAACAAAGCAGCGGCCCTTCTACATGAAGCAGGTCATAATAAACACATGTAAAAAAAAAAAAGCCCATCGAAACCGCATTCAAGTTAGGTTTGAAGAAAACATGCCTTTTGTTTTTATGAACACTTGGCATTTCTGAAGCTTTCTGGCACGCCAGCAAAAAATCAAATCAGACCACCACCTGCAGTTTGCTAACAAATTGAATGCACTCACTTGGTATGTTGTTTCCAGGATCCAGTGACCTTGATTACAATGCATAATTTAGACCAGACTTTGGAATTGTCACTTTCACTTTGGAGCAGATGAGTTTGTGCTTTAGATTTTCACCCCATTCTGACTCACCTTTCTTAAAGGACAACCACACGTTATGTAAAAGATTGTGGAATCCTTTAATCTCGTGGCATAGCCGAGTAGGTCACTAATCGTCTTTTAATTGCCTTAATTACACAATGATAAAAATGAATCAGCAGCAATGAAACAGGAACCCTCCAGTCTTGCCAGTAAATCTGATCCTGTTCCTTAAACAGAACTGCTTGGTGATTTCTATGGGAATTTTGCCTAAGTCACAACAAGAGCGGATCAGCATTTAAGTTCATGAGAAAGGCTGTAGACTTTCCCATTTGTTTTAAGGCAGCTCACATTATTTCAGACCTATGGAGCAACATCTTTATATTTTTTCCAGGCTGTTTTTTAATGGTAACTAATAGAAATTTAGTACTCAAGTTTAAAAAACTGGAAATCCAAACTTCAAGTGTTAGAGGTCTGTGCTTCGGAGCTAGAAGTCCTGGATTGAATCCCCACAGATGACCCCTGGTTGAGGGAGTGTTGTCTATACTAATACTGAAATGGAGTGCTGGCCTTCTGAGGCCTCTTAGGATATGTCTACACTGCATTGTACACCCAGGTGTATGGCTTTGTGGACTCTGCATTTCCAAGGCCACATTTGAGCATTCACACCACATTGGAAACCTGCTTGACTCAGGTCTCATAGATATGCCAACGCCTCCGCACTGCACTGGATAGACCATTCTGACTCGGGTCTGCAGCTTGAGCTGCATTCACACTGTGAAACGACAGACATTTGATCTGAGTCACAATGGGACTCGGGCTCTGACCTGTCACCCCAACCAGGTTCCTGGTACCCTAGAGATTCCCCAGGCAACCAGTTGATACTGTTTGTCCGAAAAGTCCATTCTTGTCTGGCACATGGTTCAATATAGTCCTTTGAAGTTCATAACCTTTCCCAGGGTTCACATCACTTCTCCCCCCTACAGAAGTTACATGCAATCCTGGTCTACAATAATATATAAACTTAGCATTTAGTACAATGGACTCCAAAGATACTTACACTTCATTCAATGAGATTTTTCAAAGCTATTGCAAGGTATTGCCCTATTTGTCACAGTAACCAATGAATTTGTTCAGCTTCTCTCAGCACTCACTTCTTTGTACAGGAGGTAACGTGACATAGGAGCAATTCCAAAATTCACCAAATGCACTCTCCCATCCTTCTAAAAGACAGCTCAGTTAATTCAG
This sequence comes from Mesoclemmys tuberculata, assembly GCA_007922155.1. Classification (NCBI taxonomy): domain Eukaryota; kingdom Metazoa; phylum Chordata; order Testudines; family Chelidae; genus Mesoclemmys; species Mesoclemmys tuberculata. The sequence continues at coordinate 11,901,135 of ML675623.1, forward strand.
TCCTTACATCTACGGAAAAACTCCCATGTGTGTAACAGAGGGCAAAACAAGGGCCCCGTTGTACTGCATGCTATAGGGAATTCCTAAGAAAAGGTGTAGTTGTGTGTCCCAACCATTCAGACAATATCTCACTAGCCTATGTAAACATCCTGCTACTGTTAAGAAAGGTATGCAAAGATGGCTATCCTCTTCAGATGCACAGGAGATGAGAATCCTGGCAATGTGTGCTGAGTGCGCTGTTTTTTATTACAAGCTTTTATAGTCTCATCAAGACTTTATTGGGCCTATTAATGTCCCAGTACAAAATTAAAACGTTTATTTCTTAGACTTATTGAAATATCTGCATTAACTGTGGTAAAGCTCTGGAACCTAAATAAAATGATGCTTTAATTTGGTATGCATGTCTTTAGCAAAGCCTTATGGAGAGCCATGGGGGGCAAACAGAAAATTAGGAGTGTGAACTATAAAGAAATACACAGTAAATGGGACAGAACTTACATTACCAGAGAAAATGTGTCTATGGCTAAATATAACCTGTCTTAAAGCTACAGAGCCAAGTTCTGCCCTCATGCAAACCTATCACTAGGCTCGGATTATGTATGAATCTGGTAGAAAGGATGCTCTTGGGCCTAAGGCACTGGACTGATCTTTCAGTTCACTGGCAATTCCAAAAAAAAATTTTTTTTTTAATTATTTTGTGATGAAGGAAACATCTCATTCGACTCAAAACGAAACATTTCATTTCCATTCTCAGCTTTTTTTAAATAGTTTTGACAGTTGCTAAATAATATTAAGGGAAATCTTTAAAAAATGCATTTTGGACCCCCCAAAAAATCAAAATAGGTCATTTGGAAAATGTCAGAATAAAACATATAAATTTTTCCTCCTAAATAATGTGGCAAAACCGACATGAATTTGTGAAATGTTTCAGGGACAAGGAACCTGCATTTCTCATTGGAAAAAAGGTTTGGCAAAAAAAATGTTTGCCAGCTCTATTAGACTTGGGCTCAGGAAATCTGGGTTTAGTTCCTGGCTCCCTAGATGACCTTTGACAAGCCTCTGTGACTCACTTCTCCATCTGGGGATAATAAATAAAGATAAATAAAAAAATAGGAATAATAATGCTTTCTTTGTCTATCTTATCTACCTAAGGACCGTCTCTTGCTATGTGTACTTACCACCCATAGCACAAAAGGACCTTGATCTTGTTTAAGGTCTCTGGGCATTACTGCTGTACAAATAATAAATAATAAAATAATCCCATAAAGCCTATTATTCAAACAGCTGCAATATTTTAAAACAAAATTAGTGCCGGGATTTAGGTTCCACACCTAACCTAAGGCGACAGTAAAGCAGTCGTACGAATGGAAGAGAAACAGTCAAACAGAACAGAGTCCCATTCAATTACATCACATGAAGCCAGACTAAATATTGACTGATTTTATAAGTGCTTGTATACAAGAGCAAGAAGTCTAAATACTGAGAATATTGATATAATAGGGCATCACAGAAACTTAGTGGGACAATGGTAATCAATGAGACCTGGTAATATCAGGGTACAAAATATATAGAAATGATAGAGTAGGTCACACTGGTGGGGGTGGCACTATAGGGGAAAGTCAAACATACAGAGTCAAACACAGTAAAAACCTTAAATCAAACTGTACCACAGAATCTCCATGCTTGATCAATAAGAGTGTAGAAATATACTACCGACCATTTGCCCTGGATGGTGATGGTGACTGTGAAACGCGCAGGGAGATTAGGGAGAATACAAAAACAGAAAACCCTGTAATAATGGGGGATCTCAGGTATCCTCATATTGACTGGTCAAGTATCACTGGGACGCTGGCAGACTAGGTGCTAGCTCATCGCCAAGACCCCAGGCCTCACTGAACACTTACAAAGGCAAAGCTGGAAACCAGTCTTGTTTACCTGTGAGTTAGCATTGTCAAAATGCTCTGGGGTCCCTAACCTTCTGATTGCCAGAAGCTGGGACTGGATGACAGGGGATGGATCACTCGATAAATTGTCCCGTTCTGTTTATTCCCTCTGACACATCTGACATCGGCCACTGTCAGATGACAGAAAACTGGGCTAGACAGACACCAGTATGACCATTCTTTTGTTCTTAAGGCATTTACTTGACTAGCCATCAGCTGATTTCTCTCTTTCACTGAAGAAAAGCAACATCAGCAAAGTGAACCAAAGACAGTGTCTTCTCTGCTGCAGCGGCATCAGACATCATTTTTTGCTATTTCTGAATGAGGAGCGGCAGCCAATTTTAAGTCATTCTGGGTTTGCTATGCTAATGCTTAGGAGGATATAGTCTGGAACTTCTGGACATTGTGTTCTAGAACCCCTCATTTTGGACCCTGCAACAAGAAATTGCAGCCTTAGATGAGGCTAACCAGATGAAGTGACATATGGTAACACGAACCCTGCTGGACTGCTTTCCAGCTGAGAAAATCCTCGTGGGCATTGTACTGACACAAGCCCTCTCATTATTTGGGAAGAGAATTTTTTTTTCTTTTAAATCAGAGATGATTAGGAGGTTAGAATTAGACCTGCACAGACCATTCACACTGAGACCCAAAATTATGCTAAACTTTCCAGCTTTTGGGCTTCATTACAAACGGAAAACTCAGCCTTGGTTTGTCTAACACTCCTTTAAGTGTGGGCTCAGTTTCCAGAAAAGCCTGGTCTGATATAAACGCAAAATTAATCGTTTTCCAACATCAGGGTGAAACATTGGCTTTGCAGGCTGAATCTTAATTTGGGAGAGAGAAAAAAAAAAAAGAAGGAGTTGTCACTTTAAATATGTGGAGTTTTGTAATAGTATTGCCAAGATTTTACATTGCAGAACCATTAAGTTTGTCATACACAAAGGCATGCATACCTGCAGAGGTATCCCTGAAGCAATGCTCTTTCTCTGAAAAAATACTAATCAAGCATTGTCGATACCTATAGCAAATGCCCATTTTGCATGTGCTCAGACATGCTTCCCAAGGACCCCATCCAATCGCCGCTGGAGTTCCATTGACTTAATTAGGAATTCGGTAAGTCCCATTCCATAAGCTTCAGAAGTTACCACCTGGATGCCTTTCTCAGATGGAGTGAAATTAAAATGGTTAGAGCCACTGAGTCCCTTAGCCACATCCAGAACTTTAGATGCTTTGGATTTAGTTATGAAAAGCCCATCTGGGCACAGATCATGGTCACACGGACTTTTTCCAAAACCTAAATAAAGCGTTGAAACCCAGACAATGCCGCGATTGGGGAAAGACAAAAGGATGATGCAAGGGAATGCGGCAAAGACAAACCTAAGAGGCATACAAATAAAAAATTGACTATTAGTGGTATAAGATATGTATACGTGCCATGAAATTACATGGCACCCTTTCCACAAATAGTTCTCTGCCCTGGTCATCTTAAAATCTAAATAAACCAAGGTGAGAAAATATAGAATCGGATCAAAGTTCAGGCGGAGAGGGAGAGAGAAAGAGAGAGACAGGGAGGAATTATTGATAGAGAAAAACAGAGGAAGGATTGAAGATGTGAACTTAAAGGAGAATGAGAGAGTTTGCTTGATGGATGGGAGGGGAACAAGGAATATGTTCCAGTTGAGGAAGCATGACTTCTATCTACTTAGGCACTTCATAGCCCTCATCATCATAGTGTCTGAGCACCTACAAGCACCCAGCCAAGAGTGAAAGGGAGGAGAGAAATGGATCAATAAGACGAGAGCATAGGGGACAAGACTGGATGGAGACAAAATTAGGAAAGGCTGAGAATTTAACCAGACCTAGTTTTAAGCTTCCTGTGCTATTACTTACTTACACCCACCTAGCTGATCTGCCTGGCCAAATCTGCAATGGTTGAAGTGGGTTGTAGTTTGGCCTTGTGACTCACCGATCATATGAAAAAACTGGCCACTTTACCACATACATCACGCTTTATCCCTGTGACTTCGGTGATGATTCTCTCATCTATTCATCAGAGATCATGGAACAACACAGAAAAGACTTGAAATTTTCCCACCCTGGGCAATCAGGAGGCACAGTTATTAGATATACTTCCATGAGCACTGCTCCCATTGCAACACTTCTCTCATTCTGAGATGGGCAGTAAGATGCCCTGTGCATGCATTATCATCTTTTTATTTAGGAGGAACGGTAAATGCAGAGTAGCTCAGATTTACTAGAGTTCAGAATTCCCTCCTTGCAAATTCACTGAAGACAAAATTTCCATCACAAAAATCATTAAAACAACATCAACTGTGAAACATTTTTACATCACAGGCCATATAATAAAATGCACAGACATTCACAACCCACATAGCTCTGTTGAGAATTCAGGAGGGAAATTCTCAAAAAGAAGATAATTTAATTGCAGGAAGAACAAACTCTTATGAGACTGTAGGGTTCAGAGAGAAAACACACACAAAATTGAATTTGAGCCAATTGTTACCAAACAATTTAATACCTTTCTTCATCATAAAATAAATTACTCCAACAATATGTTTCTTCTAGTGGAGACAGAGACACCTGATAGAAACCATTACAGTAACAAAGCTTGTCAATTTCAGCCCATGTGAGAAAAACAAACATTCTGTTCTTCACAGTGGAGGAAAGAAGCTATTCAGGACGCAGAAAGGGTTATGCTATGGTTTGCTGGTTTTGCAATGGTTTGTGTCTCAAAGATGAGGTTTGAGATGCCAAGAGGTCTCACTGAACATGATAAAGTTGCAGTTATGATAGAATATATATGGCTTTCAGCTCATTTCTGCAAACCAAACTTATGTTTTTTGAATCTGATCCTGGAAGGTTCTGAGTGGGGAATTTTATCACTCTCCTGTCATGAGTCCCCTGATGAATTCTCACTGGCATAGGATCCATCTTTAGAGGTTCTTAAGCTGCAGCTTGACAAAACCCTGGCTGGGATTATTTAGCTGTGGTTAGTCCTGCTTTGAGCTGGGGGTTGGACTAGATGACCTCCTGAGGTCCCTTCCAATTCTACTGTTCTATGATCTAGACCGGCTCTGCTCCATCACCACGGAAGCCTTCGCTGCAAAGGGTGAATCAAGAGTGTGTTGGGGTGATCCAAAAGAGCCCGGGAGGGATCAAGTGCAGAAACTGGTGTGACCAAAGTGGTCCTGTACTGTACTGATTCCCTTATGACACTGTGGCTAAGGCAGTGGGAAGTGCATCCGAGAGCCCCAGGATTCCCCTGAATAGGGGAGACATGAGCCACCTCCCTTCAGCCCTCCTCCCATCAGACATGATCCTGCTCCCACAGAAATCAAGGCACACTCTGTCTTTAACTTCAGTCTCAGGAGGACCAAGTTCAATAAAATCAGTGGCTCAACCCTGAAGTGCACCAGGGTTGTGCTTTCAGGGACTGCGGGGTGGGGGGGGGGAGGAGGAAGGGACTAGTTTGGCCCACAGTTTATCTTACCGCAGCCTCAAATCAGGCCCATGGCTCTCCTAATGAACTTTTCAGTCAGATTCCAAACTTGTAGCATACTCCATTTATTCCACAGGACAGAGCCACTCAGGAATAGAATCACTGGCCAGCATGCAGGATTGTGCCACCATATGCTTGCAAAGGTGCCACGTCTACTAGTCACCGGGCCGTGACCTTCCCAGTCTGTCCCCCTCCCTGTTATTTAAGACAGATTCATCCACGTGGTGAATCCCAGGGGCCTTCCTCAAAATGGAACTATGACCATACACGCAGTCTGACTTATCAAGAAATGTATCTCATGGATGGGATTTTACTAACTCAAAGCAGAGAGTACACTTGCTAGTGAAGGCGCTGGCTAGTTGAATAATACAGCATTTCAGGTTCCTAGTCACCCTGGATCCAGTGACTACCAGATTAGACAAAATAAGCAGAGCCTGGTTTAAGGAAGAGGTTTCATTCCAGAAAAATTACCCTAGCCTCTGCAAATTGTTTGTAATTTCAGTGTGCAAATATTAGCACTGACACTCTTCAGAGCTCATTTGGAAAAATAATCTGTCGCTCTATTCCTTCTGCAGCAATCATCGCAAAGCCAGAAAGAAAAGGTTTCTCCACCCCCACCAGCCTGAGTTTTTTCTCTATTGCCATAAAACCAGAACCTTGTCTTACTAATTCCTGTCTTGTTGTCATGTCACGATCTTAATTAAAAAGCTGGAATCAATGACCTGTCCTCTACAGGGCCCACTGCCACTGAAATCAATGGGAGGTTTTCCCTTGACTGCTACATGAGCAGGATGGGTCCCAACTCCCCTATATCTGTCCTCTGAGGAAGGTCGCTAAGCTATGATGGGAAAATCCTGAAGAGCAACAAAAGTCACGTTTTGAACCTCTCGGTAATCAAAAACGTATCTCCTTTACAGGAAGGAGAATCCCCCTCAAGGGTCCCTGGACACCTAGACAGATAACCTGGTACGTGTGTATAGATGACAAACAACAACAGCCATCAGAAATGAGGAGCATCTGAAGAAGACATTCACAGTGTTATTTTCCATTGTTTTATTTACTCTTGCTTTCAGAGGCAACTCTGCCCATCAGGGACTCTCTTCAGGTCAGCCTAATATATACAGGTTGCTAGAGACGGATTAAGATTTATTGGGGTCCTGGGCACATGAAACATTTGGGCCCCCTGCACTACCTTTGCCCTGGGGCCCCGTCCCATGCTCCTCCTCTTCCCCCAAGGTCCCACCCCCTGGCCAGGCCAGAAGCCAGGCCATGGTAAGCTGCCCAGGGAGCCTGGTGCCAGGAACATAGTCCAGAAGCTGCTTTCAGGCACCCTGGCACCCCACCTAGGGCAGGTGGAGGGTCTGGGGCTCCCCACAGCCAGGCCAGCAGGTGGGGCCTCAGGGGATAGAAGCAGAACAGGTGGTGGGGTCCAGCACCAGTTCCAGCGCTAGTGGCCCTGCACTTCTGCACAGGTTCTGGCATTCCTACAGGGGCCCCCAAGTTGGCCCTGGGCATACCTATGCATTAATCCACCAAGGCAGGGTGCTGTACTGTGAAGACTGGATCCTGAGCTGCTGTAAAGAAAGATAGCTACTCTGAACTCAGTGGAGCTATCCCAGTTTAAACCAGCTCTGGATGGAGCCCTAAACATTTACCAGCTGCATGATGGCTCTGTACGTATCTGAACGGTGGATTGCAGAGAAGGAGAAGAAATAGTGACCTAGAACGGAATGGACCCAGAATCTAAATCAGCCTAAGACGCTTAGTTCCCTAGGTCAAGCAACTGAGAATCTCCTGAGGAAGCTACACGATCTTGGGCAGTGACGTGGAGACAGTTTCTTCCTAAGAAAGAAAGGTTCGTTGCATTGGTTGATGACTGCCCTAACACAGAGCAGATTTGACACTCGAATAAACTGTAAGCATTTTATTACACATATATTTTTCTGCTCACCTAATAATTCCGGATGATTGATACTCGATGACAAAACAAAGTATTAATATGCCAAAACAGATCGCTGCTGTAGAAAACGAAGCACGTTGCTGTTGTCAAAGGCCATGATTTTAGAGTTATCTGGTGAGAGCTAGAGATGGGTGCAAGCTACTTCCTTAGGTCCAAAAACTTTAGCCTAATAGATAAAACACTGGACCTGTTTTACATTCACATCCCTGCCACTGGCCTGCTGGGTGACCTTGGGCTAGACCAGTGGTTCCCAACCTGTGGCCCGTGGGGTCTTTCAAAGCAGGCAACCACTCCCTTCCTGCTGGCTGCAGAAGGGAGCCACCACTTAAGGAATCAGGCAGAGCGCATTGCCTCAGGGCTACAAGACGAGTGCAGGCTCCTTGCTACAGCCAAGAGGATGGCAGATCAGCGCTCCTCTTCTCTTGTGGCTGTGGCAGGGAGCATTGCAAAGTGTTTTTCCTGGGTCCATAGTTGGCAGATACCAGAGGATAATATTGAGACAGGTTTCCATAACAGGAGAGGAAGCACAGGAGAGGATTCAGTAGATCTGGTTAGGGGGTCAGTAGATCTGGTTAGGTGCCTAAATAATTTTAAAAATCCAGCCCTTAATCCTGTGGTCCTCAGCTACCAGAGACAGACAATGGCATAGTGTGGCAAAGCACTGTTATAGTGAGCATCCTCCTCCTCCAAGGTGAACCCAAGCTCCAGACCTTTGGAGGTTTGCTCATCATCAGTGCAATCAACTGAAACTTCCTGTCCTATGAATAAGGTAAACAAAGCGGGGGCGGCATTCGCTTCATTTCCTTGGATGACGGCCTGAGTTCAGTCAGCAAATCTGCTTGATGTGCCTCTGTGTCTCTGGCAGCAAAACCAGAGGGGGGGGGAAATCTGCCATCAGCACATAGTTGTCTTCCTGCAACCGGTTCAGCACACTGCTCTTTCGCAACATCAGTGGTACTCATGCTTGCACAACTGGTTTGGCCAGCCTCCATTCCTCCACTCCATTCCAATAGGATGCCAGAATGTCTTGCCATACTCTGTGCGCGTGTTCTCTGCGCAATCCATTTCCTCTGTTGTTCTACATGACTGTGGCCCAGAATTCCCCAGAACGCACTGCTACCTACAGTTAGTCAGAATGGCTGGCGCAGACACAAACTCGATGGACTCATGACCATGTTGTTGAAAAAGCTACAGTGGGCAGACAGCTCAATGTGCTTGTCGCAGCTGGTCAGAAAATTGTCCTGTGTGAAGATGCTGTTTCAATGAAACCAACATTTTTCATGAAACGCTGTAGATTTTGGCGAAATTTTGTTTAAAACCACTGGAACAAAAATTTAGATTTTTTTTCTTTTTAAAACTTTCCATATAAAATGTATTTTACATTGAGAAATGTATAAATCTAAACAAAATATTTCAATGCATGCAAAATGATTTATTTATTTATTTATTTAATATGGTTTTATGCCGGGGGGGGGGAAATGACATTTCTGGCTTTTTTTTTTGCTAAATTGAGATTAAAAAAATAATTTAAAATTTTTCACAGGCCGGGAAGTCTGTTTTCCAGCCAGCTCTAGTAATGACTGGATTGAGTGAGAGTGTCATGAACCATTTATTAAACCATGATAAGAGAAGACCTAACACAAAAGCTTTGTAACTGTAATGCAAATGGTAGCCAAGCATGTTAACGAGACACTATGGGAAGGGAAATAGGGAAGAAAGCCCACCAGTTCAGCTGTGTTCCATACTAGTCCTTGACATTCTGAATGAATAGCAGAGCTCAATGAACATTTCAACAACAGCCCATGAATATTCAATGGGATTTTTTCATTAATTTCCTTCTGCTGCACTTGTTGCCCCTTTTATCTTTCCTCTCTGCAAAGATCTTTGAGCTATTATTTCACCAGCACAAACATTCACAATAAACTAATTTCACAATTCACACTGGAAGCACTTGCAAGTTTACTGATTAGGGACTGGGGGGAAAAATACTGCATGATTTATCTGACCAATCACAGGGAAGCAATGCTTTGTAACTCTCGAACATATGCTATGGAGCCAAAGACTAAAAATATTCTAAGAGATGTTAATCAAATGATCTTGGGATCGGTCCTGCTTTGAGCAGGGGGTTGGACTAGATGACCTCCTGATGTCCCTTCCAACCCTAACCTTATATGATTCTATGAACCACAAAGAAATGAGACAAAATCATGACCTGTTTCTGGATATCTCTCAAGCAAGAAAAGAGGCCATATTAAACATACTTATACACAGTAGATTATTCCCTACTCTAATTACCAGTAATACTGAATTTAGTATGCCATATATTAAGGGCCCAGTTCATCTCTCACTGAAATCAATGGGCTCTTTCCACTGGCTGCATTGGCAGTTGAATTGGGTCAAACTGTAAATTTCAGTATCATAAAGCATAGATGGAACTGAGACAGCTGCACACGCTGAAAAGGAGACCAGTCTTATCCAAAACTCTGAATAACTAGGTTCAGCGCTAAAGCTGGTCAAACAAAATATTTCATTTCCATTTTCTGAGAATATTTGTGCAGAAAATTAAGTTTTCTATGAAAATTTGCATTGACTTTTTTGAGTTTTGAACACTTTTGAAGGGTTTTTGACAGCTTAAAACTTGCTTTATTTTGCTTGGTTTTGGTTGTTGGAAGCCAATGAAAACTTATTTTTTTACAAAAGCCTGAAAATATTGATCAAAAGTAGGTATTTCCCACTGAAAATTTATTACACCAAAAAGGGACTGGCAAGGGGTGAGGGTTGGGGGGAGGGGGAGAGAATGTGAATACTTTTCTCCCCCCACCAGCTCTTGTAACATTTCACAGGGTCCATACCTTGAATCTGCAACAAGGCAGACTCCTGTTCTTCAAAGAAGTTCAGTGCATGGCTGGAGCCTTTATTTATACAGTATCTGGCACAATGGGACCTTGATTTCATCCAGGCATTAGCATGATATACTCACTAAATAACAACGTATTAGTTTTGCCATATGTTGCTTGGTTTTTTACTCTAACTTTCCAATGCAACTTTACAATTTATTTTAGTACCTTTTCAGCAAAGCTTCTTGAAAATTAGATTATTGCCACAAGCAGCAAGGATTCTGTTCTCAGACCCTTATAAAGGAAACATGGGTAAGATGGGAAAGGTGAAAGGAGAACTAACAACAACTTCCAGAAGCCTTGAGTATCTATCAAGATTCTTTTGTGCAAGTTCTCCTTGGTGTCTTCAGATACTTGACTGTTTTTGCTCTTGAATCAGTCACCCATTGAGTACCCACATAACAATTCTGTAGATATATTTAATCCTGTCCAAATGAACTGTTGTGCTTGTGAAAGCTGGCCCCAGGAGAAGAAAGACTTCACTTCATGTGTAGAACAGGGAGTGGGCAAAACCCCTCATATCACCCCAGGAAATCACCTATGTTGGGTTGCCAACCTTGCATTTTAGTTTTTACTGACATGAAGATCTGAAGATGATTTTTTTTTTTTACAGACATGGTAAACTTTTTACTGACATCACTAAAAATATCATCAACAATGCAATAATGTCAATACAATAAAATAACGTTTCCTCATCTGCCGCGTTTTTCCTCGACTCGGCCTTTTTCACGAACAAATTACCTATAGTGGTATTACAAACAAACTCTGTGCTCACGATATTCTGTACATACGAATTTGGAATTACGCAATTGTTTTAGCTGCAGTTCATTGATCAATCGGGTTCTTTGGGCAATAATAGAATACAGGACATTGATAAAGTCATGGCCAGTGTAGTTTTACGATACAAGAAGTGATTCTCAACAAAGACAATCAATGTCAAAATACAATATGTTTTATTTCTACTCAATTTCATGGACATTTTCATTTATTTACAACTTTATGGACAGTGTTAAAATAGTACTTTTTTTTTACTGACTGTCTGTAGATTTATGGACAGTTGGCAACCTTGGTGCACTGATTCTAACAGGGAGGAGTTCCTGAGTCTGAGTCGTTGCTCAGTTAGAGTTTGCCCTCTCTGCTGATGCCATCTTAGATACCAAACCAGGGATTGAACTGGGGACCTCCAGAGTAAATACTCATGCTGCTCCAGCGTAAGTACCAAGGTGACTGAGTACATATGCACAGCAGACAAGAAAAGAAACCACAGCAGCAAGTCTCAGAGCCCAGGTCAACGGACTGGGGCCCGTGGCGTGAGCACCACGGGGCTAAACGTAGCAGTGTAGACATTCCTGCTCAGGCTCCAGCCCGGGCTCTGAGACTCTCCCACTTGCTGGATTTCAGGAACTCTACACTGCTATTTTTAACCTCATAGCAGGAGCCTGAATCAGTTGCCCCAGGCTCTGTGGGGAGAGGGTAGCAGGGTAGATGCACCCAGTGCACCCAGTGATGGTGCTTTTTGTGATTTACACACCTGGCTGCTGGGAGCTACGCCGAGACCGCAAACTCACAGACCTCTGAGCAGCCAGCAGACAGTCACTTTTTTCAATTGCTCAAGCCACATGCCATCTAAAAACCTCTCTAGGACCATGGCTTGACTTGAAACTGCTCTGCAGAATGTTTGGTGCCATCCGCACTTTGCTTCAAAAATCAGTTGAGGGGGGGAAGTGACTCTAAACACCCATACATAGTCTGACATGTTAAACACACTGATCGGGAGCAACCTGACGTTAAATAAGAGCAGGACTGAATTCTCTTTCCTTTCAGCTACCAGCCTTCCCTTTCTCCTTAATCTGCTTTAATTCCTAGCCCTCCTCTGTATTTTTTTAAACAGCTGGGTGTCCATATAAAAATACTTACATTGCTTCATGCTCAGGGCACATAAGCAAACAGATTTGTTTACAATCGGATATAAATTTAACCAACAGAGGTCCCCCTCCAGAAGCTAGCTTGGCTCTCTGCAGAGCACAGAAGCCATCTATCTTCATTGCCCTGGCAGTAGCTCAGCCTGTTGTTTTGATCTTCATGCCTGGTCAACCTCTTTCAGTTGAATCATTTTAGTTAAACAACAGTTTGGCAAACTGGCATGTGAATATGTTATTTTACCACCGAAAAAATAAATATCCTGGGAGAGGCTTTTCAATGGCCGTGTCTTATTTTCCAAGGGTGAAGTCTACCTCTCTACAGAGGAGAGAATATGAAGTTGAGACACCATCACGTCCTTAAAATAAGGCTTCTGTAGGACTTACTGGTGCCAGATTCTAGCTCTCTCCTCAGGGGTGAATTTCACCTGCTGTGTCTTATCCGGATGACGGCAAGTTCTCCTAACAATAGGACAGATGGGTCACATGACTGTCTTCCATGCTGTAGTTGTCCTATACGGAGCACGGCTCTTTCAGAGTATCTTTCATCTCCAGGCTATCTAATTCACGTTAAATAATCTCCACAACACCCTCAAATTAGGGCAGTGTTACCATCATCCTCGTTTTTACACCCAGAGAAGCAAAAGAATCAGTTGACTTGCCCATGGCTACAGAAGGAGTCTGATTGGAGCCAAATTTAAAACTCAGGAGTGCCTAGTTGGCCGTACAGTCAGACCACTAGACCATGCTGTCTTCTCCTTGAGGTGTGCCAGATTCTCAAAAGGGCTCAGCCCCCAGAACTGGGGATAGATTTCTCAAGAGCACAGCTCCCATTCAGGCATCCGAATAAGGGACAGATTTTCAGAATGGACACGGCTTTATTAAAAATCTGGCTGCTTAGTTAGGTGCCTGCATGGGAGCCAAGCTTTTGTAAACCTCTGGCCCAGAATGCAAGCACTGAGTCGCCTCCAGCAATAGAAGACCCTATTTAACAGCATTTATATCTGGTCTGGTCGTTTCAAGCAGTGGAAACTAAAATAACGGAGGCTAGATTGTAGCATTTATGCAACTGCCCAGTAGATGGGTCAGTCAGAGCCAAGCTGCCCCTAGGAGGCGCTCCAAAGAGCTTACACCTTGGCTAGGCACAAATTCTCCCAGACTTTTCAGCACCCACCAGGCGAGTACACGCTGCACCATCCTTAACGAATGGAGCATTTGGGGGTCATTGTGCTCCCCACATAAGAGACTGCTCTTGTTCCTTGTGTGGTCATGGACAGGCTTCCTGCATGGCTCCTTCCCCTGCCCTCTTGCATGGCCATCTCCGTATGACCCTTTATATCAGGCCCCAACAGTCTTGTGTGACACTGACTGGAAGAGCTCAGCATTGGCACCGTAAGAAATGTTTGTGCTTCGCTGTGAAAAGAACTGCGTCTGCACCAGCGAGTTTCCCCCACAGTCCGAATCCCCCTTCTGGATCCCGCCAACTGAGCACCCTTCCCATAGTGTTTAGTACCCCAGGAAGCCTCCGACCCTGCTCCCACTCAAAACGAATGAGACTCTTCCATTTTGTTCAACCTTCCTTGGCCAGCTGCAGCCTGGGAACCTTAATCTGTGCAAACACTCAGCTCTCCTGCTGCAAATGGAAACTGAATTCTGGTTACTCATTAACAGCTCGATGACACATCCAGGTCACAACTATTGATTAATGGCATCCCTCCTCGTCCTCAGTTCTATAAAAATATATATCCATTGATTTTTAAAATGGCATATTTACAATGCAGCCTGGCGCTAGGGATGCTGTGGATGTGAACACCATCCTAATGAGCTGGGCTGTTAATGGCAACCAGGCAAGTAGATGGTTCTGTCTCTTAACCCAGTGGCATCTGGAAAAAACTAAAGAGAAGCCAGATTATCCCACATCTGGGGATTCTTGCACCTTCTTCTGAAGCATCTGGTGATGGCCACTGCCTGTGGTAGGATACTGGACTAAAATGGACCATAGGTCTGATCTTTATATTGTAAACTCTTTGGAAGGGTTTATCTTTTGGTCTGTTTGTACAGCACCTAGCACAATGGTGATCCTGGTCTGTGACTCAGGTTCTTAGGTGCTAACTCAAAACAAATAGTAAATAATAATAAAGAAAGTACCATTAACACTCTCTGTGGATTGCTGTGACACGAGGAAGTAGGAGTTACCACACTGGATTTTCAATGTAAATCTCATGGATTTATATGGCCCCCGTTCACACAGTGTCTGAGCACGTCACAATCTTTAATATAGTTATCCCTCTAACACCCCTACAAGGCAGGGCATTGCAAGAACTGAGGGACAGAGAGATTAAGTGATTTACCAAAGGTCGCACAGGCAGCCTGTGACTGAGAGGGGCTTGAATTCAGATTTTCCAAGCCCTAGGTTAGCGCTCTAACCACTGGAACATCTTTCTTCTCATCTCGCGTTCTCTAGCCACTTTTCTATTGATTCACTCTCCGCACCCCGGGGAGATGATATTACACCCATTTCACAGTCAAGTAAATGGAGGCATCGTTCTCACTTGGAGATAATTGCTTCATTGACTGCAGTGCAGTTACACAGATACGGCACTTGTGGGTTTCAGACTGGATGGGCTCAGAGGGACTTGCAAGATGCATCCCCTGCCCAGGGCATCAGAAATTATTTTCCCGATGCCCCTTCTGGTTCAGGGAAGCTCTGCACTGCCCTTGGCTCAGGAATGTGCCATAAATGCCCCTTCTAGGCTCTCATTTGCTCAGAGTCAAATGATAAGTCCCTGGCAGAGTGAGAAATACCCACCAGGAAGCCTGGCACCCACTCCGCTGCCCTAACTACTAGGCAATACCAGTGATAAGAGTGACAGACTCTCGCCTTCTAAAACCAACTCAAAATAACCAACAGATTCCCCTTAACAAATATTCAGCATTGAGGACAGTGGACAAGCTCCCTACTTACTCTATTAAAATGCATCCGCCCTGCATTCAGAGCTCTGAATGGGTTGTGTCATTAGTTTCCTTCTTGTTAACCTCTTCCAAGGAAGCAGAATCCTGGTAACATGGAAAAAAGGACACCCACTAACCGCTGTTCCTTTGTGCTACGTGCAGCTGACTTAGTTACCACCTCTCTGCCCTCTTTCTGCCTTCAGAATAGGCATAGCAAGCTTGCCCTAAAACAAACATAAGGCGATCACATGATCCCTACCTTACTGTGATAAGAGCAGGCAGAAATCCGGGGGGGGGGAAATTGCCTGGCAAAATGTGCCAACACCTCTAGGATTCATTTCTGTATGGTTACCCTGACTCTCAATCCTCTCCTAACTAGTAATTAGTTATTATTTTACAGCACCCAACTGGGCCCCTGTTCGCAATCTAGTTTGAGACGAGATGCAACAAAGGGACAATAAAATAAGTAGAGTTGGGAATGTATGAGGAGGATGGAGGGGAAAGAGCAAGATAAGATCAACAATATTACACAGTGAGGGCACACACCTAACACAAAGGAGGCGGTGTTGCCCTGCGGACAGAGCACTACACTGGTAGTCTGGAGACTGGGTTCAATTCCTGGCTCTGCCATTGTCCTGCTGGGTTACCTTGGTCAAGTCACTTCACATCAGTTTCCCCATCTGTAAAATATCTACACCTTTTATAAAGCACTTTGACACCTATGAATGAAAAGTGCCATATAAGAACTAAGTATGATTACTTTTTTTAATTCCTATTGAAATAAACATCAAAGTTCCCTGCAGAGGTGTAGAATTGTGCTCTAATGGACATCACAGCATCTTCAAAATATAGAAAGAGTTGCACAGAGATGTAGCTGCATATCTATAAATAATATGGATGCACAAAAGTTCTCTTATAGCCATTCAAAATGGGTCTCAAGAAGAGGGGTGATTTAGGCAAGTATACTAACTGGGCCAGATCCAATGGAATTACACTTCTGTAAAGCAGCAGTGAGATGGGAATCAGGCCATCTGGGAGTCTTTCTTTTGCCAAACTCAGGCTAAAAGTCATATTGGCTGAGCCTTCATTAACGCCTTGTTAGAAAAAAAGAACACATTGTTCTTGAAACACAGCAAAACATTGGCCCAAACAGCTAATGCAAAACTGCATGGCCCTGAAAATATTACTTGATAATTGCAACGTAAAGAAAACACCACTTAAAGCTTGCCTGGCAGGAGTTCTCATTGAAAATCATGTTAATCCCTCTCATAAGGATTAGCCTGCAAGGGCTGAGAGTTACTCCATGGATCCTTCTGGGACAAATGGGCTCCTATGGGAAGGCAGGTCTTCTCTTTATTTACACATCAGGGCTCTTTCCTGTTATGAATATATCAAAACAAAGCAGGAGAGAAAGGCCCAGCTGTGCTAAGCAAAAGCAATAAATATTTTTTCTTTTCTTTTTGAGGGGGTATGGGGAAGGGGAAATTGTCATAAATATTGTCACCCTCTCTTTTCAGGTCATCTTATAACCTAAAATTTAAGGAAACAGCTCTTCTCTCTTAAAAAATAGTCAAGCAAAACTTTGGAACTTAGGAATTTGGGGATGCACGTTGATATGTATTAAAAAAGGTTCAATGCAAAACTTCAAAAGCCTAGGGTCAAATTATCAGAGGTTGTTAACAGATACAGTTCCATTGACACGGGTAACATTTCATCCATTTACAAACAGCAGAGATTTGGCGCGCCCCCCCCTTTTTTTTTTTTTGCACAAAAGGACATCCCTTTTTAGAGAGAGAGAAACTTCAAAATTCAATTGCGCTTGGGTGGGGGGAAGTAGGGGGTTAAAGACAACACTGGACCATTCTGACCATTTAAAACAAAGCACATAAGCCTCCATTTTCAAGGTTTGTGAATTTCATAAAATAATAATTGTGACCCATCCATGTTTAGGGTAGCCACCTAAAAATGCCAAGGACAGGGCAGGCTGCAAAAGGAGAGCAGATTCTCTCAACGTTGATGGGGGACACCGAAGTCAGACCTCCCAATCAGCCACAAACAGTGCTTCCGATTCCCCACACTGGTTATCAAGAAGCTAAAACAACAATATACACAGCTCCCTTTACTGCACTTCAGTCTCTGGCTCCCAATCAGCCACTAGGTCCAGTAAAGAGATAAGTCATTTAAAACTCTCTGCTCGTTACCAAAAAGGGTATCCTGATCACAAAGGGGGTCATTACTAGATCATTATAAGTTTGGATCTTACCCAAAATACCACGCTGCCAGTCAATCCTTTAGTAACTGAAACTAAAGGTTTATCATAAAAGAAAAGAAACAAACTATAAAAGAAATGCTAAATGATTAAAGCAATCAGACACATACAATCGATTTGAAAGTCCATATATATCAGGTTTCCAGCAGAACTGTGGTGTTTGCAGGCTTGCATAGTCCCTCTGGTGTACATCCAGTACCTGGATGGGTCTCAGTCCTTGGGAAGTCTGACTTCAGTGTCACCCACCAGTGCAGGGAGAATCTGCTCTGGTTTTGCAGCCTGCCATGACCTTGGCACGTTCAGGCGGTTACCCTTGGCACGGACGGGTCACAATAACAATGCTTAGCCCTTACATAGCGCTTGATACGTTCAAAGCTATTTATTCTTTGGGACATCTCTGCGAGCTAAGAGTGCATGTGCTTCCTGACGAACATCTGAGGTTTAATTATTGAGGATTTTGGTGGGTGTCTGGGGATGGCTTCTGCTAAAACGTGCCTTCCCTCCCCCAAAGGCAGGAGAAAAGACAACAGCAGAATATTTCCTAACTGTCCCTCGCCCCCGTCTCTTACAATCTCCTTTTCCCCTCCCTTTCTTCTTCTTTCTCTCTTTTGTCCCATATCTCTCCCTACTCTCTCTCTCCCCAAATCCCCTGCCACTATCTTCCTTCCATTCCCTTTCCCTTCATTTCTCCACTTGTTTGCTCCAGTCTTCTACAATTAAAAACACACACTCTCAATGCTTTGTAGGCATGCCCAGGAACAAGCCGTCTCCTCCTCTCCCACCCCCACCAATTATCAAATCTTCACCATCCCAACCACTCCAATGCATGAAAGCTGGTAGCTACCCTCAGCCAGCCCCTTCCTCCAACCTCCACTTGAGGGAATTTCTGCATCACCCTCCTAGGGAATTCATCTGCTGAGCTCCAGGGCTCACAGTTTCCTTGCTGACACACTCTGGCTCAATTCTGAGCTGAAACGCCGTCCAAGAGTTTGTGGGGTCAGAACAAGTGTGTAGAGAGGATGATGTAGAATGACTTGGACTATGCCTTCTGGCTGAATTTCATCACAGGTGATCTCTGGCAATAATGCATCAGAGAGTGTGAGGAAATCTTGCATGCTGCCACATTTAAACAAAAAAGCAAACAAAATCCTCCACATAGGAGGCTGTGTGATATCCCGTCTCCTTGTTCCTGAAGCAACTGCTCGCTCTGCATTCAAATCCCTTCTCTGCAGCATAGCCTTTCAAGGGCAACGCCACCAAGTTTTGAATGCCACTGGAACTGCCTCGGCAAGAATTCATCCGAGGGAATCCAGGGCTGTGTACAATAGCAGGACAGCATCTCCACTCTTGCAAAGGGGTGCAACATGATTCCATCTCCATTAACTGGTGTTGGAGGGTGGTGATTGGAGGGTGTCTGGACAGGCACTCGTTCTCTTTCCATCACTCCCCATTCCTTCTTTGGCTCCTTCGTAGCAAGGAAGCTAAGGAAGAGCCAGACTTAAGCTCCCCCAGCCACTATGAAGGAGTATTAGGGATAGAGTCTCCTTCTGTCCTTGCTCCTTTACTCTGCAGCATGTGCAGTCACCCGTGCAGAGTGGGCACCGAGTGCGACCACCTTTCTGATTTAGTTTCGTTTTGCAACCACTTTGCATAGGTGTAAATGACTGCCTGAGGTGTAGGGCAATGTAAGGCCCATAGACGTTGACAGCCACACTCCACCCTAACTGATGGTAGCTGAACAATCTTCAGGCTCAACTCCAGAATCCACTCACTTCGGTTCCACTCAGGAACACCTGAGACACACAGCTGCTACTTTAAAACACGGATGTTAACTAGCTTCAGTTTCAAAACAAATCAGCTTAAGCTGGGCTGCATATACACAATAGAATTCCTTTCCCCAGCCCTCCAAGAGATATTGCACTCACAAAACTGCACACAGCATGCACTTTGCAAAGCAGAACAGGAATAAAACACAAAGAACACAATCCGTGGGGTATCACATAAGAGACCTACCTTCATGGTTGCTGGGGCAGTGAAAGGGGGGGATAAAGGCCGCTCTGGAATGGTCACATCTGTGTTGTTTAACAGCTCCTGTTTCCTGTAAAATAAGAGGATCCATCTCAACACTTTTCCTAATTTACCCAGCCTTTGAAAAAAGAAGTACAATCTGGAGGGGAGAAAATTAGACGTCTCTGATTTTTTTCAATCCTGTAAACTTTTAAGTCAAGTTTTGTTTTTAAATATAAATCTCTAACCTGCGACAAAAACATTTGATAATTTATTTTATTTATTTATTTTAATCTTGCAGCTTGGAAAGATTCTGACCAATTATAAATACCTCATTGTACCATAAAGCAGGCCCCTTCTTTCCCTAGAATCCAACTAAAGGAACCCAAAACAGAGCCCAGAACTACAGTGTGTGCTGCAGGTAAATTTCATTTCAGGTGATTTACACTGCCGGGATGGCGAAGAGTTAGGTAAACAGACTTGTGTTTCTATGACAACACCATTGCGACAATTTTTTCTCCATCTTCTCCATCTGGCGTTATCTATTGACTGAGCAGTGTTTGCTCATCTCTCTCAACAGCATGAACATTATGTACGGTGGAACAGATTTTGATTTTAGTCGGACAGGAGTAAATCCGGAGTAACTCCACCAAATGTTCTTAGTGCATATCAGCGTAACCAAGATGGAAATGTGGCCTGGTGTGTTTGGCATAGAAAACAAGCCACATTCAGAGGACTGATCTCCATTAAAAAGTCAACATTTATCCACAAAGGAAAAGGAAATAACTGTAGCATAGGATGTAGCAACATATTGAGGATCACTGTACGTAGCTGCATGGAGTGAGGTGCAGTCAGTGAATAATTTAAGCTGCAATCTGTCTTTTTTC
This sequence comes from Mesoclemmys tuberculata, assembly GCA_007922155.1. Taxonomy (NCBI): domain Eukaryota; kingdom Metazoa; phylum Chordata; order Testudines; family Chelidae; genus Mesoclemmys; species Mesoclemmys tuberculata. The sequence goes on from ML675623.1 coordinate 11,921,492, forward strand.
TTTGGGTGTAGCACCTGGTGCAAGCTCTTCATTGAGGCTCCTTGGTGCAGATGGTGTCTATCCTGCTTTAAATCAGGCACTAAGTGATCTTTACTTGCAACTGAAAACTAGTTCTGCATGCACCCAGACATGTCATTTTCACTCCCTCAGTTTCAGATGTTTCCACCCTCCACTAGACGCTCCAAGTGTGCAACAGACCTGAGCTGCTATAAATAAGAGGAACAATAAGAGCACCCACACTATGGGTTATCCGCAGTATGTTGATGGAAGTGGACAATCAAACACTTTCATTTAGATGTCTAACTTTAGGGGCCCACGTTTGATTATTTTAGCATAAGGGTCCATCTTCTTCTGCACAGAGAGCAGGTAGGCATTTAATGCCTATTGACGGTCAATAGAAACTATATGCTAACCTAACGTGGATCCAGAGATCTGTAGCAAGTCTGATTTGCCATTCCTTTCTCTAGTTTAATACTAGTGTGATTCCCTTCAATTTTGTAAAACTAGCATAAGAGAGAAGCAAACTAAGCCAAGCGCATCCTTGGCTAAGTCCTAGCATTTTTGCCCACGCAGTCTTGCATGAATTCAATTCATCATGACCAGTGCTAAGGCAATGAATACCAAATGAAATGTTTGTGGGAGCACTCCAAATAAATGAGCTCTGTGCTTTCCAACCTGTGGTCTGCAGACCCCAGGGGGCCTGCAGACTATGTCTGAGTTTTCCAAAGGGGTCCGCACCCTCATTTGAAATTTTTAGGGGTCCACAAATGAAAAAAGGTGGAAAACCACTGAATTAACTCAAGAGCAGTTAATGGAATAGACTTTGCAGGTTACATGGAGTGAGAGCAACAACCACCATCTTGAGAAAAGAGAGAAATTGTGTCTGCTAATTATCAGTTAGAGAAAACACGATAATACAATTCTGTAAAGAAGTTTTTCCAGAATCCTTAACCCAGTCCTGCATCTCTGCTAAAGCTGGTTGCAAAATGTTCAATGGGACAATTTTCTGTGGAAATATACGGTTTCTTTGGAATTGAAATGTATCGAGGGAATGTGTTCATTTCAATGAAATTTTTTACCTAACTCTAAATGCGGATGATAAAAAATCTTTGTTGTGAGAATATACTCATGACTATTTGCTCGGGGGAAGGAAAAGGACATAAAATACTTGGACAGAAAGATTTTATGGACACATGTTTCAGTCAATCGATGGCTCACCATTTATTCACTGCAGTCACTGCTTCAGATATTTGCAGTTTGGACTGTGTGATTAGCAGCCTAAGTGTCTGCACTTCAACCAGGTGCAAACGCAGCACGTGCAGATATATCTTTAACGCAGCTAGCTTGAACAATAGCAGAGAAATCGTGGCAGTCTAGGCTGCATAAGCTTGCCTGGGACCCTGGGTACATGCTCCAGCCACTAGCCCGTGCTGCTGCAGATTCATGGCTATTGTTATTGGAGCTAGCTAGATCAAAGCCAGCTTTCCTACGTCTACACGTGCTGCAGTCACACCTCTGACTGCAGCGTAGGCACATGAGACTGCTTTTGGTGCCTGACTGAACGGTTCCAAAACCAACAGAAAGCTGGCCATGGAAACACCATGAGAAAACTCACGTGAAAACACATGCTCACAAGTCGTTCCTTTGGATTAAATCCACCACCATGCAGAGAGCCTGCTCTGGCCTACACAGCACTCAAGACCTTTTTATTACCACAAAGCAGGACTCCATCCTTAAAGAACAGTTTGGGATAAAAATACCCTTGTACTTATATTTTCAGAGAGCAAATAAAAGGGCTCGTGAATACTGAAAGGAAAAATACCCTTGCAGAATATACTTCTGTAGTTAAAATACCAGCACTGGGACTCAGATCTGAGTTCAGTTCTCAGCTTTACCACTGACTTCCCAGGTGACCTTGTCAAATCACTTAATCTCACTAGAGCTCAGTTTTCCATTCCATAGAACGGGCATAATAGCATTTCTTTCTGCTCTACCTATTCCCCCCTTCCCAGATCTATCTTTCCTACTTAGACTGCCAGCTTTCAGGGACAAGGACTGTCTCTCACTATGTGTTTGTACAGCACCTGACACAATGGGACTCCATTGAGGCTGGAGCCTCTGGGTGTTACTGTAACAAAAATACTTAATAATCACGCTCAAAACGTGGGTTTTATTCAAAGTAATGTTTGCTAATCTTTATCCCCAGCTGGATACGCACAGCTCTGACCTTCAGCTAAATGGAAATTTAATACTATCAGCTATCGAAAGAAAGGGTCGTCCCATGGATAAGGTGCTAGCCTAGGACATGACAGACCTGGATTCAATTCCTTTTTCCTCCATAGATCCCATGTGACCTTGAGCAAGTTACTCGGGCTCCACCTACATGACAAAAAAATAAAGCAGCAACAAGTCTCAGAGCCCAGTCAACTGATGGGCTCAGGCTATGGGCCTAAAACTATTAGCGTAGACCACCCTCTTCATTGGGTTTCAGAACCTGGAATCCAGCCCAAGCAGGAGATATATATAAGCCTACATTGCTAGTTTCAGCCCTGTTGTGGAGCACTGCAGGGGTCTTTTTGTAGTGTCTTTGTGCCTCAGTTCCCCATCAGTGTAACTAGGATAATACCATGCCTGACCTCATAAGGGCGTTGGGAGGCTAAACTCACTGAAGGATGCGAGGCACTCAGCCACTGTAATAAAGAGTCTCTGCAATGTAAGATACCATACCTCACATAATGTTTGTAAGGAAAAAAGGAGCTGCATTAGGAAACTCTTCCCCCGGGAAACAAAACCATGACAGCCATTCTCTATTTTTAAGATGCACAATGAGAAATCTATGGCAGATTACTTGATAAAAATACTCCGATTCCTTTTTTTATTACTTTTAGTCAAACAATTAAATTGTCATGTACCCGTGATCATGCCAGATGTAAGTCTGGGAATGAGAAAATCTGAGATTTAATTTAGTTTACTCTCATCCCTGCCGGGTTAGTCCCAAAGTAACGGGGCCAAAATGTCCAACTGTTTATCTCGCAATAACAAGCCCTTTGTTTCTATGGTAACCTACCATAAGATGGCAAAGCGCAATAATATGCAGCTGACTGATGCACCATGACAGATGCGTCTAATGAGAGATTCAGGGGGAATCTGGGTAACAGGGCCTCCTGGGATGTGAACATTCAATTATGTTAATTTCCTAAACTTTGAAAGGTTTCTATAACAGGACTGGTGCCCTTCAGAGAGCCCTCGGATCAGAAAAAAACACCTTACAGCTATAAATAGATATAGATCTGCAGGATAACTTATTGTACGAACGTATACACAAACACACGCATCTATTTATCCATCTAGCTGTCTAAAACCATTCAGTAAAAAGATCTTTGGAGACTGTCTAAACCTGTCTCCTAATAAAAGAAAACAGGGCCTGATCCAAAGCCTGTTTGAGTGAGTTAAAAGTTTCCTATTGACGTCAATGGGCTTAGGGTCAGGCCCACAATAATAATTTACTCTGCTTTTACAAAGGGATGTTATGTATGGAAAGGAGAAAAAGAAGCTAAGAGACTATAAAGCAGCAGTTCTTCAGTCCCATGAAATGAGGCACTCAATCTCATTTCCTGGTTCAAAAGACTGCACATGTTGGAGAAGGGGCTCTTTAAGGGATGAGGTGGGAGGAAGGATACCAGCTAGTCTAGCTCTTGAAACTAATTTGTAAGAAGCATCTTCAATGGCTATGAAGTCGCCAGCCTGAGATATGTTCTAAAAAGCCAAGGCTGGATCGAAAGCCCATTGAAATCAATGAAAAGATTCCCATTGACTTCATGGGCTTTATATCAGGCCCCAATTAAGAAGGAGGATTGAATAAGCCTATGCCCCATTTTGCAGAGGGGACAGTCAATGAAAGTAAAAGGCAACATATTTAAAAACAGTTAAAAAAAAAAAAACTTTCAACACACAATTAACCCACGGAACTCACTGCCACTAGATATCACTGAGACCAAGAGCTTAGCGGGATTCAAAAAAACAGGATTAGACACTCATATGAATAATCAGAACATCCTCCATTATTCCAGGTAAGATTTTTTAAAAAGTATCTCAAAGTTATTCACCATGGTGGGGTTTTATGCACCTTTCTCTAAAGCATTAGCCATTACTGAGCTAGTCTTAGCTAGTCTGGTAATTACTATTTTCATCAGCTGTTAGCCTAGAGCAGCAGGTGGAGTAAAAGCATAGGTGGGAGGAGGGAGAACAAGGACTTGAATCTGCAACCCCTTGAGCAGCACTTTCATGTACACCAGTACCACTGGGACACTGAGCCTGGGCCAAAATCTGGAGGTATAGGTCCTCAGCTGACGTAAATCAGCACGACTCCACTGGCATCAAGGGAGAAAACAGAGATTTAGGCTAGCTGAGAATCAGGCCTGGGACTTTTATAGCACTGCTCCAATTCCATCCACAAAGGCGCCAGCCGTCACAACCTGAACACGCCAACAAGTCTCGTCTTGTAACAGCAGGTGACTCCAGTGGCGACTTGCCTCGTATCTCATTGACACCAGCTAGGAGGTGTCGAGCCTGGAGATGGAGCGTGGTGTCTGTGCTGATAACACTTTCAAATGGTGAAAACTGAATCAGTACCAAGAAGCAGAGGAAAAAGTCATGTCTCGTTTTTGTGTCCCCCCCTTTCTTCCCCTCTGAAAAGATACAAAGTATTCAAAGTTTCTTCAGCCTTTTGGATCCAAAGCATATAAAAGTCTCGTGTTCCTGCCATCTGCTACAGACTGCAAATTGTTGCAAACCCTGGAAAATCTACCTAAAGATATATACACGGTGGCTGATGTTCCCAGGTAAGGAGCAGTCTCTCCTCCATCTCAGAGCCTAGGGTAACAGGCTCTCTTCTCTTCTGAGGCTATGCCCACACTACAGCCAGAAGTGTAGTTTCCATTTCAAGTCTCTAGTGGCGTTAATGGGCCAAATTCCATTCAAATCAATGGAGCTGCCCTTGTTTACAGCGGCAGAGAATTTGGTCCATGGATCAGAACACTGTTTGGCTGTTGTGTGGCCACTTTATGGTGTTCGAGCTCTTTACCCCTTCCTGCATATATTGTCAACACAGGGAAATGCCAGACAGAATCTCAGTGAAATCCTGGTCTCATTACAATTGATAGCAAAACTCCCATTGACTTCAGCGGGACCGGGATTTTACCCCTGATTTTTGCAACTTTTCCATCTTAAAAGAATTGCTGTGAATAAAAGAATCTAATACAACATAGTTCCAAGCCAAATATTGCTTAGTAGATGATGAATTTATATTAGGGGTCTATTACAGGAGTGGTTGGGTGGTTCTGTGGCCTGCGCTGTGCAGGAGGTCAGGCTAGATGATCATGATGGTCCCTTCTGACCTTATAGTCTATGAGTCTAAGAAATACGCATTAAGAGAATACCAGACTATGCATTACAATATATTGTGGATGTGACCTAGCACAAGCCAGAGAGGGAATAGAGTTTCTTTCACAACAATCATTCATGTCAAAACAAAAGAGAAACACCAAATCCAGAGACAGTAACCTGCCCCTAAATTTGGTCATAATGGGTGAGGATTTTTCCCTTCCTTTTCTTCCTGTAGAACTAACCTAGCATTGTTGGCTTTATTTCTATTAACACTTGATTTTTTTTAGAAAAAAATGTTAAGGCACAGGAGAACACGCATCATGGCGTGATCTGCTCCTTTTTGCCCTTTGTCCTAGTGTTAAGTGAAGCTGATATAACTTAAAGGATATAAGGCCTAAATCATTTTGCTAAAACGGCAGAGAGAAAGCTTAACTTCAAAGCAATCATAAGGTGATGACTCTCTCGGACAGATCCTGTGCTAGTATAAGCCCCACCGAAGTCACTGAAGTGCTACGCACTGCACATTGAAGTCAACAAAGCTGTACTGATTTACTTCAGTGAGCGTCTGCCCTGCTGTCTCCTCATCAGATTTTCACTGCATTCCATTAGTAGATGTTTGTACCAGGACAAAACAAATGTAAAACAGGTTCTCCTTGTTCTAGCCATTTCGCACTCCAGATGGCAAACATAAGGCAGGCTTTTCAGTGCTGTAGGAAGAAGACATCTCAACCATAGAAAATGATGGATTGCTAATGCAAAGTCCGGACACCCAACTTGTAGGCCTCATTCCAAACTCTATCCTCATGCAGAGCTCACTCTCCTTGATTTGGGTGCAGAATGGCACCCTCAAATACAAATTCTGAAGCCCTTAATTAGACAAGATTGCCATTGAAGGCAAAGAGCACTGACCTAGTACAAACTGAATAAGAGATTCAAGATTTGGACTCAATTTTTCACCTAGCACAGAATCAGCCATAGAGTTGTACTTCATAGCAGATGTTTCTGTATATGAAATGTAGAAGAAAACCGATGAAAATAATTTTAAAAATAATATACCTGCATTACTTCGTAGTCATTTAAAATTATTCAGGTTTTGGTCAACTGAGACCAGCTATCCAATAAACATACCACATGGATTTTCAGGGACTAAGTGGTGTCACAATATCTAAAGATGATGTGAAGTCCTGGAAAGATCCTTTTCAGGACATTTCAACAAATAAATCACTTCAGAGCATTGTTGCAGCTCCCAAATCATCTGTCCCAGCTTTTACTCAAGACCAAATTGTATGATAAACTTTGGTCAGTTTCAGTTAGATGTAAATAGCCAAGTTGAGATATACCCAATGAACTTGACAGAGATTTGCTTTATTTCTGTCGGATGAAATCCTGGACCCATTGACGTCAAGCGATGTTTTGTCATACACCTGAGTTCTGGTGTATGAATTCAGAGTTCTTGATAACAGGAGACCACAAGTGATTTTTATATTCTATGGTTTTACACGTATTTTCACACATCTCCCTGATTTTTATGTTATTTTTCATTAATTATTATTTTTATTTGTATTCCCATAGCACTAGAGGCCTCATCCCTATCAGAGCCCCATTGGGAAAGGCGCTGTACATAAACCATAGTAGAAGACAGTACCTACCCTGAAGCATTTACAATCTAAACACACAAGACAAAGAAAGATTGAGAGAAAGTAGGTACTATTATCCTCATTTTACAGATGGGGAACCAAGACACGAGAGATTGAGTGACTTGTCCAAAATCAAATGGAAGTTTGTAGCAGAGCCAGAATAGATTTCCTTAGCCCCTACCCTCTGCCTCAACTACAAGTCCATCCTTCCTCTCTTGCTATTTAGATTTTCTTCTTTGACCTTTGTGACTCAATTAAGTATGTTATGCAGTTTGCGGTGCTGCATCTGTTGTGCTCATTGACTAATTCACAGCTTTCATAAATCAGTATAGATCACAACCATATGGTTAGGCAAATATTTTATCTCCGCCTCAGCTGGTTCAGGTGAAATTAAACAAGACTGAAGCCATTTCTGCAGGAAAATGGAGAAGAATAAATACAGGACCTGCTTTTCCACTGAACTTGCTGTTCTTTTTCACACAGACTGATATGCTCAACTACTGTGAGCAATGTGGAGTGGACAGAGAAAGCCAAATTGCTCGGGGCTCCCCAACCTAGCCTTTACAATTACACCTGCAGTTTGTCCGTCTCTACAGCCCTAATCCCGCAAGCTGCTCCACGTGGGCAGATCCTTGCCTGTGCACAAAACCCCACTGGAGTCAACTGGGCTCCAGCTTCATGGAACATCTTCTAAGATGGGGGCCTCAATATACGAATTGGAGCTACCCAGGTTTGTGCAAAGGAAGAAATTTAGATGGCTAATAATTATAATGGTTATAAGATCCATAGATCTTTCCATTGTCAAAACATTTTATGCACATTACTGAATGAACATTTGATTCAGTACACTGTTCTGGTGCAATGGGATTCTTATAAACTTAAATTTACTCACCTTGGGTACTACCTTACATCTCCTTTGGTCCCACTGCAGCCATTGGGAGTTACTCAAAGAGTAAAATACTATCCAACATGAATAAGGACATCAGAACCTGACCATTAGGATTTTAGTGGTGCTCTGGAGCTTCCCCAAAATTTACTCTTTGGAGTATCCCAAGAAACTACCAAAACCCCAGAGTATGAAGCTGGAACATTACAGGATTACACATTGTGACTCCTGCAAATACATAGACTAGTTCATGAACTCACCTGTGCAAGTGACTGATTTTTTTAACCAAAAAAAATAAAAATAAAAAAGAAAATAGTTTGAAGTCGACCCAAAACAATTCAGCATTTCAAAAAAAGAGAGTAACAAAACAAATAAAACACCAAAAGCAAAACGCCACTTTGAGGCAAAATATTTCATTTCACAAATGTCAACATGAAACATTTTTGTTTGTTTGTTTTCGACCAAACAATTTGATGAATTCAACACAAAAGGGACAAAATGTTTCGGTAGACCTGACACTTCATTTTTAAATGAAAAAGAGTTTTGCCTGAAATATTTCACCCAGCTCTATGCCTGAATGGTGCCACTTGGACAACTCCGTAGAATGAGCATGAATAAAAGTCAAGGGAAGGAAAAGTGAGTTAAAAATGGAAGAATTCGAGTCCCAGTAAGCAAGAAGGCTGATAGCAGCAATTGAGTTCCAGGGAAACACACTGCTCAAACGATTCTTTATTCAGGAGGAAGGCAGCACAGGGCTGTGGAGGGAGGAGGTATTGAGGAATTGCCAAGGAGGGATCCCACTGGTGGTAGGATGGTGGGCATGTTAATTTGGATTCTCTTGAGCTCTCATGATTAAGACAAGACCCAAGGGACTCAAGAAATAACAGAGGCACTAAACCGATGCAATGCAGGAGATAAACTGTTGTCCCTCCCTGACCTTTGTCCAATAGCACAGAATAAGAGGAAGGAATTAAGCAGGATTAAAAGGGAATTTTTGAGGAGAAAATTGATGAGGCAGCCAGCTAGCTTGCTAAGCCAAAGATCTCTTAGGCAGGGATGAGATTTATATTTTTAGAGGTAAAATGGGCACAGGTAGCCTTCCGGGCCAACCACTGGATAGAACTATAGTCTACTGCATCAATAGAAAGACTCCCACCGACTTCAGCTAGGCTTTGGATCAGGCACCAAAAGAGAAAAGCCTTAAAGAGAATCCTTGAGACTGTTTGCTGAGTGTTCTCACTACAGTGCGAGAAATAGGCATGGAGACATTTAGGCTGAGGCTGGCGCCCGGGCTCTGAGGCTCACTGCCACAAAGTTTTTTCTGAAGTGCAGACATACCCAGTCTTGATGCTCTCTGTTCTCCTCTTTGACTACTATCTTCCCACTCCCATGTTACATTATAAAGGATTCCTCTGTCAGTGGTGTTACGGATTTGCTAGCAGTGGTGGTTCCAATATCTTCTGTTTATCATTCTAAACAGTTCCAAGGGCAATCCATCTTGTGTGTTCTTATTATTATATATTTGTAACGGGGCCAAGGTTCAAAGTTCAAAGCCGGATCCTTATCTGGCAAGTATGCAAGATGGTTTATAAGATCTGACCCAAAACTGCAGACATGAGCATGTCCCTATGCTATTTAGGGTAGGAACCATCTTTTAGCTCTGTGTTTGTGTCACACCTGGCACAATGGGGTCCTGGTTCATGACTGGAGCTCCGAAACACCACCACAATGCAAAAAATGATGGCAACAGTCATATTTGGGATATCTGAAATCCTCATTCTAACTCTGCAATTTGAGCCTCAATTTAGGTAAAACAAACAAGCGGCTTTGTTATTTCCTCCTCACCTTTTCCTACTAATTGTCAACACAAAGACACTAGACTTTTCCTTTCCTTTCTGCCGACAACACTCCTTTCAGATGACAAACTCAAGCCCTGACTACTTGCAGGCATTAAAGATGACACAGAATTGTTGATACAAGTGAGGATGTTAAAACCAGCAGCAGGGCCAAATTGCAGCTGAGTTAATTACATTTCATGGCCGTAGAGTCAGCACTATTAAGGACAGAAAGGGTCCATTTTGATCAGACAGAAAATTCCCCCTGCACTCTCATTTGGATGCACTAATCTTTCCAGTCTTTCTGTCTGTTCAGAGCTGCTGTGTGCTGTTAAACAGATGTCGATTTCTTTCCAGAAGGAGTTGCATTTCTGTGGTGGGTGGTTTCTGTTTGTAAGTAGTTTATAGAGTGCTCCAGGACCATTTAGGAGGCTGAAAGGCACTATAAATATAATGGTATGTTTGCTTCCATTGTATCACTCAGCCACTAGGGTGGGATTTTCAGAACTGCTCGGCAGTGGTTTAACTGTGCTCCCACTGGAGTCAGTGGAGTTCCCATTGACTAACAAAGTTAGGCCACAACTGAGTGACTTTTGAAAATCCAACCCTAGCTGTCCCTTTGTGCTGCACAGAGTTCCTAATAGTATGTGGTCCCTGGTAAACAAAGGAGACTAAGATGGAAATCAACCAGTGTGGATTACTGCATGTTTATGTCTGTAGCTGTAGTTGTTTTCTTTAATAAATGCCTCCAGTTTAGGACAGCATGTGAGTCTATTTATCGTGACAAGACAAATGTTCGACATTAGCTTCACCTGTATATCACACCCCTGATGCATAGCATTGTTTTCTCTTCACAATCAGTTTAGCTCATATTCCTTAATGGCATTGTTACTCACGTTAAGTTAGCAAGACTGACAATTTAACCAAGTCCAAGACCTCTTTCATCTGGTAACTTTGCAAATCTGAATGTTGCCAGATGAACGAGATCTTGGAATTGGCACCTTTCCCTGTTGCTGCAGGGCTGACTTCAAAATAAAGCAACTGAAAACTGCCTGAGACTGCCGTACTTTTAGGAGCACTGACTGAGATGATAGCGTTCCCTTGTGATTTGACACTAGTAGATGTGGCAGAGAGGCTGCCATTTGTGAGTATGTTCTGTTAATGTAGCGCATTAATGGACTTACCTTAATGACAATATTAACGACTAGAACAAAAACAGAACTAGTAACAACATTCTGAACCATTATTAGTGTTTGACAAAACACTATTCTTGGTATTTTATCTACCCTTTTATCTTGTTATTGTATTTCTTCTTTACCATTAATGGCATCCGCTCCTGTCTGGAACTTTCTAGCCCCAACAGGCTACTGCCATGCCACCATCTTATGCCTCTGCATCCACAAACCATGCTGGAAAAATTAATAAACCATGAAGAGGGTGTTACACTGGCTGGATTAGGGGGGCCCTTGAGGTGTATTCAGGAGCTCTGATTACTCCCTTCTACACCAATCTCACGTTGGGGGTTTCACACTGGCTGGATGGGGGGGGCATTTATTGTATTAGTTGACATCAGTATATCAAAATCATAGTGACTCATGTGAGATATGCCATGTCAGGTACCGTTAGAAAGGCTGCAATGTGCTAAGTAAGGTGATAATGTTTATGTTCATGTGTTGTGTGTGTAATGGAAGTTATGGATACGTTTGATATATCAGTATTTCAGATGGTGCTGTCTGGGTAACACCCCAGACAGGCTGGCTGCAGAACAATAGCCTGTTTAATGGCCCATTAAGACATTCCTAGGTGCAGGGGGCCCATGGGGAGAGGCTAGAGATCTACCTGAGGAGCCACCAGGTCTGGCCCATGTGATTCTGGACTCCATTTTAGTTCATGTAAAATTCCACAAGCAGCGTGGCAAGGGCCAGAAGATATATAAGGCAGAGGCCTGGGAATCCGTTTTGTCTTCAGTCATCAGTCTTCATCCCAGTTCAGATTTCAGCCACCTATCTACCCCTGGATCAATTCATCTGCAACTGAACTGAAGCTGTGAAACAAAGGACTGAGACCCATCCAGGTACTGGATGTACCCCAGAGGGACTATACAAGCCTGCAAACTCCACAATTGTTATAGAAACCTGATGTATATGGACTTGAAAATCATTTGTATGTATCTGATTGCTTTAACCCTTTAACATTTCTCTTATAGTTTGTTCCTTTCTTTTTAGAATAAACCTTTAGTTTTAGTTATTAAAGGATTGGCTGGCAGCGTGGTATTTTGGGTAAGATCAAAACTTATATTGATCTGGTACTGCGGCTGACCCTTTGGGATCAGAGGGAACCTTTTTGGTAAAGAGCATAGAATTTAAATAACTGGTCTCTTTATTGGACCCTAATGGCTGATTGGGAGCCGGAGACTGAAATGCAGTAAAGGGGGCTGTGTGTATTTGTGTAGTGGCTTCTTGATAACCAGTCTGGGGAATCAGAAGCACTGTTTGTATCTGGTTGGGAAGTTTGCTTCAGTGTCACCCACCAGTGCTGGGAGAATCAGCTCTCCTTTTACATCTCCCCTGACCGTGGCATTATCAGGTGGCTACCCTGGGCATGGATAGGTCACAGAGGGTTACAGTGGATCAATCATGACCCACAAATTAACTTGGTGGTTGCAAGATGAAGTTCACTGCACACACCAAGGGCTTCTTTCATCACTCCATTCCCCTCACACGTTCGCTGTGGGCCACCCTCCTATTCCCTCATGCTCTGTGTGCTCCTATGAGAAAAGTTTGAGTGAAATGAGATGTCTGGTTGTTTAGACAAAGGAGTGACGGGGACACATTGTAGCTGGCTATAAATACATAAAAGGAGGGTATTAAGACGACATGGATCAATAGTTCTCATTAGTTAATGAGAAGAATACAACAAATTATGAGTTTAAGCTTCGACGGGGGAAATATAGGCTGGATATTAGGGAAAACTTCTGGGCCAAATTCAGGCCCATAACCTTGTCCCTAGAGGTGTAATAATATCTCAGACAATGATGCAAGCAACCAAAGGAGTTGTGGAATGGCAATCATTCAAGACGAAGACTAAACACTGATCTATTGGGGCGGTTTAGAAATAATGAAGTCCAGACTGACAACACACAGAGGAACGGGCTATATGACCCACTTGAGATTCTGACTAACCCAAATAATCTGATGATTTTTAATTAAGTGCTGATAGGGGATGAGGTTTTAATTATTCTGGTATTCACAGAATAATAGATCTGTGTAACCAGGCACATGGAGTGCAGGCAGGTTGCATAACTATTACAAAATAAAGAAAAGGAGTCCGATATCCTTTTCTGATTGTCAGATTAAACACATCGGGCCAGGTGCTCAACTGGTATAAAACGGCACAGCTCCACAGACGTCAGCGGAGAGCCGACGATTTATGGCAGGTGTGGCTCCGGCCCTTGATATTGAAAAGCTTTCAGCTCTTGGAAGAAGTAATAGTACAAATATTCACAAGGAGGTCCATCAGAACAGTTAATCTTAACCAATATTTTATCTCCATCACGAAACCTCATGCAGCCACTGTGCTGCTCAGTAGCTTAACTCTTGATGAAATTACTGTCCCTCCGCAAAGCTATAATTTAAGCTAAAGTATCTGAACATTGCTTAAATATCCTGGACCCAATCTACTACACTGTTCCTCCACTTTCACGTCCATTTATTATTATTGATAGCGTGATAGCACCCAGCGGCCACAATCACAGACCTGGGTCCCGTTGCGCTTGGGGCTGTACGAACATGTACCAAGAAAACAGTCCCTTCTCTGAGAAGCTTACACTCTAATTGCGGGACAAGAGACAACACACAGAGGCAACAAAGAGGAGACAATGAGACAAAACCTGGATGGCATGAAAATCACAAGGCACAGCACACAAGTTGCGGGACCACTGTCAGCTCCACTGCATAACCTTGCTGATTTCAGCAGTGTCAAAACAGAGTGACCGAGTGGTAAATTACACACAATATTGGCCTATTTCCTGTCAAAATGAACTGAGAATATAGTAAACCAAGAACTGAGCCAGATATTCAGGGGGTGTAAATGGGTATGATCTCCCCTGAGTTCACTATTCACCAGCTGAAGAACCCCAAACCACACCTTTCCAAAGATGGCTTCAGGTAGGCGGTATCTATATCTGAATGAGCTATTCTGGGGCATTGCTGCTTTTGTCTATTTTCTGTCGGTAACCAGCAAACAGGAAGTCCTTGATGTATTTAACCTTGAAACGGATGATTCTTTTGAGGTTCATGCCTATGGTTCAACAGAGAAAGAAGGCTGATGTGAGATAGAAAAATGGATCTTTCTGCCTCCAGATCATTGGAGAGGCAGTGTGCAGAGCCAAGTGAAGTGTAGAAAAATAAAGTGGCAGATGCCTTCTGCATTGTGTGGCTGTTGGAAAAAGGGGGATAATGGACATCTGTAAAGTGCTCTAGGGATTATTCTTAAACGTAAAAAATAGCAACAGAATGAATGAGATCCACTTGTCACTACATTTTTTTATGTCATAACCCGGAACACCCTGGGCCCAATTGTCATTGATGTTAAGACTCCTTTAGCCCACTCTGTTAGTGCCAAGGAGGCTTAAAGTGGGCATAAATTGCATTCATGCTATCAGTGTCATTGAATGGCCTGAGTGTCATTGAAAACTGGCTCCTTTGTTTCCAAACATTAGATTTACAATCAAGAAATGAAATTTTACATTCCTAGTTATTAAAAAATATCCATCCTCTTTTCATCTTTTTTTTATAGGTATTCCTTTAAAAAACTGACTTTTTCAGTCTTGTATTTTGTTTTTTTATGAGAACACAAGAAATTGTCATAAGAAAATACCAAAAATTTGGTCAAAATTGTGTGTTGAGGGGAGGGATATTCATATCCCAACAAGCTCTATTATTTTTCCAGCTCTTTCATTTTCATCTATCAAGGGAGAGAGCTCTCATCTGTCTACAGATGAAGAGAGCTAGAGAAGAGCTATGTATTGTTCTTTGCTCTTTGATTTGCTGGGATGCTCTGTGTAAAAGCCCAGCCTGGTCTGGAGTAAACCACAAGTTTTTTGCTCCATTTCCTTTGAAGCCTGTGGTCCAACTTGATTGCCCTAATCTGTATTTTGTATCCCTCAACTGGCACACACTGCTGAGGTTACACAATGTGCCCAAAGGCACAAAGTGTGTCCAATCCTGCTGTTCATGAGGATTAAAGTGGTAGAGACATGTACAAATTTTATCTGCTCTAATTTAAAAGGGTTTTCTAACAGGTTGCTATAACATCATATTTATCTCACCATTATTATCTTTCGCATAATACATTTCTTGTTTAGGGCCAAATGTGCCCCCTGATTTAAATGGGTGCAAAATCCATCCATTAATAAGCAATTTCGATTCATTATTAATGATCAGTGATGCATTATGCGTTATCTTGAATTAGAGTGTCAGCCTTACCCAAAACAATTAAGCTGTCTGCCACATACAGGGTTAAATACAAGCAGCCAAGTGCTCAATCTGGGTGCTGAAAGTTAACTAAGGGCAAGATTCCTGAGCCTTTACTCACACTATTGAGCGCTTACTCACTAAAGTCGTCCCATTGAAGTCAGTGAGACTACTTTGGAGAGAAACTGTTCACCGGTGGGCGTAAGGGGTTTACATTCTGCGCCGACAGGGGGCTAGATCCATAGCCAGTGGTAAACGGACAAAGCTCCAGCCACGTCTCTGGAGTTACAGGACAAAATTTCAGAAATGCTTAAGAGACTGAGTCATCTAAGCCCCATTGGAAGTCATCACTCATTTACACCAGCTGAGGATCTGGGCCAAACCACTATTACTGATTGTTTGGAGCCAGGTTGTGAATAGCATGGGAATACCAGAGCAGAGAGGACACAATGAAGCCAGCCACCATTACCGGCACTCATCTGAGTTCTCCCTAAATTTCCTAGGAGTAGTGCAGCTTCTCCACCCCTCCCAATACCGGCCCATGCCTTAATGTCATACTCCAGCCCCTTCAAACACATGTTGTTAGTGCAAATACCAAATGATTGCTAAAATTTGTTAATACATTGAGTGTTAACAACCATGCTCTACGCCTCATCACAACAGGACCCCAAGCTTTGGGCATTACACAAGCCCCCCTATAGCTAAATGTTTATGTTATATATTTGCTAAGCATCTGGGGTTTAAAGCCAATGGGAGCTTTTCCATTAAAGGGGGAGATTTCTCATTGATTTCAATGGGTTTTGCATCAGGTCCTTACAGCCTGAAGACAAAATATTGTAAGCTATTTGAGCACAGACTGCCTAATTAATAATATGGTGCAATTAACAAACAGGGAGGAGCTGAGGGGATAAAGGACCAGGGTGACAGTAATACACTTATGTGCTAAGGTGCATGCACATCGTGATGATTCAAAGGACCTTTGTGGTCATTACTATCGACTCACTTCTTGCTAGCATCATGGAAGAAGTGAGTCTTGAGTGTGGGAAACACTGAAAAAACACTTTCTAGTATTGCATGATCTCTGCAGCATCCAATAGTCAACATTCTGGACCACGTGCCAATGCTTACAGCGCCGTCTACTACAATAGGGACATGCATGGTTCTAAATACCAAATGGTTTGTATATCATGTTAACAAGAACTCTAGATGTCCAAGAATATCCTAGAGGAACTTGAGATTCTTAATTTAGGACACCTGATTTCACAGGGTGACTAACAGTTGGGCTACTAAAAGAAGTCCCACAGGCTAACCTGAATACCATGCTAAATGAATGGTGTTTCGTAATTTGGATGTCAACAAACACCGCAGAGAAGAATGAGATTTCAATGCAGGCAGGCAGAACAGCTTGGCTACTATATGAAGGTTTCTGTGTGTCTGAATGTTGGGGTGGAAGAGTTGCCAGGGGGTAAGAAAGGGATGGGTATCTCTCGGGATTAAAGGGGTGCAGGCCATGGAGTTGGTGTTTCTCAAGGAGAGAAGGGGCTGTGATAAATTAACTAAACCCTCATCATGGGTTCAGAGAAACTTCAGCGATGCATGATTTATGATAGTCCTGGGCACTGGATTAGATCGGTTATTCTTAACAACATATATTTTTAATAAGAGTTCCAACTAAATCAAAAACCTATCAGGAAGTTGTAATTTAAAATGCTACCCAAGCACATTTTGTTCTCCATACAGATCCAGTAATTTTCTGCCCACCTCTCACATATGAATTTGCTCAAGAAATTAGCCTACTACAGTGAACAGACCCATACCCAGAGTCGAGGCTAATTCAAGCATCCTGTTCACTTGAAATTGTCAAGGTCTGAAGCAAGCTCCGACCATTGAGGAAGGAGTCTTCCTGGAAGCCAATGCACATCATTTCAGTAATGTTATTTGTTCATTGTCCTAATCAGGAAGATTAGCAAGACGACATCAAAACCTACATTACTTAGTAAATCTAATTAAGGAAATACCTTAATGCAGTTACGCCAAACCAACTTTATCCTTCTCAATCCACCCCAAATCTTATTGTTCTTGAGTATCTCATAATTGAGCTCAGAGTCTCCACTGGGAAACCCTGCAGCCAAATATATTTTTATCATTCCCTTCTTCCCTCTCTCATCCCCTTAGCCCCAGTTTTACCCAATCTTCTAATGATTGACTTGTGCATCATAAGTAGGGTGTGATTCTGAGGGCCGTCAGCACTGCATGCATGCCTCTACCACTAAGGGATAGTAGAGCTTATGAGGTAGTGGAGCTCCACTAGCTCATAGCGGTACTAGGCTTTTATCCCATCATTAGTTTGTATGTTTCAATTGCAGAAGGAAGGATGCTGCTTGAACCAGAAGCCTTCAACACAAGGAGGCAGACTATAAAGAAGAAAAGCCACTGACACTGCTAGACTGGAAGATTTTGGAGCTTGTAACTGGTAGCACACACTGCTGAATAATGGTATAACACTCTGGCTGAGTATGTCTTACCTCCATCTAATTTTTAGTCCATGTAGAGGGGATAATAGTCTACTACTGCTACAAGCTAACATAATTCCTCCTTTAGCTCAAGTTGCATAGCTTGTACTTTTTATCGTTTCAATCTCTGCTAATGACCAATGGTGAAGGTTGCTACAAGTAATGCTTAGAAAATGTTAAATATGTTTTTTTGGGGAAAAATGAACATTTTTGGGGAAGGTAACCATTTTCATGGATTTTATTTATTTTATTTATTTATTTTTTTAAAAAAGGAAGAACCAAATGTTGAACATTTGTCACTTTTCAAGCCCCCCAAAATGTTCATTTTTCAAAATTTGAAAACAATTTTTAAAATGTTTCAACTTTTGGCTGTTTTTAATTTTTGAAAACCGAACAATTTTAGGGTTTCAACAATTTTTCATAGAAAAACTTGAACATTTTGAAAGAAACAAGAATTTCTCATTAAAGTTTTCATTTCCATGAAAGGCCATTTTTTGTTTAAAAAAATTACCAAAAAATTATTATCTTCCTCTGGTTGTCACATCAACAAGTAGGCTATCTGGAGAATGCATTCTTGTTCAGCTAGCCACTGGTATAATTACACGATGGTGAGTTCATGAAGCATAAAGGACCAATAACTCAATTAAGACATTGTGAGACTTTCCACTGTCTTCCATAACTCTGGATTAGGCCCTAAAATAAAACAAGAACTATCTGAATTTCGTTTTGTAAGATACTTCTTTAAAAAAGGTAAGCTTAAAATATTGAAAGTCTGACATTTCCTTGCTTTATCTTGAGTGCTGTCGCCCTGCCTTTGTATCACATATGTGGTTTTCAACCTTTTTTCATTTGCAAACCTTTAAAAAATTTCAAATGGAGATACTGACTCCTTTGGAAATTTTAGACAGTCTGCAGACCCTCCTCCCCGGGGTCCGCGGACCTCAGATTGAAGACCACTGTGTTATACAATAACATAACCGCCTACCATCAGCTAAACCGATTGCTTCATTTTACTCTGAAGAGCAGGAATCAAGTACTTATACTGTAAAAATACAGGAATGGTTTTAGAGCAAGTTTTCAATTATACAGAGGCCTAAAGTAAATGCAACAGCTTCACTGTAAGAAGCCCTGATTTAAAGAATAGATAATGGACCTAAATTCATCCCTGGTACAACTCCACTGTTTCCAGTGGAGTTACAATGGGGATGGATTTGGCTCTGTAGGCCTCTGAAAAATCCACCTCACAGATCTTTATGGGAAGAAATGTCACTCTTTCCAGTAGGGGGCACATGAATCTTTCATTTGGGGAGGCCACACTCAGGAGTGCTGGAAGCTCCCTAGAAGTTGGTGGGCCACTGGCACCTGGACTGTGGCCCCACTCCCGATCCGCCACCCCTCCCCTCGAGGCTCCACTCCTCCCTTCCTGAGGTCCATCCCGAGGCCACGCTTGCTCTTCCCCATGCCCTGCCCCTGTTGCTTGCCCTTAAGGCAGGAAAAAAGTAGGAGGGTGATCTTAACAGTAATAACAGGATAGGGCCAGACTCATCCCTGTTCTGACTTCATTGAAGTCAATGCAGTTACACTAGCTATGGATGGATGTAGCCCTATGCCATGTGCAGGGCTAAACTTATAACGTAAGAACAGACCATACTGGGTCAAACCAACGGTCCATCTAACCCAGGACCCTGTCTGCCAACAGTGGCCAATGCCTGATGCTTCACAGGGAATGAACAGAACAGATAATCATCTACTGATCCATCCTGTTGCCCATTTTTAGCTTCTGGCAAACACCAATTCCTGCCCATCTGGCTAATTGCCATTGAGAGACCTATCCTCCATCAATTTATCTAGTTCTTTTTGAAACCCGTTATAGTCTTGGCCTTCACAAAATCTTCTGGCAAGGAGTTCCACAGACTGTGCATTGTGTGAAGAAATACTTCCTTTTGTTCATTTTAAACCATTTTATTTGGTGACCCCTAGTTCATGTGTTATGAGAAGGAGTAAATAACATTTACTTATTTACTTTCTCCACACCAGTCATGATTTTATAGACCTCTGTCATATTCCCCCCTTTTCCAAGCTGAAAAGTCCCAGTCTTATTAATCTCTCCTCATATGGAAGCTTTTCCATACTAATCATTTTTGTTGCCCTTTTCTGTACTTTTTCCATTTCTGATATATCTTTTTTGAGATGAAGCAAGCATGCTAGGTTCTTGTTCCATTATCTTGTGAATGGAGCTAGTCAAAAAATGCAGGGGAAAAAAGTGGGGAAAAATTCAAAATTTGTCAACATTTAAAAAATAAATTGACCATTCTGTAAGATGATTGAACAAAAAGTTACAGTAATAACATTTTGCTAAAAATTCCACAATTTGAAAAATTTTCTACCAGATCAGCTTGTGAAGCTTTTAACGCTAATGCCCAAATTATGCAGTCATGTATATTCAGAACTTTTGTCAGTTAGATGGAAGTGGAATAAAGAAACCACGCACACAGGCACCTATACCATGGTGATGAGCGTAAGAACTAGGATAGACTAGAACAGAATAGAAGCGGAGGGCAGAAATTCTCCATAAATGCTTTTGCACGTAGGTCTTCCACAAAAGCCTAATCTTGAGCACCTGAGACCACACTTTTTTTTTTTTTTTTGGACTTTGAACGGATTATCTGGATAAGGACCTGAGTACTTTCTCATCATGAGGAGACGTATACAGAACATGTACTGTGTCTGGAAGCAGAGGTGGAATTTGGTAGCTTTTCTCATACAGTGACCATCAAGAGAAGCGAAGGGTTCTCTTGAATGTGAACCAACAGATTTCCTGATATAGGACAAGTTTGAATTAGCATTTGAATGAAACCTGTCTTGCTTTGGGGATTCTCCCAGCACCATCCAGGTTCTTTCTTGGACAGTGTGAACCAAAAATGTCTCTTAAAATACTATCAGCCTAGTTCTACAACCATTACTCACACAAAGTAGAATCTTGCCCCTTGAAACCAATGGAACTACTCACACCGTGAAGTGCTACCTTGGAATTGGTTTGGAGAAGAAAGATTCTGAATTCCTAGCCCCATTAAACTCAAAGGAAGTTTTCGTCTTGACTTCAACAGGGCTAGGTTTCCACTATCACCAGAGCCACTGCTTTTTTCTTCCAGAATAGTAATGCTCAAGAGTCAGGGTTGCTAGGGCAAGCCAGAGGATCTAAGTGGCTGCAGAGCAGCTCCCCTCTGTTGGATGATTCCCTCCATCGTTTGTGCAATACCCAGTGCAGTTCAGCTACTCAGGCTATGCACAAGGGCTCAGGATTTTGTCCTGTCTTTAAGTAACTTGCACATACTAAAGCATGAGTCAGCAAAGACACAGAATGACATCTTTTGGTCTAGACTTTCTTGCAATGAATTATGCATTTGCAAATTAACAGCTTAAATCTGTATACAAAGCTGTCTGCAAGGTATAATTCACAAAAGAAAGAACCAAAGCCCAAGTAGGAGCAAGATGACATTTATCTGCAAATGAGTTAAGTTTTAATTACACCCCTGTACCTAAGATAAATATTATTCAGAACAGTTCACAGAGCCCTGCATTCAAACGTGTATTGTTGCATATACTGCTGTTTTTATAGGTCACTGAATGCATCACACACAATCAGATATTACTCCAAAGGTAACTTGAAAGTGGCTAACTTTTGTTCTCTCACTCACCCCCTCCCCCCCACACCCATAAATAGTGAATCCTTAATAAACTAAGGCTGGCTCACAGTCTAAACCTGTGGCTAATGGTGGGAATAGATTCTTATTGACAATTCTTGTTTTTATACTCTAATTTGAGAAACAGTAAAAAGTCAAACTTTATAAGCATGAAGATGAAGCATTCATAGAATAATAGATATGGCCTAAAGGATTCATTATGATCTTCTAGTCTGATCCCCAGTGTAATTCCACACAAACCGTGGAACCTCACTCAGTTGTTCCTCCATTGAGCCAATAACATGAACTAAAGCATCTTTTAGAAAGCTACCAGAGATGAAAATCCTGGCCCCACTGAAAGCAATGGGAATTTTGCCATTAATTTCAGTGAGACCAAGGTTGCCCTGCCCCAGTCTTGATTTAAAGACGTAGGGTAATACAGAGTCAGTGGAGGGTAAAAGGGGTTGGATGACCCAAAACTAAACGGCTGGGTGTCATACAAAAATATTTGATTAACTGGGGAGTTTCTGAGCAATTGCTTCAAGACAGACTAAAAAGGAGAAGGACTTGAAGAGCCAATCCCAACTAGATGAGACCAAGATTAGATAGAAGGGAGGTGACAGAAAATATACCACATCCCTTCCTAAAACTATTCCAATGGTTAATTACCCTCATTGTTAAAAATTTGTGCCGCATTTCCAGTTTCCAAGTGAAAAAGAACATCTAGGGCACAACCCTGGATTCTAGGGTACTGAGCAGAGGCAGTGGGAATTTTCGATGCACAAGGAGGAATAGTAATGAATGTACTACTTGTTACTACACATTACTTACGTCTCGAGGTCCCTTCCAGCCCTGTGATTTACTTAGCATCAACAGTGACATCCAGGATAGTTTTCAAATGAACAAGGCTCGTGTGGATTGACTGATCGATTGATTGTTTAAGGAAGGAAGGCAGTGAGAGCAAGGTAAGCATAAGCCTGGCTTATGGAAAGAAAGCTCAGTGAAGTCAAAGTATACTTTGATGGGTTGATAATAAGTACGCAACATAGGCCACCAGGGAGTCAGCATCTGTTCCCAAACCTGACGTACTTGCATATGGCTCATGTGGAGTGGAATACAGTTCCAAATCCAGAACAAAAACTGAACGCTTAAAAAAAAAAAGTCATTTTAACACCACGATTAAATCCCATTTTTTCCCACAGCTCATATCACTTGTATGGCACTAGAAACTTACATAAGTTTAAACAGTGCAACTAGAGCACATCCACCGAAATATTTGCAGTTCCTCTCAAGAAAACAGTCCATAGCAGACAAGAAAACAGCTAGAGGGGGTCTTGTTCTTCCTTTGACACTCCTGTGTGACCCCCGTTAGCCTCAATAAACCCTCAGCGAGAACTAAACTAGGCAAGAGAGTTTGTGCTAGACATGGTACTATAAAATCAGGGACACTCTTTGTGAACCAGATTTTCAGAAGAGCTCAGAGTCAATTTTCAAGTGCCCAGCACCCACAGTTGAAGCCAGATTTCGCAGAGTGCTCAGTTCCCATTTTTGCCCTGGGACATTTTGGGCCTGATCCAGCAGTCATTACGTAGACAAAGCTCACTTGATTTCAGCATGGATTTCGGCATCAGCAGTTGGAGAACAGACATCACTTAACACCTGCTCAAGCATATGCTCTCTTGTTGTTTCCCAGTTTCCCAGCAGGTTGTAGCTTCACTTCTTGTAACCACCGCACCAAAAAATAAATCAACTTCATGATAAAACGCAACATGCTGAAGACCCGATCCTGCAAATACTTATGTAGGTGAATGACTTCATTCACTTGGGGCCCAATCCAGCTCCCACGAAATTCATCGGAAGCCTTTATTGATATCAGTGGGAGCTGGAGTGAGCCTGTAGATAGCGCCATGGAACACAACACCTTAATTCATTTACATAGAACCGTGCAGGCTCTTAGCCCCTATAAGGATTAAGATCATTTCATTTATTTACATTTTTTTTCCTTTAAAGGGTTAGATTTTGAATAGAGCTCAGCACCCAGCAGCTCCCATTTAAACAGCTATCACTTATTCATGTGACAGTAGCCCCAAAAGGCCAGGGCCCCATAGTGCCAGGCACCACATGCCCTAAAACAAAGCTTCCATCTACTCTTCAGCAGGAGGTGTAATTTCCAGCTCAGGCAGACGTATGTGCACTAGCTGTCATTGAGCTGGTGTGCTAAAAATAGCAGTCTGGCCACAGTCGCAAAAGCAACAGGACAGGCTAGCTGCCCCAAATACGTTCCTGCTCTGGACCCTAAGCGTGTACTCGGGTGGCCAGCCTCTGCCGCCCATGCTACGTTTCTATTTGTAGCATGCTAGCATGTGTCCATCTGGAAATTAAACCGCCAGCTCAAGTGGAGACATACTCTAAGACAGTGTTTCTCAACAACTGAACCGTGAACTCCCTGATGCAATTTGACATAATTTAGGAAAGCAGTAAGCGAGTCCCTGGCATTATCAAGGTTGAAAACCCTACTCGGAGACAATCCCTGCCCAAAAAAAGCTTACAGTCCAAGCCTAAGACAATACCCAACAGGTGGATAAAACAGAGGTGGAGAGGGCAAGGTGACAGTGAGACATGCCGATCGGCATGGCTGGCTAGCCACAGTCAAGTTTTTTGTAGGAATCATGGGGATTTGAATGAGGGGATGCTAAGGTGGCTTTGGAGATGTTTCCAGGGAGTGACTCCCATGCAGGAGGAGCACTACCCATGTACTGAACTCTTTTGAAAATCTGGCCCTAAATGGCCAAGATACAAATAATTATTTGCTAAGGGCTTGGCACTATATATGAATAAAGACAGTCTTTACCCCAATCGGGGCTACGGGAGACACTCAGCAACCTTTGCGTGATTCCCCTTATGGAAACATCCTTTAGAATTTAAATCAGGATTAAAAGGAAAGGGTTGTAAGGGAATGTAATTGAGTTGTAAACAATAACCCTACAAACCTACAGAATTTAATAGAGATTAGATCTTCTTTATAATTTGTTTTTTAACCATACTATAAGCAAGGATAGACTCCTCTATTACATCCTATTGGACAGTTTAAAAAGAAAAAAAAAACAAAAAAACCAACAACCTGAAGAAAAGAAATCATTATTGAATTCTATGGGACTATTCCATAAAATTATGTAGGAGCCAATTGTCACAGAGCCAAAAACACGTGCAAGGTGCCTCAAAGGTGCCCTAAAAAGGTTATAATCTATGGTCCCAATCCTGCAAACACTGACTGCTGGGAGAACTCCTGTTTACTTTCCTGTTGTGCTCAACGGCACAGTATGCAGCTGTGAGCCCATTTTAGATGTGAGGAGTGCAGATAAAACAGTAGAGCGGGAATAGAGTGAGGAAGCATTAGGGCAATAAAATTACTCAGTTCAAGCGTGAGCACATCTGGATAATTTCCAGGCCTGGCAGAGGTGTCAAGAGCACCGAGTCCCATATGTCTTAACTGTTGTTTTTAATGCTATACCCAGTGAAGCCCCAAGGAAAGGAAAACAATATTTCAGCAATACATAGAGTCTACCTTAAAATCCAGAAAAGCAACACTCCGTCCCTACGTCAACCTGTCATCTTTTGTATCTGAAGCACCATATTGCAGGAATGTCCAAACAAAGCAAAACACTACCCAGATCAGGTGCCACAAAACTTAGGGACACTGGGCTGAGTCCAGCCTTATCTCTGGATTGCCTTGTTTATGTGGATTTGTCACTCATTTTTTTAAATGTAGTTTTGAATCGTTCCATTCTGCCTTCGTATGTTTTTCTGTATGAAATCACAATTTATTTTAAAAAATGCGACCAAGTTGCAGCGATAATTGTCTTGCTCCTTTAGCACTTTAGACTAAAAATGGTGCACATTGCCTAGATTTGGGAGCACATTTTATTATTTTAACAAGAAAGCTGCCAGAACAAACTGCATAAGACGACGGAGCTTTCTGAATAAAGACATAAAATAAATCAAATCAATGAAAACCTTTGAGGAAAACAGAAACTGCCATTAACATGCTGAAAATTCAGCAACTGTATCTCTCAGATGTCAGCTAACACACCATTCAAAATACACTGTTTCCCCAAACCACAAAGTTGAACACAAAGTACAATCCATGGCTTAGTCAATCAATCTGAAAACCATTTGTCAATTGTTTTTCAGGAAAGACACAAAGCTGTTAATCTGAGTCAAATCAGTTCTGCAAACACGGCAATACTGGGAGGAAAAACAGTCTCTCTTGGTTTTGTACAGCAAAAGAATTGGATGCTTAGGGTGAATAAGTAAACTTAGAGTGTCTGAGGGAGTCTCGTCTCTCTCGCTTTCTCTATACACACACAAACCGTGAGCAATTATGAAAGGGCTTAGAGCATATACATGTTATCACCAGGTCTATTGGTTTGCAGTACTGTCAGCACATACAAATACACATTCCTATAATAATATGATCTATGAAATACAGTCATGGATACAATATAGACAGATTGCTGGCTCCACAATTCCCCTTCTTCCCCCAATTTCAGCTAGCATTTCAATCCCGAAGTAGTGGCAATGACTGTTCCTTTTCTTTAATAAAGAGAGAAAATACTAAATAAACTTGTGCTTTACCTTTTTTCTTTATTTTGCTTTCTGGATTTGTGCAACAACCCTATAAGTACAACAGCTGCTCGGATCCCTGCCCTTTTAGAATGCATCCTGTCAGCCGGTTGTGACATAGTTAAGGTGACACTTCCACAGGCTCGGCTGCCAATGTTCCCAACCCTTGGCAAGAGACCTGCTTAAAAAAGTGCAAACCTCCCTCCCTTCACTTACACGCACACTTCTCTTTCTCTCCCCCTCTCTCTCTCTCCTCTGCCTTGTTACTCCTGCCTCATAGGTAAAGCTCTTGCCTGAATCAGGTGACTTCTCTTACTCCAGCGACCTTCAAGTCACCTGCCTTCCCTTCCTAGCTGACTACAGCCTCTGATTCTGCTGCGGCTCTTCTGCTCGGGGTTGCTAAGCTGCCAGCGTACAGACGGGTGGCATTTCCAAGTCAATTAAATCACTTAAAACTGTACCAGCCTCAGATGTGGTCATCAGCCCTTGAGTATCTGTCATGCCTGTGTTCAGCCATCAACCACAATCCACCCCCTGCGTATCCCCAAAAGAACAGAAGTTGGAGGCTTCTCTTCGACGTTTTAAAGTTAGCATTAAACCAAAGCAGATGCAGAAGTAACATACTGAGCATTTTCATCAAGCCCTGTAATTTGCTGGATGATACCTGCGAGCAAACTGAACGGAATTGCACGAAGCTGAGACCCACACATAGAGGAAAGCTTTCAAGTTTCTCCTCTGCTATTGCTTGTTAAAATTTTTCCGAACAAAAGAGGATTTTTGTGTGTGTGAGCATATACCATGTGTGCTTTACGAAGGCAGAGGGCATTCACAACATCACTGATTTTATGCTGGGGAAACAAAGATTACTAAAAAGGTGGGTGTAATTAATTACCTTTTTTTTTTTTTTTTTTTTTTTGTAATTCTTCACTAGACTATGAAACCCAAACCTGTGGTCTAAGCCAAACTAAGTTTCCATGGGGTTTTGGATCGGTTGACTCTGTGGTTGTCAATTCACTGCACCAGCTTTAACCAATGGCTTTTAGACTAAATGTAAAGGATATCTTTTTTCCCCAGAGAATGTGATTTCCTGATTGCTGCTGGGGATTAGATGAATGTTAAGAACATTAAAAGGAACGGGGATTCTATTTTTTATGGTTGGGGTCTAATGTTGCAACTAAAATAAAGCTGTAATCCACACACTGAAGGTTTTATTCAAATACCCTGTATAGTTAAGGGTAAAATTCAGTTTTTATAAGAACTTCAATATGGTCAACTTACTTAAAGCATCCTTAAATCTGAAAAGGAAGAATTGGTTTTTTACATTGCAATTTGTTTAATTCAAGACATTAAATTATTTATATACTGGGACAGATTCTCAACCTGGGATAAACTGGCATAATGCCAGTATCTAGCTCAGTGTGTTATGTTTAAAATATGCCACACGAATAAATTTTCTACTTTCTCTTGAAGTGCTGTGAGCAGCGTCTGTTAACAAGTGCTATAAAACGTAGCCCTCTAGTCTGCTACATACAGGACATGTCATATTCCTTGTTCCAGTTTTTTTTATTAAGTGGCCTGTAAAAGATCTACCTCAGAGCATCAGCTTCGACACCTTTCCCTTTCAAAGTAGGTTACCATGGAGATAAAACAAGGAAGTCTCTTCCTTCCACGCTCCCTGAAGTTTCCATCCTCCCATATCACTTACCATTTGTGCTGGTTTAATTGTCACATTATAAATAAACACAGGGCCAGCTAAATCACTGTGAACATGTTAACTGCAAGAGGAACTAAAACCCAGTCCTTTGGTTTAAGGCATGTATGGTAAGAAAGCAGGCAGGCAAAATTCTAACCTTCTACAAGCCTGGCCAAAGACAGCTATAGTTCTGAATCTCTTTTCCTATAGAGGCAGTATCTTAGTTATAATAAACCTATTGGATCATGTAGTCCACCTGTGTCCTGAGGGTGTAGAACTGTCCCCTATGGTATACAATACAAGTCTTTTTCCAGTCTAGTCTTAATGTATAAAGAGTAGGAACCCTAGGTTAATAATAGAAGAATCCAAACCATCCTCCTTGCTGAAGTGCATGCATTCATTAGAAACTAAGGGCTTGTCTTATTTCCCAAGGTTCTTATGAGCACAAAGACAAGTGGAATGGCTGCCTATGCTGGTGTTCTTCTCCATAGAATACCCAAAGCCATTCACAGACTGCTTCTCTTTGAATTTGGATATCAAGAATGGGCACCGGAGATTCTTTTTTCTTTACAGGAGGGATGCGGGGGAGGATGGACAAACGTATGCCTATATCAGTCAACAAATGAACTCCTTCTGTGTTATTTTGCCACAAAGAGGCAGTCTCTACTAGCAAGCCGTTCATAAGAGCAGATGGGGAAATTGGTGGTATGAATGCATCAACGCAGTAGACCTATGCCATGGTCATCTTGAAGCCAGTTGCCTTCACATCCCCACGTACTGAGAAACAAGTACATCTTGGCAAAATAGAACTCTAATAATTACCAAGTAACACAAGAGTTGTGCTAGGCACATGAGATTGAAATATGATCTTAATCTACCTAGGAATCTTGTAAGTGGAAAGTCAATCATTAACAGAGTGTAGGGATTTCATGGCAAAGTCTACAAGAAATATTTTTTGCTCAGGATCGAATAGTCTTCAAAAAGCAACACACACTGTCTGATGCAGAAAAGGAAGCTTTTTTAAAACTCATCTCCCAGTGCCTGATACATCTCAACCGTCCTTCAAGGACAGTTAATCCATGTGAAAACGTGACCTTGCGACACTGTCAGATTCACTGAGCCCATGCTGATCTTCTGAGTAAGTGACGGATGCACCCGGTCACTTCAACACAGCTTTAGTTTATGCACCCAGTTTTTCCACAGATGCTGAGAATTTTTAAGGCGAGGGAATAAGTGCTTCTGACTCCTCTGAACTGGCTTTGTCACCATCTATTTTCCCACAACTTTCTTCAGACTGTTACTTTGATTCCCATGGCTATAGGGTGCATTGTATTTAGTTCAGTAAAACAATCATAGTTTATATCTACAACCACTGGGCTCCCATAGGAGCATATGCTTCAATACTCTAGTCATGGTCCCCAAGCCATGGCTTATGATACTTGCTGCTTCTGTGGTTGGGGCCTCTCCATTATGAGCAGGGATTCATTCCAGTACAACTGAACAGCAGTCACCTCTGGTGTGGGACATCTACTTTGAACAATTTTATAAGAATCACATGGATATTGTAAGTGCAACCATTAGGAGGGGGGCATGGAAAGGAACATATCTCCCCAGCCCCCCCCCACAAATATTTATTACACTGATGTGCTCCTTATTGTGACTGTAGCTCTCCCATATTTAGTTATCCAAAAAATCAAAATCATCCACAAATACTATGCTTAAGGTCATCTGTATAACCTTAACTCCGCCTTTTGTGTACACACATTTTGATACAGACTTTAGTTATATGATCACATATTTTTATTTCCACAGAGCATCTCCAAAGAGAAGATACAATTTATCTTTGCTAGAATGAATTCCAGCCTCTCAGCTTCTGTTTTAGTCAAATACCTAACTATATAAAAGGAGATGTGTTCATCAATGTTCTGAACTAATTTTAACCCCAGAACACACTAGCCACGTAATAGCACTTACCACGTCACTTGCACAAAAATGTGTGTGTGTGTGTGCGCACGCGCCTGTGTGCCATCCCATTGAAGTTAATGTTAAGTTAAGCACAGGCGTAAAAGTCTTTGCAAAATCATGGTCTAAATGAAGGGATTACTCCAAAATCTATTGAAGTCAATGAGGAGATTTCAACAGGTTTTGGATCAGATGCTAAAATGAAGCAACAGGGTAAGTGTCCTTCAGAACTGATAACTTCAAATAGTTACTGAGGACACATTCATCTGAATTCACAGGCATCTGGCATCGTGAAAAATCCAGAATCCCCACCCCACTGAAAAACCCGCACTATTACAAGCTGGAAGGACTAACACTTTCTCAAAGCAGACATTAAAAGGAGTACTTCTGTCCCATTGGCGCAATGTAACGTGACACTAGACTCTCTAAGGCAGCGAGGGAAACTTGGGGAAGCGAGGGATGAAAAATATAATAAATCCTGATGGTGTCTTAATCAGCAGCAGACAGCACTTAACTCCCATTCTGAAGCCTTTTAATAAGGCTTTAATAAAGCTTTTGTTGGACCAACTAATCCCTTTGTTCTTGCTGAAAATATCTGGCTGCTCCTTTTTGAACAGGAAGCATCAGAGCCTGATGAATTTTTAAGAGGCAGTCGCAAAAAAAAATTAGAACCCATTTTCATGCCAAATTATATCAATTCTCTGGCCCCTCATTAGTTTTCACGGGAGTCCCGAAGTTAGCTTTTGAGCCTTTTACCTCTCACTCTAAGCAGGCAGCTTTGAATTTCATTGAGCCACTTGTTCCCCCATATGCACTCAGACAAGTTAAGTATCAATCCTCTCGTGTTTTATGCTGAAGTGGGTTTGTATTGATTTCTAAAGATGTTCATTTCTCTCATGTTTGAAAATGGAGAATCTCTTAGGTGGCACACGGAGCCAATATTTTCCTTTCCACCTGCAAATGACAAATGTGTCTCTTTTCTAATCAATTTACTTGGGCCTTAATTTTCAGCCTATTTGTAATTTATGTTAATTTCAGCCTATTTGTAAGTTACATGATCAAATGTAGCTAGAATGACACATTGGAGAAATTTTGGGCTTCTGGTCCAGCACTGGATTGGAAGGCAGGCGATCTGGGTTCAGGCTCCATCTTTGTCACAGACACATCTCCAGCTGCACTGTGGACATAACCCTGAATCTCTGCCTCAGTTGTCCTCGAGTAAAATGGGGGCCATAACACTTATTTCCACCCTCTGTCTGCTTTCATCTATTTAGATTGTCAGATCTTTGGAACAGGAGCTGTCTCTTGCTATGTGTATACGCAGCACCTAAAGCCATGGGACCCTGATCTCGTTTGGGCTATAACACCTTTAGGCACTACTGGAAAAGAAAAAAACAATAATATAATACTGCTTTGGAGGAAAATAACTCCACCTGTCCAACTCCTATTGCAATTCAGACATTACGTGTGTGAAAGTGTTTGTAGCAAGGGAAGGGAAGGCAGTAAGTGGTTTTTTAAGGGTTTTACTCTTCCTGGGGACATTTTTTAAACACCTCACCACCATTTGGTGCAATGTGTGAGGATACCAAGGGCAAGAAATATTTGCTGTTATGAGCCAGGTTTAAAAGTCATCTCAGACATCAATGATCTGGCCATAACCAAAGGGGAAAGATGATCTTTGCTGGAAAGAAGGAAATGCACCACAACACAATGTGTTATGTGGGCCGCATCCAATACTATCTCTATAGTCATGTCACATGGGCTGCAGCTGTGTGCTGGTTGGGCCATAAGCAGCCTGTGAGCCACAGGTTGAGAACTACTAAACACTGGCTTGCACAATGCCTCTAATTTGGAA
Organism: Mesoclemmys tuberculata; assembly: GCA_007922155.1. Lineage (NCBI taxonomy): Eukaryota > Metazoa > Chordata > Testudines > Chelidae > Mesoclemmys > Mesoclemmys tuberculata. The sequence goes on from ML675623.1 coordinate 11,953,038, forward strand.
GATGCAAGCAATCCTTGGGTTTGGAAGACGTAGAAGTTTAATCAGCCAGGATAAGTGGCAACTCTCATATGGGAGTTGGTCATATTCATATTCATGCCACAAGAATTGCTTGTTTGAATAGAGGCCATGCCAGCAAATGTCAGAGTAGATGTCTTTAAGATCTCTCCTTGTGTCCTTAGCCAGAGGCTAAAACATTGAAGAGTGAGAAGAAATAGCATGGACTCAACACAGACTCTGGTTGTAGCCGAAAGCATGCAGGACAGCAGCAAGGCCATAGCTCTGTGGTTTTGATTCATTGCCTCAGAATGGTCATTTATTTATTCCGTCACACAATAAATAGCACTTCACCTTAGCTGAGACTGATGCACTAAGCGTGCTAGGCAGGGAACTGTTGGAGAGGCCAGGCTGGGGAGTCCGCTATATAGCTCTTACATAAAGCCAACATCTTATCTGGGGGGATTCATGGTCACAAAGCCCCTGTGTGGTTGGGTTCATGGGTAGGTACCAGAGGAAGATGAGCTGTAGTTTCTGTTTGCTGCAGTCTGATAAAAGCCCTCTAGGGTATATAGGTAAATTAAGCCATTAAAGCCTAGACGATGAGTGGCAGAGAGCAGGCAGACTTCTCTTTTGCTGGAATATCTGAATCATTTTCTGTCTCTCTGCTCTTTCCCACTAGAGGCCCATTGTGCTCCTCTCTAAGGCACTACTCTTTGATCTCATGCTCCCATTGTGAGTCATCTTCCCAAAGAAATGGCACATCATGCACACTGAGTAATGATTTCTGCTTGATAAATAGACTGTGAAATGGACTACTGGATCCACAAAGAAAAGCCAGTGCATAAAAGAGAGGGTGTGTCAGGCTGCAGATGGTTCTAAAATACAAGCCACGTGCACATTCTGGCCAAGGCCATACCGGAAAGAAACATGGGGGAGGGACTCCATTTTCAGAAGCGTTCCTCTCTGCTTAGAAGATGATTTCATAGGCCCATAGCCCCCATCTCCTATAGTAACTTCCTCAAAGGACAGCAGTAAGAGTTGCTGGCAACAGCAATCTGTGTGAAACATTGCCATGAAGGACAGTCTCCCTCATTTCTGCAGTAGAACATTCCACAGAAAGTGCCAAAATTAAAATGAGTCCTCTCCTCTCCCCAGTGAGAGCCACTTCTATAGACATGAAACATCCCCTGTGCAGAGGAACAGATCAAGGCTTTATGCTGCAATCAAATTCCACTTAAACCCTCAAAACAAGGCTTAAGTGGTGCATAGGCGTCAGTGCTGTGACCCTGCAGAGAGGAGGAATTTCCACCATAAAGCCTTCGATATTAGGACCTAATGTGTTATGAGTGAATTAATATTGGCTGGGCAGCAGAGTTATCCCATCCATCCAAGACGGGCATAAGAAGGGAATTTATTGAAACATAACCAAAGAACAGCACTTCTCACAGAGCCACTCCTCTTTCTAGATAATGCTTCTTGGTCCTAGCATTGAGCATGAGCACAAA
>ML675623.1:11954549-12148454 GCA_007922155.1 Mesoclemmys tuberculata
CCTTTGTAAATCTGGTTGAAAACCTTTATGTTCCAGAGGGGTAGCTGTGTTAGTCTGTATATAGCAAAAACAGTGAGAGTCCTGTAGCACGTTAAAGACTAACACATTTCTGCAGCCATAAGCTTTCATGGGCTGCAACCCACTTCATCAGATGCAAGAAATAGAAATCAGATAGGTGGTATATACATACATCCAAAGGTCAGGAACAACCTTTATATGGAGAACCTATAAACTTTCAGCCTGATATTTTGGGGAATGGGACCGACTGATCCATACTATAAAACAAATATAATTATGTTTCTTCTCCTTGTAAACCAGAGAGACTAAAAGGAGCATTTTGGCAGTATTTTACACAACTGTTTTTCTGAAGAGGCTTTTTTTTCCTTTTTGGCGGGGAGATTGGGGGGAGGTTAGGTAAAAAATGCCAGTTAATCAAACAGTTTGTGAAACGGGATCATGTTCAATGAATTTTGTGACTCAAAAAACATTATGAAGAAAGTTGTGAAAATGTTGAAACAATACTTTTCAAAATTTTCAAAAGGAAAAAATTATAGTTTTCCAGTTCAAAACAAAACATGTTCCAAAATGTAAGCTAATTAGACAAAAAAAAAAGTCAGAACAGAAAAAAAGGGGGGTACAAATAAAAGCAAAATACTTTGAAATTATTTAAACAAATTGTTTTGATTGACCCCAAAATAGCTTTTAAATCAGTTTTTGGTTCATGAATATTTGAGATTTTGACTTCATCCCAATTTAAGACAAGAAAAATTTTCAAACTCTCAAAAAGCGTTCACAGGCTGGCAAAACTATTTCCTGCCCACCTTTACTTTTAATGAACCTAGTAATCTGTATATTTCACAGATTTATATGAGTGATTATAATTTCCATTGTCACAGCAAAGCCGTTCACTCTTGTATAAAGAAGGATGAAGAAAATGTCAGCCTCCGGCAGAAATTCAAGACACAGTTGACTTGTGCCCTGCCTTCAAGTTCTCTAGTCCTCATATTCAGTTATCACTCACTCACGCCACGGTGGTACAGTATGTGCATGCAAGACCACTGTTAGACAGAAAACTTTGAGCAACGCTGAATCTTAGCTATCAGCAATTTCCAGCTTGGTGATGATCAAGAAGAAGTCATTTTGGACAGCATTGTAATGTTTGGGAGAAAAGGGGTGGTGTTATTTTAGCCACCCTTGTCAATATTAGAAAATCTTAATCAATCTTGGGAAATGGAAGAGAAGACGAATCTTGACAAGATTGCTTCTATTTATGTAGCATTGCACCTTATGAACTGGATTTTCCTGTCTCCTTTCCCTTGTCTTTGACTGCTAGTCATTCCACTAGTTAGTAAAATGATTTCCTTGCCAGTGTTTGACTGCAGGATAAACGTGGCTAACGAATGCAAATCAGAACACAACTTCATCTGTTTGAGGGCCTGATTCGAAGGTGAAAAGACGCCCACTGATGACAACAGCCATCAAAGCCTTCAAAGTGGTTTCAATCCAGATATAATGTCAATGGAACGAGCACAAAGCACCAAAGCATCATTGGTCATTGGAATCCACAGGGAAGTTTTCTTCAAAAGTTGCTGATGCGGCCCTATGTTGTTTACCTTTCAAGAGCGCACAAGAAAGATAGCATGAAAAGCAGCCCCCTATGCATTCAGCTTTGCCAGCACTGACCAAATCTGCATTGTGCTTAAAAACATCAGTTCCAACCTGCAGCAATGCTCTTAATCCATTCCAGAGTCTGCCGACTGTGCTAGATCTTGCCAGATTTTGCAGTGGCCTTGTGCTATGATCCACTAAGGGATTCACTGAAAGTACCAGACTCTTTTCCCTTTTGTTTTTCAACCGAATTCAGATCTCACAAACTAAAATGCTAGAAAAACTCTGCTGGGCCAGATTCCCAATGAGGTTAGGTTCCAGTAAAATGGCACAAAGTTTGGTCCAGAGACTCAGGAGAATTGGTGGTTTCTATTCTCAGTTCTGCCAGGATCCTGGTGGGTGACCCTGGGCAAATCGCTTTCCCATCTGTAAAACGGGGCTCAGAAGACTTCCCTCCTTTCTAGAGACATTGAGATCGACACGCTGCTTGAGCCAATTCTTTGCATGGCCTGGGGGACGGGACTACCAGTCCAAAACCCATTCACCAACAGATGTAGAGACATAGACTTTAAGGTCACAAGGGACCATTGTGACCATTTAATCTGACCTCTGGCACAACGCAGGCCACAGAACCTCACCCACCCACTCCTGTACTAGACCCTTAACCTAAGATGAGTTACTGAAGCCCTCAAATAATGATTTAAAGACTTCAAGGTACAGAGAATCCACCAGCAAGTGACGCATGCCCCATGCTGCAGAGGAAGGTGAAAACCTCTCAAAGCCTTTGCCAAACTGCCCTGGAGGAAAATTCCCTCCCGACTCCAAATATGGCAATCAGCTAAACCCTGAGCATGTGGGCCAGACTCACCAGCCAGACACCCAAGAAAGAATTCTCTGTAATAACTCAGAGCCCACCCCAGCTAACATCCCATCACAGGCCACTGGGCATATTTACCACTAGTCGTTAAAGATCAGCCAATTGCCAAATAGGGCTGTCCCATCATACCATCCCCTCCATAAGCTTATCAGGCTCAGTCTTGAAGCCAGCTCGGTCTCTTGCCACCACTGCTTTCCTTGGAAGGCTGTTCCAGAACTTCACTCCCCTGATGGTTAGAAACCATCTAATTTCAAGTCTAAACTTCCTGATGGCCAGTTTATATCCATTTGTTCTTGTATCCACATTGGCACTGAACTTAAATAACTCCTCTCCTTCCCTAGTATTTATCCCTCTGATGTACTTATAGAGAGCACTCATATCTCCCCTCAGCCTTCTTTTGGTTAGGCTAAACAAGCCAAGCTCTGAGTCTCCTCTCATGCGGCAAGTTTTCCATTCCTCGGATCATCCTAATGGCCCTTCTTAGCACCTGTTCCAGTTTGAATTCATCTTTCTTAAACATGGGAGACCAGATGCACAGAAAAGAACCAGTGGCACAAGCTTAGCACTCAAACAGAGCCAGTCTATGAATTACAATTTGTCTCCCATAAGAGGACAGCCTTGTGTATCCTTTTTCTTACTTCCTTTTTTACAGTATTATCCTTTTAATGATTAAATGACCTTTGAGGAAATACAGCTACAATTGCTGCACAAAAAGTCAACATCTGTTTAAAACTGCCCTGACATTTATGCTTCTGAGAAAACAGTTTTGCAGTTAATCAACAATTTTAATTTAGAGGGGTTAGGGAGAACTCGTTTTAGGTTTGGACAATTATGTTCCATTATTAATACAGCATTTGTATGCCAAATTCTTTTATACAGAATTTGGCATTTTCTTCTGAGCAGGAGTGCTGCTCTTTCCTAAGAAAGAAGCACCGGGAAATACCACTTTGTGACAAAGTCAGATCAAAACTTCACCCTTCCTATTACAGAAAAACACCCTGATTTTCCTTTATTTCTAGATGAGCCATGCATTTATAGAATAAAGGTCTTCATTTTAACACTACAATGAGACTAAATCACAATCTACTCAGATCAGCCTACTGACGTCCTTACACTGCTTATGAAGGCGAGTTACGTTCAAAGCGTTAAACACAGAGCACTGTCAATTTAATTTAAATGGGGGAGGGAGTGGTGCCCAGTGATTAGAATAAGTGAATCAGGACTTCCTTGGCCAGATTCTCAGCTGCTGTAACTGTAAATCCACTGACTCATTGAATGGCACTGGGTAAGTCACTTAACCTCTCTATGCCTGAGTTTTCACTCTGCGTACCATAGATGCACTTAGGGTTCAGTAGCTAATGGGTGCAGAGGCATAAATATTTAAGATTGATTCAGAACCTTTTGATTCTCAGATGACAGGCTCAAAGAAAAGCAAAAGTACAAGTCCAGTCCCTAGTACAATAAGGCACAGACCCCGAATGTGAGACTCTCAGCATACCAGAGGAAGATGAAGTTATTGGGCCTAATCCCAAAGTCCTTACTCAAAACTCCCACTGACTGCTGTGTTTTACCACATGCAAAGAGCAAAACGTGCATTTTTTGTAGTCCAAGTGATTCCGATAAAGGAAAGCAACCAACAAATAAAGAACGAATGTAAAGTCTGCCTGTGTATGTGCGTGTGAACACAGTGACCAAGCCCAGATCCTCTAAGACAGTTAGGCACCTAACTCCCATTGAAATCAGTGGAGTTAGGCAACTAAATACCTTTGAGGGTCTGGGCCTTGGCCTGTAACAATCTGCATCTGAATTAAAACCCTCCTCCTCCTCCAGCCATTTTTTGAATGGCCACAATTATCTGTGTCAAATTCACAACTAATTTCAGGTTGTCCAAAATGGCATTTTTTGACAAATAAACTATTCGCCTGAAACATTTCACCCTGTTCTATTCAGACACCAACCACCCCTTAGCACCCCTATCTCCTCAAGAGACTCTACCTAGCTTTGCATGCCTACACTTGGGTATTGTTTTGCAGACAGAATGATCAAAGGGCTGGAGATGGAGAAGTGAATGATAGAGGTGAGACAGAAAAATCAGCAAGTGGTTTTATGTTAGAGGAGCAGTCACATTCCTGTGTCTCTGGCAAAGGAAAAGGGGGATTCTAGGTAAACTATTGGAAAGGCGATTACCGTGCCTTAAACATGCAAGTTCATGAGGAGTTCAGAAGTACCACAAGAGACCTATTACATTGCTTTAGATTATGTTATATACAGCCCTAGGCAATCTGATCATAGATTTGATGGCCTCAGCTGGAAAAACAGAGAGTAAAAATAGCAAGAATGCCCTATACAGATATTTTATCTTGAAATGAAATATTCCTATGCACCAGCGGACATGAACAAAACCAGGGAAACCACACAGACAATGCCATGTAAGTCAAGAACATGGTAGAGTGTAGATAAAGTAGTATTTAAAAAAAATACTAATTTGAAGGTGAATGCAGAAGAAACTATTAAGGCCTGATTTTCCAGGGTTCACGCCTGATATAGTGATTTACATTCTGATCTGGTAGTGCTCTGCACCCACTTGATTCAGGTGGAAATAATTATACAAGGTGCAAGGCAATAGAAAAATCAGGCCCTTCAATGGTGCAGTCTCAGACTGACTTGCTTGTTTCAGACAGCCTCCGCCCGATCCTCCAAAAACTTATGTATGGGAAATGCAATTTTTCAAACGAGTTTAAGGGAATTAGATAACCACATCCCATTGAATTGGGTGCCTAACTCTCCTACACTATGTCTTCACTAAGAAAAAAAAGAGGTTTTTAACTCAAGTTAGCTAACACAAAGTAAGTGTAGTGTTCCCATGAGCTAGCATGGCAAGTTAAAAGACTATGGTGGAGACTAGGTATTACTGTAATCTGCTAATTTGTGCCCATATCTAGATTAGAATCTGAATTTAATTCACATTCTTCAAGCCTAAAATCTATCGGCTTGCTTGCAGAGCTGTATGAAAGTGATGGAAGGTTTTAGGGAAATATTCCCTTGAAAATTATTGTCATATTGTTTTGGGATATTTGGGATATGATTTTTTTCATTTCGAAAAGGAATTTAACATATTGTGACTGTTTTCAAGATCATGCCCACATACATTTGTGTAACTAAACAGTTCTGCATGCATAATTGTTATTTGCAAAAAAATGCCACAAATTATGCATGCACAACAATTCAGGAGCAAGTTTTCTTCTGTATTTGCACAGTACCTAGCACAATAGGATCCTTGATGCTACCCAATATAAATAATAAATAATAGTAAGCTTAGAAGTCATTACTTACAATTTGTCCCATAAGGTTTTAAATGCCAATCTCAAAAGCTTTGTTGGTTAACAAAATAAAAAATGTGATTGATTTTTTTTTCTTAATATGGCATAGTTTATAAAAACACATCAAATGTAGAGGAGAGATTGTAAATTCTGTGTTGTATAAATCTGTAAAACTGAAAAGCAGATATTTTTATGGCTTAAATCTTGCAGCTCAAGATGTCCTAGCCCATGATTTGCTTCCATGTGGATCATAAAATGCACAAATTTAATATGTCAAGTTTTATTCCTCTGTGAAACTGTGGAAAACCAATGGCATAAGCCATTAGCAAACTTGACATTTAATCACTTTATTATATTGCTTTGAAAATCCAATTGACCACTTTCAAATGCTAGAACTGAGATCAACAGGGGTCAGGGAGTCACAATCGTCAAGCTCTCCTTATATTGTTAAATGGGACCAGAGTTGAAGTCAGGTCCCAGCTGGGCTAGGAGGGGGCCCCGAGACACAGAAAAAAGGGTCCAGGTAGGAAAAAGGATGAGAACCATTCATCTAATGTACGTTGGGTGGTTTCTGTACATCCTTCATTTGACAGGAGAGTAGGTCCACTAAATAAAGTTGAGACAACCTCGATGTTTTGGTTTGCATGGGCTCAAGGGAACATTTTGCGCATCATTTTGGTTTGCATTAATTCTCAAGCTTTGAGTCCAGGGGAAATGTGGAACTCAACCAAACTCTCAAGCTTCACTTGGCTTTGCATCAAGAAAACATGCCAATAGCACAAGTTATTCTCAACTGGGATGTGAGCCCCAGGGGCACTCAAACTAGCCTCACTTTTGCTCAAACTTAGCAACTTTTTTGTCAAACCTCCTTGCAGGTGATGGGAGATCTAGGCTTTTCTTTGAAGCGTCTGGCAGTGGCCGCTGTCAAAGAAAGGATGCCTTTGTGATTAAGGCACTGAACTAGGATTAAAGAGATCTGAGTTCATTTCATTTCTGCACTCCACCACAGACTTCCGGTGTGACCTTGGACAATCACTTAGTCTCTCTGTGCCTTAGTTTCCCTATATTAAAAAGGGGATAACGATACTTCCCTACCTCACAGCAGGTTAGGAGGACACATGCAGTAATGACTATGAGGTAGACATATTCTATGGTAATAGGGGCCAAATAAGTACTTAGATAGATAGAAATATGATGGTAGCCTAGGCAGACCAGTGGTCAGCTTCAGTAAGTCTGTTCCTGTTCCAAAGTTATTGGGTAATAAGCTATCTTGCTATAAAGCCCTATACTCATGTTCCAGGGCTAAATCAGCCCCCTTGTGTCTTATCTCCTTGGTGCCATTACCCAGCTTCCTAGGAAACAAATGGGGAGAGCAATCAAAGTTGCTACAAAAAGGATAAAAATCTTTATCAACAGCAACTGACCTTTTGTTTTGCAACAAAGCCAAAGCTGGGTCAGTGAATTTCCACTGCCGCTGAAAACAGAACAGGACTGCACGTGAGTGTCGGTCATGTTTGAAGAGCAACAAAACTTAAGATAAGCCATCCCTAATTGCTGTGAAACAGACAGAATAGATGAACAGCTAATGACCTGGGCTATAATGTGTGCACCCATTTTGTGGTTAGAGAGGCTTAAGAAGGGACTCAGCTGTATGTTTTCGTTAATCACAAAGAAAAAATAACCAGGGGATTAGAATGGGCACAACACTGATATTGGATTTATCGCATATCTTTGTTTAGAAACCATAGTTTCTATTAGAATATATTTCTTTCAGCATATTACTTGGCTTTCCCTTTTTTCAATTTGCATGGCAAGGTGAGACTAATGTTCTGAACGAGGACGATTGCTAACGAAGGCCAGCTTCTAAACACATTTGATCAGATTTTCTTAAAAGCCACAAATAGTCGAATGAGTTATTAGTGGTTTTTAAAATCAGCTCTTAATCCTGGAAAAGGAATCACAACTAAGCACTGCGCTCATCTAATATTTGGCTTACACAGATTCTCTCTCAATGATTTTGCCCCTTCATGCCCATCAGCTAGTGCTGTGGGAAAGTCTCAGAGTAAAAAGATGACATAGCTAGTTCCAATGCTAACCCTGTCTCTCTTCCTTCTACCCCCCTGGGCAGGGGACATGGCCAGGGAAAAGGCAGTGGGGGTAGAGTTTTGCTGCACTCCAGCAATCCCCGGCTGAAGCAGTGGCCTTGATGCAGTGGCCCCACCTAGCAGAGTTTAGAGCAACTCCAAGACTGACCCAAATTACGCCAGGGACAGTGCCAGCACAAAACTGGCTTTTTGGATCCGGGACCTGCAATCAGCATCTTTGTGGGCTTCCACTAGCTATACTTGATGGATACTGAACACAGCTGAAAACCTCGCCCGGATGCATACACTCATTTTGCCTAATTCTGAACCCACTCAGGTGGATTCAAAAGCTTGACCCAAAGTTGATTGGGTTCACATGTCACCCGGGACTTTCACGGGACCTGAATTTGAGTAGGAGCTACTGTATCTCTTGCCAAGGGGCATCTGTGATGTCCTCTGACACCCACCATCATTTTTTAAAAGGAAGCAGCCCTATGGGACAAGGCATAGGCAATCTACCTATTTATAAAGGGTAACATTTTCCAAAGCGACTCTGTGATGTAGGAGCCTGAGTCCCGTTGACTTTCAGTGGGGTTTGAGCGCCTCAGATCGATAAACATTTATGAAGTTTTACCCCAACTTCCAGCGAAATCCCAGCCCCCCCGCTGGATTTGCTCTGTCTGACAAGCGAATCCCTGCAGGTTTGAAGACTTTAGAACTCCGATGTTATTAGAACATCCAGCTTTAAATGTAAGCAATGCTCACAGGCCACTGTCTGAATACAAAACAAAGTGATAAAAGCAACCGCAGGGACTCCCTCCTCAGACAGAACCAGCCCAAGGTGCAAGACAATGCCTGCATTATGTCTGTAGGTTAGCCTGCTTCTTTTTCAACCCCACACACTGCTTTAGCTATCATATGCAAATGGGCTTTAAAAAGAGAAGAAAGCCTTTAAGGCCTTGATCCTACTCCACTGAAACAAATGAGAGCTTGTCATTAACCAGAATTCAGCTGTTCAAAGTCAATGAAGCTACACCAATAAATATCTGCTGAGGATCTGGTCCTATAAACTGTATTACAACCAGGCTTCTGTACTGCACATTTCCCCACTGGCAGATGTCCAGACTCAATACATGTAGCTCCCTATCCCCTACTATATCCTCTAAAAGTAGATAAGAAGCAATTCTAGTTCTAGCAGCAAGCAGTAGATGCCATTTTACTTAAGTACAGGTGTGTAAACTGTTCCTATCAGAGAACAAAAATACAGCATGTGCGTCCCTTCTATAGCCACTGCTTTCTATGTTAATTTCTACTGCACAGAAAACAGCTGGTCAAATTATCCACTATAAATTATCCAATGTACTTAGCCGTTTTTCTGCTTTTAAATTAATCCCGGTTTCTACAAGGGTCTTGTGGTTCATAAATACCGAGTGAACAGGATACGTGCCCAAATTTCAGCCAACACAACTCACAAACTGCTTGCTTTGACTACTTCAGTGCTATTCATTATCTGTGGCATGCGTTAGCACACCCCTAGAATGGAATGATTAAATGGTTAATGTTTGTACAGTCCTTTGAAGAAGTAATGCAGCACCTAAGTGCTACATTATTCATTATGAGTAGAGACACTTTAAAATATTCTTGAAATGCGCAGTCATTTTCAAGATCATTCAATTTAAGAGAACAAAAGCTACAGAAAAATTACTAACCAACAATATCTGTACCTTAGATGGGTTTTTATTGCCGATACAAAATACAAAAGCCACTTGCCATTTCAGTGTAAGAAAACCAGCTTTTTTTTTTATAGCAGCACCATTAGAACCCTTTCATGCTGCTATATATCATTGCAATATGTAAAGCACATAAGGAAGTTACTATCTTTGTTAGTATAGTGATAAAAATGAATTAGCATTTATCGTTTTGGTATTCAATTTAGAACAAACATAGTAAGACGTGAACAAGGTAGCGTAAATGGAGAACGTGAGCAGAGCATGGGACATGAGAGGGCTCCAGGACGAAAGAAATGTTGAGATGTGGGCAGGGTGGAGCTGTGCACAGCTTTAAAAGTGAAACCAAGAAATATGAACTTGATGCAAAATTAGACAGAACATCCTTGATTGGTCTCCAGAAAGGGAGGTGGGTTATTTAGTTAGAATGCCTGCATGGTATTTGCTGGAGCATTTTGGCTGGAGATGGGAGAGCTGGGAAGCAAAGAAAGATTTAAACAGTGCCATATAAATTCTGGGCTCTTGAAGTGTTGTAACAAAAAATGTATTTAACCTCACTATACCCCTTTGAAGTGGGCATATAGTTTTAGCCTCATTTTACAGATAGGTAAGCTGAGGAAGAGAGAGGTGAAATGACACGATCAAAGTTACACGGCAAGTCTGTTGCAATGCCAGCAATAGAACCCTGGGTCTGAACTCCCATTGGCTCTTGCACTGGTGAAGGAGTTGCACCATGAAGGCACGAGTAGCCTTGTCTAACAATAGAGGGAAATCTATTCTTCTGTTCACAGCTTTATGCTGCACTTTTGGGCTATCTAATATGAGAGGCTTTAAAAGAGCCCGATATTAAGAAAACTCTGAGCACCTGCCCTCTAAAAAAGGGGTCCCGTTAAGGTTAGTCAAGGTGGGGCACCCAAAATCACGACCTTTCTGAAAAATGTTGATCCGCATTTTCCGCTTCCCAAGCCTGATCCAAAGCCCACTGAAGTCAATCGGAGTCTTTCCATTGACTACAATTAGCTTCAAATAAGGCTCTCTGGTTGCACAGAACCAAGCATATCTTCTGCATTCAATAAATAATAATGAAAGGTATCTCCAGTGTCCAAAGAGGGTATGGATTGTCATCTTACAACATCAACGAGTGAGGATGCCTTAAGTTTGTGTCATTTTTTATCCATGTTCCTCCCCTTATTATGAGGAGAAATTGGGCCCATGCTGCCATATCTTAACCTTTTAAATATTCTAGCTCCAAATTATCTAGCTGTTCCTCTTCTCTATCCCATCTGCCTTCCTGGTTCTGCTTTGCTCTCACCTCTTACCCCCTCCTGGTGACTCTGACCACAAAATGAGAGACCAACCAATCAAAGCCCAGATCATTAAAAAGGTCGGAACAGCGCCACGTTTCATTGCCTGTCACAGAACAGATGAGTTATTAGGAAGGAAAGGGCTCTCGTTCTCGATATCACAGGTCATAATGAGGACAGAAAGTGGGACTACATCAATCCATTCTCCTGGCAATGAGAGCGGAGAAAGCCTAATGAGAACGGGAAATGGCACTAATGTAACCCATTCTCATTAATGGCCCTTCTAGGATACCGTATGCAAGGCCCAGGTCATTAATTCTGCTAAGGACGAAACATCAACCCTAGGCACATGTTTCAACTTTCTTGGGACTCATTAGTCTAACACAGCTGTCGTCTCAGCCACAGAAAGCCTTAGCATCTCGTGGTATTAAAGATTTATTTAGTCCAGGAAGATTACCAAAATAAGAATAATTTTAAAAGAAAATCTTACCGCTTCCTGGACAATATAATGTAAATTATTCAAAAAGGCTTTATCAATAGCTAATCAATTTGCAATTCATAGACTCATAGACTCATAGACTCATAGGTCAGAAGGGACCAACATGATCATCCAGTCCGACCTCCCGCACAAGGCAGGCCACAAAACCCTACCCATACACATCTACAACAACCCCGAACCCATGACCGAGTCACCGAAATCCTCAAAAATGAGACCTGAAGACCTCAAGCTGCAGGGAACCCACCAGCAAGCGACCCATGCCCCATGCTGCAGAGGAAGGCGAAAAACCTCCGTGGCCCCTGCCAATCCGCCCCGGAGGAAAATTCCTCCCGACCCCAAATATGGCGATCAGCTAAACCCTGAGCATGCGGGCAAGACTCACCAGCCAGCACCCAAAAAAGATTTCTCTGCAGTAACTCAGTTCCCATCCCATCCAGCATTCCCACAGACCATTGAGCAGACTTATCTGCCGATAGATACATAGATTCATAGATACATAGGTTTTGCAAGTCAGAAGGAACCTGTACTAGATCATCTAGTCTGATCTCCTGCATTATTTATTTGTTGAAATCCTAAACATTTAGGATAGCTACATCTACCTTTATCTAAAAAAATCAACACAACCTATCAACCAGAATTACATCCTCATATGTTTCACATCTCTCGCCCACTTTCGCAGCAGAAAGACATTTGTATGGCAGCTCCTGCTCACACAAACATGAGAAGGTGGTGGACTGCACCAACGAAACATAGCAAGGTGGCTCCCAGAGTGTTTCCTGTGATGCCCAGAGCCCTGGGATACCACCCCTGAAATGGTAGCGCTAACGTTGTGTAACCAAAGGGGCCTGGTGGACATGGGTATATGCATGTACATAGCATTACACCAGTCTCCAGCCCAGCATTCGGCGCGAATATGAGAAACATGCGTGAGCCCATACACAGTCAACCCCTGAGTGCATGCACAAGTGTCGAAATACTCCATGAGGTTCTTGTTAAAGGGGGAAAATCACAACTTCTTCAGCGGCCTCTTTAAAACACGGGATTGATAGTAACTAAGGCTGCGAGTTGGTCATGGATTCCCTGACTTTCCACGACCCCCATGACTTCTGCAGCTGCAGTAGCCTGAGCATCAGTCTGGAGGGGGGGGAGAGGCAGCCCTGGGGACCACTGGGGCAGCAGCAGTCCTGAGGGTGACCTGAGCAGTAGCCGGAGCAATGGTCCCATGGGCAACCCCCAGAGGCCATTGGAAAGCAGTCCCTGTGGCGTCAGGGCAGTGGGCAGCCAGGGACATTCAGCCCCCGCCGCCAGAGCAGGGGCCAGCCGGCAGCCCCCAGGCAGCCCCAGAGCATCGGCGCCCCCGGGAGTAGCTAAAATTTCCTCAGGGATGGTGAGTCCATGATTTTTACGAAAAATACCCATGAGCAAATCTTAGCCTTAACAACCACCACCTCTTAGATAGCGCCTTTCAGATCTCAAAGTGCTTTACAAAGCAGATTGTATCCTCTTTGGAGCAGGAGCCAACTTTTTGTTCAGCACATAGCAAGCACCTGATCTACCACTGGAGCTCACAGGCACTACAGCAGTGCAAATAAATAATAATGCTCAGTATCTCCATGTTATAGGTGGGAGGAAATGGAGGCACAGAGAGGTGAAGTGACTTGCCACCAGTCACACAGTAAGTCAGTGGCAGAGAGAGGACTAGAACCTGTACAGCATCTTAGAGGCAGAACCTGGATTAGAACTCAGGTCTATTCTCCATGTCCAGTGTCTTATTCACTGGACCGGTCCCCCTCCTTAAAATAGCACAACGTCTCTATTTGGTTATATGCAGTAACACACTGTTCATGGGTATAAAAGCAGCAGCATAAATTAAATGAAGTTGTGTTCTTGTTCATTTGGTGTTTTTTTCACCCATGAATAAGGCTTTCAGAAGAGACAAGTTCCAAGATCTCAGCATTAAATTAAATCAAATCAAATCTGGGGAGGAAATAAGTCTTTACAGTATGAGCAGCTCCCTTGGATTTTACTAGCAAATCAGTGCACTAAATGCAATCATTTATCATTAATGTCACTAATAAAACCTGATTTAGGATGCACAGTAAACTAGCATACAGTAAAGCTGTATATCTGATGGTGCCAGAACTCTAGCTAGCTTCTTTCCCCTTGATTCCTTCTCTGGCCTCTGTGTTAAAAAAGGCCCAAATCCTGAAACCGTTATTCAGCCAAACTCCCACTGAAACCTCAGTGAAACTGATATGGGAATGTCAGGATTTAGCATATAGATTTTCTAGCGACCATTTGAAAAGAAGCTGGCAACAGATTTGGATGCTTTCTAGTATTAATGACATTGATTTACAGACTAAGACTATCGCAGAGAACCTGACACTGGCTTGAAACGCTCCACATAATCTGCCCACTAAACTCATGTGGTCTCTTCTGATTAGGAGGAAAATCTTCTCGGATTCTATTTCTTGTTGTCACCATGTCCAAGTAAAGGACCAGAGCTGTGGTCCATATCACAACAGTACAGTTTGCTACCGTATCATCCGCTAGGAAACATGAGGGCTAGGCCTGGAGTCCAGTAGCAACGCGGGGCCAGATATTGCCAAGAGCTCAACTCCCACGTAGGCACCTAAGCAAGAGAAAGAATTTCACACGTGCATGAACGTACTTAGCTCATTTGATAATCTGACCCTTATTTAGGTGCCTACAGGGGAGCGGAACTCTTCTGAAATTCTGTGCTGAGCGATCCTGAACAGAGCAACAGAACCTGGCCATGCTGCAGTCCCAGTTCATGTTCTGAATAGGGCTGGTTGGAATTTTGTCATTGGAATGCTTTTTTTTAATGGAAAACATCTTTTTTACAAAATGTTCTGTGGGGAAAATTCCAATTTTGTTAAAACCATTTGGTCTTCCCTTGGGAAAATCAAAATGACAGCTCCCCACATGGGGTCTTCACCTCCCCAGCTCTTTGCCTCCCCCTCTTAAGCCTCAAGAGCGGCAAGTGGGGCTGGAGAGCAGTTGGAGAGGAGACAGGGAGACAAAGAGGCAGGAAGAAAAAGAGCCAGAGTGCCTGGCTTCCAGCCACCAGCCTGGAAGGTGCTTGGGAAACTGGCAAGAACCTTCCAAGCAGACAGACAGCAAGCTGAAAAATTCCATTTAGGTTCTCCGAATTCGGAATTTTCTGGAAATCCTTTCCTTAAAAAAAAAAAAAAAGTTTTTGTTTTTCTTCCTGATTCAGGGCACTTTGGGGTTTTTTTTTTTTTTTTTTCCTTTTTTGGTCAAAAACCTGAAATTTTCCATAGGAAAAATGCTTTCAAACGTTGTTCTTGGTTCTTAGGACAAGCAGATCTGGGAGCACTGCTGAAGCAGTTTCCTCTGTCCTTGGACAGACGGGAGAATCGGGGATGGAACAAGTTTCAGCTTTCCTCCAAAACAGAGGGACCAGCCATCACAGTGAAGGTTAAGGGGAGCCGTCCCATGGCTTGGAAAGGGACCACTGGTAGGAAACTAACTTTATATCAGTGCTGCAGTTTATGGAACCGTGTGAAACACTAGATTGATTTTTTCCTGTGACACTTTGTACTTCTATGAAGAAATACCCCATGTGAGATGAAAGCAAAGCTGAGCTTTCAAATGACGGCTGCTCTCCAAAATGTCTCTGTTCCCTACTGACATGACAGCAGACATCCATCATCCTCTAGCTCACTATATATAATGCCAGGCTACTCAGGATCTGAAGAACTCACAAGGACAAAGACACCGAGTAACAACATAAGGGCCTGTAAGTGGGAGTAGAGAGTCTAAGCCACTGTTTGACAGAGAAGGGGTTAACCTTTGCCTTCTGCTAGTGAAAAGGCCACAGCTGCCTGCTCAGAGCACAGGGAACTACAAGGGAGCAGGTGTGGGAAAATGATTAACTGCCCAGTTCATTGTGGGTCTGATCCCAAACTCATTGAAATCAGCGATAGTCTTTCCACTGACTTGGACATGCTTTGGATCAGGCCTAAGAAGAAGAAAGGAAATGCTGTAGGGCTAGAATTTTTCCCCTCGTTGTTCTCCCTCCCTAATACCAACCTGGACTGAGCTGTGCTTTAGAACTTTGTTTTAGCCTCTCACCTTTACTTTCTTGGTGGGAAAGCTTCTTGCATTTGTCCTTGCCCCTTAAAGGAGCAGGACATTCTTGCCGGGTACTTTCTGATGTTACAATAAACTCCACTCATGCACCTACATTCTTACCTCCAGCCACGGAGAAACAGAAGACAAAAAGTACAAAAACGTCCGTCCCCTTTGCCCCCGCCCAGCGGTTTTCCTCACTATCCTGTGAAGCAGTAATGCTAGAGCTTAGGAGAGAGCCGCCTCTTTATTGCTGGAAACAAAAACGGCGGCCTCACCGATGCTGGCGTATGGCAGCCACAGAAGCCAGCTACCGGTGTAGCTACATTAGTTCAAACTCTAAGCGTAAATGGGCAAAGCTCATCTACCCCATGATTTGCACCGGTGCATCTTACACCAGTTTTACGCAGGGTAAGGCTGGCCACCCATGACTGAAATCCCTAGTACAGGATTGTTCCCCAGACAGGGTAACTCAAACCAAGGGAATAGCTAAATCCATTCATGTCCATTTGTAGAACCTGAGGAATCTCCCAAGAACAAAACGGAACATGGAGGAGGATGTTCTAGATGTTCCTGACCTATCCAGATTATTTTAGTGCCTTTCAGATTGTTTGTTCGGCGGCATCGCCATCTTGGTAATGCGTAAGGCTTTTAGCCCAGAGGCAGAATGAAAAACCGTAGAACTCTGACCAGACAAGGGCACAAACCCTCTCTAGACGGCTCCAGAAGAATGTATGGAGTTTGAAGAGATCAAGGCCTAGAGAATTTGACAGTGCTGTGTAAATCTCTTAGATTTCTCTTGAAACCAAAATACAGCCTGATGTGGTCAGCAAATCCTTCGGATGGGAACAGAAAGAGGTTCTCTGAGTTAGAGAAAGTGCATAACCCTCTGGAAAAGGTTTAGGGTTGGTCATTACCTGAACAAGAAAACAAAAGTGAAAAAAACAGTAGCTACACATACAAATTCTCATGGATCCACTCACTACTCAGCTTTACCAGTAAGGCTTTACTCTTCAGAAATATGCTAATAGCTTTATCTCAGCAGTAGTCTGAAAGTCAATGAACTGCACTCCTTTATCCTGCTTTAAATGAGGCTGTAGGTCCTTGAGTCACTATCTCTGCCTGATCCCCACAGCAGCAAAACAATGAAATAATTAATTCTGTCCCCCCCCCAAAATATCTGGAGAGGCAATTTGGCCTAGTGACATACCCACCGACTGGAAGATGGGAATTCCCAATTTCTAATCCTGCCTCTGCCACTGATGCACGGTGGGATCCTGGGAAAATCACTTAACTACTCTCTCTTGGTTTCCTTATCTATAAAGTGCAGTCAGGAATATTCAATGAAGCCAAAGAGACAAATACCGAGTTTTTTACTTCAGTGTCCCCCATATACTCTGAATCAGCTTCTGCTCTCCACAAGGAGGGAGGCCTCATGAAATATGTAGTCACAGCTCCACACTGAGGGCTTTATTAACAGAGCTATAAATCATTCCAATAATTTAACTTGTGCATTAGCACATTTCGTAGCGAACTAAATGTGCATACAATTAAGTCAACCACGTTATAAATCAAACAGGAGCATGTTCGAGGCAATATATTTTGCAGACAGCAAGATACTGCATTTGTTATGCAAAATGACTTTGGAAACTCAGCGTGTCTCTCTCTCTCAGGCACACAGAGAATGTTAGGAACTAATTCTGCTCTGACCAACACCAGTTTTACATGGGGTAACGCCATTGACTTCAGCAGGGTTACTCTTGATTTGCACCAGTGTAAGCGAGATGAGAATCAGGCCCAAGCAGATTGCAACACAGGCACAACATCTCCATTCAGGATGGCATGGCAACCTTAACATAGAAGGAGCCTGAACATGTCTGAGGATCAGGTGGTTTTAAAACTAGAAGTTGATGTGAGCAGGTTTGCTACCCAGCTGGTTCTGAAGGGCTCTGGACACTGGGGCCGATACCACACAAGAAGGGCTGGACTCAAAAACCCCTTCATCTCCCATTCTTGCTCTTGGGACTCAGGAATCAGCTATGGGCCTAGACAGAAGATCAAAGCAGCTGGAGCTCTTCAGGCAGCCAAGCTCAGCTGCTTTATGTACCAGGCAGGGAAAGGAAGCAGCTCCCATAAACAGTCACAGGGTAAAGAGCCCGTGGTTCAGAATCCCAGAGCAATGCAGACTGTTTATTCTGAGATTGCGTGTGTACCCCAGAGTGGAGAACCACTGCGCTAGAGCTATAGCTGTATCAGGCAGGGTAGGCTAGGACAGGGAAACAGAAAACATGATCACTGAACTAACTCTGGAGACCTGAGTTCAAGTCACTGACTTCCTGGGTGACTCTGAGCAAGGCACGTACCCAGCCTACATCCACATCACCATGTGTGAAGGGATCGTTCCCTCTCTGCCTCCCAGGGTTGGTGTCTGTTGCCTGTATGCAATCGATTAAGGATTGTGAAGTGCTCACATGCTATGCTGATGAGGGCTGCGTAAGCAGATGGATGGGCCAGAACAGCCTCCCTATGATGAACTCAAAGAAGTCATTGGGACCAATATCAAGGAAGCAATACTTGTTACCTCGAACAACCTCTGATTGAAGAGCTGAACCCTGCTTTATTGAGCAGTCTGATTACAAGCTACAATAAGCTTGTCATCTGTTTATGCAACGAAATGCCACACTTCCTTCTAGCAAAGGCAATTAGAAGATGACACATCACTTACTTCAAGGCTCCTGCTAGACAATGCTTTTGAATTGTCTGCTGCTCCCCTTCAAGAGCCTTAGTTATTATCTGTCTTGCATAAATGTTGTCTGATAGGAGCACATTTGTAGAGTAAAAACACAGATTGTATCTCAATGACGCATTCTCACAAGAGGGAATTTGCCGCAGACCGTCACGTTCAGAAATCGCTTTCTATTGTTTGCACACATTTTCTCTTTGCCACTCTTTCTAGAGCGGAAAGGGAAAAGGCAGTATTGTCTAGTGGTGAAAAGAAAGAACGGGACATTTTACTATCTAAATCCCTGCCCCCCTTCTCCAGAATCTGGGGAACTCCCAAGCTCCTGAAAGAAAAACAACTGACAAGAATCATTGACTAGAGGACTTGTGCCTACATACACACATACGGCTCAAGCCCACAGGAACTGCATTTCCAAGGCTACTTCTACCACCTGCTACCCACTCCCCTGTTCACGCTCACACACAGGATTTCACAGAGAAGTGAATGCACTCCAACTGCAGTACTTTCCACGTGGATTACCCCAAGGGCAGTCCTCTCCACTGCTGCCGACCTGCATCGTCTCCAGCCACACCTGGGCTTTACACAGCCTGGGGCAGAGACAAGGCCGATGAAACACCTTCCTCCCTGAAGCAGAGGATCTCAAAGGGAGCCAGTCAAGCGCTATTACTCTGTGCCCTAGTCACAACTGGAACCCAGCTCCGGTTGCACTGAGTACAAAGCCCTTTGTCCAGTTCTGGCAGCAGCACGTGGTGGTACAAAGTGAAAGGCAAAAGTAAAGGGAAAACTCTGTCCTCCTAGATCATCCTAGTCTTTTTTCTGCCATATTAACTTGGAGACGGCCACAAAAGGAAGGAGAAAAGAAACCCAGCTTCTTACTCCTCTTGCCTGTACACACAGACATCCCTGCACATCCCCTCCTCCACACGCCCTCGGAGGGCAAACTACCCAGCTAGTGTAGTTTCTTTGACGTGAATGGAGCTATGTCAATTTACACCAGCTGAAACCAAATGTTTTCTTTTCCTTCCTCTGTCTGCTGGAGGATCTAATGCAGCTCTTCTAAATTATTAACAACATTAAAAACACAGGGTAATTGCATATATGTTAATTTTCCCTTATCAGTGACAAGAATGCAGAGTTCTGCTTTCCAGTTTAGGGAGGACGGAGCCCACGTTACTTGTACAATGTAGGAGCTGTCTTAGCCCATGGTCTGACACCAGTAACATTTGAGAGGAATATGAAGGGACGCTATATGAAAGGAATGACCTTTGAGTCTTCCCAGAGATTTCGTAATACAGCCCTAACCTATTCAACTACCTGTCAACCATCTGCATATAATTTTTGGATCAGAGGCTGAGCAGATCCAGAATTTTAAAGCAGTGAGCTTCTGAAATATCATGTGGACTCAGATAAAATGTTATCACTGTTTGTTCATTGCCTGTGAAGTCTGTAAACGCGTAGCCAGGTATTATAAAGTCTGCTGAAACAATATGCCAGAGATGTTTCTTGATGTGTCATCACAAGATTCTCCTCTGGCTTAGACCAGCATGATTCCATTCAGGGAAGTTACTCCTGCTTTTTATCAGTGCAAGGGGGAGGCAAAGAGGGCCCAGATTGCATTTAACGCCTCCAGAATGGTGGACAAGACAGCAGGAGCTAATACCCTGTCCAAAACTGTCCCCCAAACTCTCCTTTACAAATCTAAATTCACCAAGAGACTGAACCTAAAGGCCTACTCATCCTAAAGGCTTGTCTTCACCGCACTGTTAGCTCAAGCACTACCTCTAATCAGACTCCTTTTGACCCGGAAAATCTCAAGCTTGAATTAAGTGGTGCTTTAAGCTCAAGCGAGTTTTCCTGGCTGGGATGGGGGATTCATACTGAAGTGCTGCGGGTGCTTGAGACAGCAATGCAGTGGGGATGCAGCAGTGACCGCAATTCATCAGCAGCTGATCCAATAACTCTGATAATCCAATCATGCTCTGCAGCCATGTTGCACAGAGCGATCACTTGTGTGAGCAAGGCTAGCTCAGGTTAGCTCAAGCTGACTGTTGCAGTGAAAACAAGCCATAACATAAGCAAGTAGCCTCATTAACTTCTGAGGGATTTAAGCACCTAATTAAGGTTTATCAGGCCTGAGAAAGGGTTTGCTGGATCAGGCCATCAACGTAGCGTTATTATTTATTATAATGCCACAACAGTGCCTGGTGAGCAGATCTGGGCCTCCTTGCGCTAGGTGCTGTACAAAGTGAGAGGTGATAGGAAAGAAGGCAGTACTATTAGACCAATTTTATAGCTGGGGAACCAAGGCCATGTCTACACTAGGGGTGCTTTCCCAGTATAACTAGACCTGTGGACTATACTTGCAAAGCTCTCCGAGTGGGGATGCAGCTTATGCTGGCAAAAGTGGGCCTTACCAAGATAGTTTATTCCCCACCCCCAGCAAAACAAACTACACTGGCAAACATGCAGTTTTGCAGGCATAGTTGCGTGTGCACAGGAACGTTGATCAGGGATCACACCCTCACACACCCCTGACCAACACCGCTATGCCAGCAGACGTGTATAGCGTGGACAAGGACTGAGGCATAGAGAAATTAAGTGACTTTCCTAAGGTCGCACAAGAAGTGATGTGGCCGAGCTTAGAACTGAACCCAGGGGCAAGTCTGCACCAGAAAGACTTTGCTGATACAGCTACATCGTTTATCGCTATACCAGCACCATCCCCTGGTGGAGATGTGGCTTATACAGCATCAGAAGATCTTTGCCAGTATAGATAAACCACCTCCCTGAATGACATAAGCTATAGCTGTGTCTACTTGCAGGTTTTTTGGCTGGCATATCTATGAGGGTCACAACCCACAGCCAACATAGCTGTGCCAGAAAAACTTTGTGGCCTAGATCTAGCGGTAGGTCACAGAGTACCCATCCAATGTCTTAACCACAAGGCCGTTAAAAAAAAAATCCACAAATTCAGACAAAACTCTCACAGACCTGTGACTAGATAAGGACTTCAGAATTATACGTGAAGCACTCTGGCCCAAATCCTGCTTGCTTTCCCACCTGAGGAATCCTCCTGAATTCAATGAGCCTGTTCTGTTTAGCAAAGCAAAGGAGCTTTGGGTTCTGCACAAACTTTTAATTGCCATTGAGCCAGAAAAAAGAATAATTTTGTAATCTGCAGTAAGATACGTCAGGACACTTGGCTAGATGTTCGCTAGCTGAGTGCAGGGGAGAGAGTTATCATTAGGCATGTCTACATTGTAGCCAGGGGTGCAAATGGCAGTCCACGTAGAGGTATCCACACTAGCAGTACTCTAGAAGCTCACCGAAAATAGGACACTGTGGTGCAGGCTTCAGCACGGGCTGTGACAAGCAAGTCCACACGCAGGGTGGCTTATGCAGCCTACGCTGAAGTCTGCACTGTGGCATCCGTGCAGCTTATTTTCAGCGCACGAGTTAGAGCAGGACTGTTACAGGTACGTCCACACAACCTCTTATTCGCCTCTCTGGCTGTAATGTAGACACACCCATTGTGCCAACACCATACGTACTCAACTGCACTGAAGTGTCCACACTCGTGTACAGTGGACCCGTGAAACACCTATTCCTTGTCACTCCTTACTACGCTGGCAAACAAAGATTACAATTTAGCAGACAATACAACTCCCATTGAAGATGGATCCTTCCCTAGAAAAATCAATCCCACAATCGTTTGGGGTTTTTTTTTAGCCAGTTGTAGGAAGCCTTTGTCTTATATGAAACAAGGGGGCCGGTCAGATATCCCTACCACTCACCCATGTCTTTTTTTTAAGAAAATGTTTCTCTCACATATTTTCAATCTTCTGTTTCACCATTGAAACTGACCATTTCTTTAAAATTGTACCTTTTCTGCCTGCTTCCAGCATTGGATTATTTCGGACTGTTTGACACAGCAAAACATAAATAAGCCATTGGTATCAATAGCTGGATGGAGCCTTAATTATTTTCCACTGAACTTAAAGCGTGACCTTTTCAATGTGTTGTTTTTAATATTGGCTTTATTAATTCCCCATGAACACTTTCCTTACATGATCCATGATGGAGCCTATATAATCCATAACAGATTGGATCCCTATATATAGCACATGCTGTCTAATTATATGATGGTTTCCTATGAAAAATATATCTACCCTCGATCAGAAGACCATCTGAAACACCTTCCTTGACTATTTTACTTAGAGTGTAAGCTTCTTGGGGCAGGGACCATCTTTTTTCCTGTGTTTGTACAGCACCTAGCATACTGGGGCCATGGTCCATTACTAGGTCTACTAGATACTACAGAAATACAAATAAACAATAATGTGAACTATCAAAAGATCACGTATTTGTTCAATACAGGCTTGATCCACAACTCTCTGAAGTCAGTAGAAATTGTAAGGTCCCTGGGGTTTGAACTGTCTTCTTTGTTAAATATCTGTACAGTGCCTCGTACAGTGTTATCATTTGTATTGCTATAGTGCATAGAAGCCCCAGTCACGCACCAAGACCCCATGGTGCTAGTACTGTACAAACACAAAGATATTTGCTACCCCAAAGAACTTACTATCTAATGGGGCCTTGATCCTTGATCGGGGTTCCTAGTCCCTACTATAAAACAATTAATTTGTTTTTAGACTTCTATTGACTTCAGTGGGTTTTGGATCAGGCCCTCCATTCTTGTGTCTGAATCTCTCTCACCCTTTTCTCCTGGATCTTGTTTCAATATCAAATTTTACAATTCCTAAAGGTTAAACCAAAACCAAACTGCCAAGCTTCAGCATTAAAATAACCTGGGAGACACTTATTGGTATTTTAAGTGGGATAAAAAACTCGATATAATCTCACCTCTTTATAAAACAGAAGGGGAGCTGCTTACAAATATTAGGAATTCAGTTGTTTTCTTTTATTGATCATCCCCCGTCACACAGACGATTCTAAAGCATCCCATGTGGACTTTTGTTTTATGAGCTCCAGCTAACGCAATAACATGTCTACATAAAAGCATTTTGTCATCAAAACTGAGAGATTTGGGAGCAAATATCTATAACCATATGGTATCTTTATCTCTCTAACCCCCCCCCCACACACACACAAAAAATATAGCCCTACAACTGATATGTGCTTTTATAAGGTTGTTTTTCTTTTATGCAATCTCCCTTTGATTATCTGCAAACAGCACTTATTCTGACAAACTATATATGTGGAGTGGGAGGGTTGAAAAGGGGGTATAGAAACTGGGACAGTTTATTACTTGTGAAACACTTAAAAATAAACGCAAGTAATGATAAATGCTCTGGGCAGATGTAATTGTGGATAATCTAACTTTAAATATGTGAGGGCTGTTTAAAGAGCATCAGTAAATGTTTTAACATATGGAACTTGGTAATCCACGGAAGCAGAATGTTTCACAGAATGTCTTTTTTTTTTTTTAAAGCACAATTTGCATTGCCAGGATCCCAACGTATTGCTTTAAATCATGTATTTTGAATGTGACATTGTTAACAAACATCCACAGATGTTAGTAGCAAGTTACTGAGAAGAAAGTAACTAAAACAGAGAACCTATTTGCTATATTGATTTCAACATAGCTGTCCCAGTTTAACAAAACAGAGCGATAAGCCCATGCTATTTAACATAAACAAACCATACCACATGAAAGGTCTGAAATACAAATATTTCAAACCAAGAGCATCTTTGTTTTCCTGCTTGTTCTGAAGAAACTTCCTTCATCCCAGGAGCGTGTTCAATGTGCTGTTGCAACTCTTCCACAGTGGTGACAATTTGGGGTTTCATGTCCCAGCTGTGACCACAGTAAAGGCCCCTTCCCTACACAGTAACTAGAGATAGGGGAAGAAATGAGGGTTGCAAAACCTCAGGTGGGCTGGGATTTGCCAGAGCATGACTACCTCAAAACCAGGTCTCATTTTAGCTGAAGCTCAAGCGCATGAGCTGAATGACCTAGCTATTGTTCCATCTTCAATAGTGGCAGTCTGTGTCCCCCCGTACTCCCAGATATAACTGTTTGGCACTTACTCAATATTTACTCTGAGGCTAAATGCCCCCTTATCTTCCATCAGTGCACTTTGTGTTTTGTCCATTTGGTTTATCTTTCCCTCACCAGCTGTCTCATTTCTTTTGTGCCTCCATTCATCCCCCTAACACTCTGCCCTACCCCCCGCCCGTGTCCTTTATATGCAGCTCTCAAAGAGCTTTACAAATCATCATGCATTTTTATAGCACCCCTATGATGGGCAATAAATCAGTTTTGCTCCCATTTTACAGACAGGGGCAGGAAATGGAGGCAGAGAGGCCTAGAAAGGCTTTTGGGAGTGAGGTGCCTAAATCCTTTTGAAGAAGTGGGCCTAAATGACTTGCCAAAGGTCACACAGTAAGTCAGTGGCAGAGAACTCCTAACTTCCAGTCCCATGGCTCTAACCACTTTAAAGTTGCTCAGAGAAGGCCCCACAGACATTTTGCCCTCACACAGGTCTCACCCACTGACGCCATGAATGAGACACGTGCTAGGTCAAAACAGGCAGAGACCCTTGTCTGATCAGCTTTAAGTTGGTAATAAATAATCATTTTGCTACACCTGTATACTAAGGGCTTGTAAACCTGACTCCACTCTGGTGGCTTTTGACTTTTCCAAAAGTAACTTCAGCATGATGTTTTCTTTTAAGATTACATGGCTCAGCAGAAAACTACCCGCTGTCCTTATCAAGAGCCATTTTGTCCAGGGAGAAAGTAGGATATTATTAACAGGCCCCTCTTTTATTTCTTCTGGCAAGTAAGTGAGATTTTCAATGTTAGGTCTGCACTTCCAGACAAACAATTAATATTTTTTCTAGCCAAGACATCTGCTGCACTACTTTGATCTCATTCAGCTCCTGTGCTGTCTGAGAAAACATTGTCCGTGTCTCTAACCACTGTTCAGACTTCTTCAATTTTTCTGTGATAACATATTTGTGGGTTCAGCTGCAAAGACACATGTGGCATATCTTGTTGCTTTAAGTTATATGACCCTCTAATAGGGACACCCTAAAAATATCTTTGGATTACTTGCTTATGTAGGCCTTTATTCATCATACTTATTTTACCTCCAGATTCTTGTCACCTTGGATAATCACAGCCATGCTTTGAAAAATGGTAGCAATTTATTTTTTCTCTTTCACACATGTATGGGCCTCTCACAGTCTCTCCGTTTCTTCCTCCGTGTCCAGCTTGCTGCAGCAATATCAGTGAACCACTTTGTAGGAAGTGAAGGAATGGTTTGCAGAAATCCCCATTAAATAGCCCACAAATACAGCCCCTTCAGGATGTTTAGGAATGAACACTGGTTAATTAAACCCAATGAAAGCCCTGTCAAGTAAATATTACCATCCCCACTTTAGAAATGGGAAAACTGAGGGAGAGCGGTCACGAAACCTGTCCCATAATTGACCAATGAGACATTAGCAGAGGTAGCATTAGAACTCAGTACACATCCTTACTCATTTAGACCGCCTCTATGTTAAAAACTGAGCTATCACAATATTTCCCATGCTAAATTTATGGTATTTCTATCCAAAACTCTTGATTCAACAAATTTGCCTGGAAACCTCCCAAGAATATTATAGGCCTGATTCTGCTCTCACTGACACCGGGGTTAATCCACTGAAGTCATTGTATTACACAAGAATAAGTCAGATCACACTCACACTGCATATCTGGGCTAGTTTTTGCGCTCTCAATGCTCCAGCCAGCCACCATGGACCTGAACCTACAATGAGTTCTGCAATGGTATCTAACATCACACTGAGCCTCACTGAAGCCAGTCGTGTTTGCTATCTGGGGGAATAGGAGTATGCCTACACTGAATTCATTGTAGGCTCAGGGCCTATGAAAGTAGCCTCTCTTATGGGTATTTTAGCATTTTCAGTACTGGCAGAGTTTGGAATGGCAAACACCTATGGAAATGAAACCATACATAATGCAAACGTTTCAACACCTCTGCTTTGATTCTAATATAAAGATCATAGGGTCTCAGATACTAAGGTGCTAACTGCAGTATAAAAATACCTAGACTGGATAGATTCCGTTACTTTAGAGTGACATGACTGCTAATACCTTGTCTACACACAGAAGTTGCACCAGTTTAACTAAAGTCAGCTTAACAACCAATTTAGTTAAACCTATGCAATTTCTGTGGGGACACTCTCCTGTTGGTTTGAAACTAGTTATATCAGTTTAGGCAAGTTAAATTGAGATAGCCAGGTTTAAACCAATATATGGGTTTACTCGAAAACAACCTGGTTTATACCATAACTTCGGTCCTACTAGCATGTTTAGAGCAGCCCCAAAAGTCACCCTCCTGGTTCGTTCATTCCAGTGTCACCCTCCAGACTAAACTTTTCCAAGACCAGCATATTTCTTAAGTGATCATCTCTCCCGGGAGTGTTAAAGTTATTTTGTGGAATTCCCCAGTCATATATAGCACCAGACAATTTAATGCTAGCTCTTGGCAGGTGTTATTTATCACACTCGACTCTTCTTTCCTTTTCTCCTCTCAGAGTTCAGGTGTTTTTAGGAGTCACACTGACTCCTGGTCTTCTTCCACTCACAAATAACTGACACCTCCTGGGCAGAATCATTATTTTTATGACATACACTGTATCACATAAATAATGTTGTGTCACCAGGAGACGAAAAAATCTCACGTAGTCCAAGGTCTATGTCTACGGGATGAATAAAATGCTCAGCAGGAGGACTGTCCAAAGTACAGTGTGTTCTATTTCAATACAATTCAATCAGCCTTCACACTGCCAAAACACATCTAGGTTTGTTTTTACTCAAAACGTTGCTCCCGAAGTGAGAAGACAATTCAGTATTCAAATCTTAAGTCATTTCAACCTTCACTGTATTGAAATACTAATTTATTTTACATCAGACTTCCCAGGAGAGGGGCAAGGTAGGCAGAGTCAAACACCGAAGTCCTCTGTTACTCCACAGGAAGGTTACGGCACCGGCAGCAGTACTGAAAGCCATCATGACAAAGGGTCAGGTTCACCAGAGGCCATTCCCATTACACTCAACTGAAAGCAATGAGACTACAATTCACCTAGATCAGGTTCTGTGGAATCTGGCCTCACGGCCCAATCTTTCTCCCATTGAAATGGGAGCTGGATCCCTTGGACTGGAACTGTTCGGAGCAGTGACCTTGAGCCAAATTCCTTGCTGGTGTAAAGGGGTGCAGCTTTCCTAATTCGCACCAACAGGGGAGCTCAGGAACTTGGATAACATTTTCAAATGTGTCTGAGTGATTTAGGAGCCTAAGTCCCATTTTCAAAAGCAATTTAGGCTCCTAGAGTATGTCTACACTGCAGATGGACAGACTTGTTCTAGTGGAACTCAAACTAGTGAACTAAAAATAGCATTGTGGATGTTCCAGCTCAAGCTCCAAATCAGAGTGTCCACATTGCTATTTTTAGAGTGCTAGCTTGAGTCTGGGTTGGGAGGCTCACTTCCTGTCACAATGTAGACATACCCTTAGAAGCACCTAGGTGCTATGGTAATAGAAACAACAACAACAACTATACAGATCCAGATGGTACTGACTGTATTTCTGGATATCCTAATGTTTTGAACGATATTTTGGGTAACCACACTAGGTGAGGTTATCAGATTGTAAAAATCTCTTTGCTGGAATATATATATATATATATATATTACAGTAAGTACTTAAGCCCTTGTGATTAATTTGTTATATTCCAGTGAAACCACAGGACTAATTCCTTAATATCCTTGTTTACGTTCACGTCTAAGAGAAAATAAAGAGGTTGGGAAATTGGCAGGACTCCAGAATTATCCATGCACTCGCTGTTTCTCTACTAACTAAACATAGAATTCATGTTGCAAAATATTGCTTAGTGCAAAAGGTACAGACTACATCTGTGATTCACCACAGATCCCAGTAGCTACCAGGCAGCATTTAACTGCAAATGTAAGCGGCGTACATATATTTCCACTTCCCTTTACTCTTGGATAGCTTTTGAAGAGAGGCTGCTAAGGACTATACTGCCTGGTAACACTGTCACATGCTCTTCACAAATAAGCTAGAAGACATCAATTACTTTGTAGAGGAGCGGGAATAGCCAATTAACGCGCTGATTTATGGTGCCAACTGGTAAGTAGGTCCCCAGTTTTGAAAGCCCTTAGTCTGTCAATAAGCTACAGTAGAAATTTTCATCAACTTGCCTCCACCTTCACCAGAGGTTTGCAAACCTCTGCAGTATCACTACATGTTACGTGTCTTCATAGAAAGAATTTATTTCTGTATGAAAGCTGAATTCTTTCCTTTTACTCATGTTACATTGAAGAACCTCATCCTGAAGACCTAAAGGCCAACTGTCTTAGCACATTGACAAGGGGACTAGAGAAATAACTCATGAATGCTAGGAAAGTACCTGAAGACAGAAACAGAGTGACACATTACTACATCATTAATGAACCAGGTGTGCTACAGTTGTGTCTGTCTAGAATGGCCACAGATTAATGGGAGAATAATATAATCTGCCTCTATGGACTCAGGATACCTACTGTTGGAACATAAAAAGAGCCACACTGGGTCTGACCAATGATCCATCTAGCCCAGGAACCTGTCTTCCAACAGTGGTTGGTGCCAGATGCTTCAGAGGGAATCAACAGAACAGGGCAATTTATCGAGTGATCCAGGCCCATCTTTTGGCAGTCAGAGGCTTATGGACACCCAGAGCATGGGGTTGCATCTCTGACCATCTTGGCTAATAGCCAATGATAGACCTATCCTCCATAAACTCACTTAATTTAATTGATTCAGAGGAATAGCCATGTTAAGTCTGTTTTCATCAAAACAACGAGAACTCTGTGGCACCTTAAAGACTAACACATTTATTTCGGCATAAGCTTTCATGGGCAATAACCCACTTTGTCAGATGCCACAAAACTCTCATTGTTTTAAATTTAACTGAGTTATACTTTTGGCCTTCACAGCAGAAGTCTAGCAGAATAAACCTCACTCATTTATATACCCGTGCAGTTACAAGCTTTTCCTACATTCAGTGTGCTTACAGCCCACTTCTAAAAGCAAATTCAACCAAAATGTCTTTATGGTTCTGAAATGTTCTGGTCTGTTTTCTAGCCCAAATATTACAAAATGAGCCTTTTTTTTTACTAGTATTTCATGCCCTTTCTGTAGTATTTCAGGCTAAAATCAGAAACAAAGGCCCAGATGGGAGTTAGGCTCCTAAACACCTTTGCTGATCTGGTCCAAAGTGCTGAAAAAAATCTCAAGAGTAAGCTGTGGTCATGAGACTTGCAATTCAGCGTTGTAGACTCTAGCAGCTCAAATGAAAATCTAAACTTTTGGGCACTCATCCACATGGAACCAAAACTTTCTGAAGTTCACCAACCACCAAAAAAGAAGGCCTAGGTGAGCAATCAGTTTCACAAGGCCAGACGGTAATCCCAACAGGACTGCTTCATGTGAGTAACTGCACACTAGTATGAGTAAGGGAAGTCACAAACTGGCTGATAACTGCCAACTAAGGACTCCCCGGGCAGCATCATCTCAGGGTGATTTTCTAGGATACACAAAGCTGTTTAAATATGCATCCAATTAACTAAAGAAAGACCTATGTCAAGTTTTTTTTAAGATTGATACAAGATGTCTAATAATTAAGCTCACTGTGGCATTTACAGTGAGCGGAGATCTTATTCAGCACTTGGCAGCGGGAGAAAGAAGCCACGTCCAACACCAGCCAGAAATTCAGTGGCACAAGAAATTCGGAGAGCAGGAACATGGCTCAATGAGTTCATTCGCTAGCAAGGAGCACAGGAAGGGAAGAATCAAGCTGGCTTTCATTCGCTCTTCACTTAAGTGCTGAAAGTGCTGGCAGCAGACCAGCTGCGATCCATGCCAACACTCTCGGAGTTCAAAAGGAGATTTGTTCTCCCTCTTCACCCTGGGGATTTAAGAAAGGCATCAAGAGCAAGCCAAATTTAATGGCGCCCAACTGGATGTTGAAAAGATGCATGATATGATGTTCAGAGAGCCAGATTCTGATCCCCTCACTCCAGGTCGACCCAGATACTCAGTTGGTGTAAAAGGATGTAATTCCTGTTGAGTAATTCCTGACATTGCAAGCGTTCTCACTGGAGCCAATGAGATTTGTTGTGGAGAAAGGGCCTATTAAGAATGAATAAGAATATCAGAATCTGACCCACACTGATCAGAAGATTAGGTCTGATTCTGCTCTAGATTACACTACTGTAAATTAGAAGTAAGACCATTGGATCAGTAACATTACACCACAGGAAAACCAGGGAGATCAGACAATCTTGCACCATCCATCCACCACTAATGCACAGATGAATCTACCACTGGTTACTACAGTACAGTCCAGGTTCTGATCTCAGCTACAGCACGGCAAACCCAAAGTAACTCCATTGACGCCCTCAGAGTAATTGAGATCAGAAGCTGGGCCATTCAGTGCTTTTAATTATATTGTGACCAATGCTCAATCCTTAAAAAAAATAAAAAATTCTAAATAAATAGCAAAATTGCTTCTTCCCCCATCTCTGCCACATGGCATTTTGTTAATTATTTACCTCAGCGTTCCAAGCTGAAGGGGTCAGGGAGTTTGACTGACAACTCAAGGTTCATGATTTACAACAGTTTGGCTATCAGCAACCAAAAACACCCTGAAAAAAAAACAAAAAAACAAACCTCCTTCCCCCAGGCTAATCAAGTAAGTGACAGGAAAGAAACAATGTAATCACCGTTGCTTTGCCAACCCACTTATGAACCTTCAGTGGCTTCCTTAGACAACCGAGAAAAGTCAGGGTTTCCCAATGACACTGACCTCGAGGGCAAAAGCTGGTCACGGTGACCCAGCAAATAACCTTCCACAGACAAGAAGTGTCAAATGAAAGGCCTTCGATCCATGAGCATGAGCTTTATCGACATTTGTTGGAATTCCAGAGCAGATCAAAGGAAGCCCAGGTCCCTCAGTGTTTGATAAATGGATGCATGTATGTGCTTTATAGTGTGAGTCGCATTCCTGCATCCTCAATCCTCAATATTGTGCTTTGTCCTTTTGAGGCTTGGAACAATTGCCATTTTTAAAAACTCCAGCACTGCTCCATGGTATAAATCACTAGGTGGACACTTTGGAATGGCTGGTAAATGAAGGTTGCAAAATAGACTAATAGATTCAAGGCTGTCAGTGTCTCCTGGTCTCTTTCATTCTTTGTATTTCGATTTATGGCTTGTATCTCTTAGTGAGACTTTCCTTCCCTCTGTACTAATTGGGGAATAACTCAGCACAACTAAGTGTGCCTGAAACGAAACACCTGGGATTGAAGGAGATCAGCAGCTTGCTGGATCGGGCCTAAAAACAAGGCCTGATCCTGGGGAATCCAGGTTCCAGTGGCAAAAGTCCCCTTGATTCCAATGGAAGAAGGCTAAGGCCCATAATAAGTAACTGGAGAAAGTGTCTTTCTGATCTTCGTTGTATCTCCTTCCTACTTCCTGACCAAAAAAACACAGCATTGTACAAGTATGACTGCAGTTATACCAAAGATTCCAGAGACAGGCTGATAATACAGGGACAGTCTGATAAAAAAAATCACATTTATTACAATAGTGTCTAGGGACCACCCACAGTGTGCTAGGAACTGCACATATGCAGAGAGTAATGGATGAGCCCCGTCGCTCTACAGTCTAAATGGACAAGACAGACGACGGGAATGCAAAAGGGATCCGGCATACATGACCTTGGCTAAGGGAAGCAAGTCACTTCTCTGTCGGTGTGTGTTTTGGTTTGATTTTGTTAATTTATTTGATCGTATTTGTTCTCGTTCCAGTCTCTAAAATCAGAAAAGGCCGATCTCAGGGTTATGGTGCCCTCAAGAAATCATCAAGGTCCCACTACTGCAGTTGGGTCACACAGGCAGGCCAATGAGACTAGGCAAGGTCCCAGTGACTTCAATGAAGAGGGTCCTTCCTTGCAGATCTCATTGTAGAATTGGAGCCTTTCCGTACCATCCAAAAGGAACAGGACGCCAGGGGCAACCCAACAACCCAGCTCCTCAGACAAGGAGCCAGGCCTCTGAACTTAAACGTTCCCAGCTTCATTTCCAACTCATGCCTAATTCCCTGCCCCCAAAATAAAAATCCACTCCACCTCTCCAAACGCCAGCCCCAATAGCTCAGCTCTGCAGCATGCCCTGATATCCAAACCGCTTCATATCTTTAACACACTCTGATGGCCACGTGAGAGTCAGACAGTGTTTAATTTGTGCCAGGGCTAAGCCCTGGCATCTCCGTGCTTGGCACTTCACAGCCCCGGCACCTCCAGGCTTCCCGCATCAGTTATGAATGTAAAAACATTGCTTGACCCACGGCACCTCCTTCATAACAAATTAAGCACTGGTGTCAGAGAGAAATTCACCCTCCAGCATAACTCCGTTCACGTCACTGAAGAGATGAATTGAGCCCCAAGAAAGCATCCCACAAATTTTCAGCTCTAGGTGGAGTCTGCAGCACCAACCATTAGAAAAATCTCACACAAGGACGAGATTTGATCTGGATAGAGGGAGAATAGCCAACTGCTGCTGTTTCCACTGAGTCACTATAGACCTGCATATTAAAGAAAGCCAAATGTTGGCCTGCCCACCGGAGGCCATAAATGAGAACACACAAGCAAACAGCCGCACACCTGATCAGGTGGCTGGATAAGCTAGCTGAATGTGTACCCAGGCCTTTACTGTGAGACCCAAACCAGGACCCTGAGCATTACAAGCAGCCCCGCCATGCAATGAGACAAGTCTCTCGGTGAAATGATTGTCAGCACCATGCCATGCTAAGCAGTGCACAGTGGAAGTCACCATTACCGGGAAGAGTTAGTTATACGGCTTTGTTTAGGGCAAGCTTTATAATCCTTTGGATCAAAAGACACTGTGTCAGATCAATGTTAGGATCAAAGGGGCAGGTTCTCAGTGAGAATCTCAGGGAATGCAAATCAAAACTGCTCCATGGACGTAAATGGAGCAATGTTGCCTGAGGATAGGCCTGCAGCGTAGATTTTACAAAAGCTAAATCAATACCCATGTTTCAAGGAAGTGATTTTATTTTTTAAAATTCCAGTTAATTTCATTTGCTTGTTTGTTCATTCACTCAGATGAGAGTACTCCTCTGCAGCGATTGTAAAACTAAAACATTACATCTTTGCGCTAGCGCACAAGGGGCGGAAAGTCGAAGTGACTGGGGGGGGAGAAGCAATGAGAAACTAACTACTCCATGTCCAGTGTTCAGGCTGATTTTCACACACAGAAGTTAACAGCACTAACAGTGAGAAGTGAACTTAACATTTTTAGAATATCTGAGCTTGAATAATGTAAATGGTTGTTAATATCACAGACGAGGATTTTTCTTATCTCCAGGGCCCATGCTCACCATTATTATTATCATTTATTTATGGTGGCAACCACTCTGTGCTGATGTGGACAGCAGCACCAAGCCTGAGCTATTTTCAGAAGCTGAAGACCTGTTTCTCCACTGCCCTAAGCCTTTGTGCTGTCCGTAACCCCTGTGCAGAGCAGAGAACTACTGCACTCCCTTTGTGCAGGTGTACCTGACAATGTGAGAAGGGACCTGGCACTAGCAGGAAGAACATGCATTCATTTCCACCAATTACAGCATCCTGTTTTATTTAATGTGATGTCTCCAGGGCTTGGTGCTTTCATGATTCCCATTTCAATTGCTAGGAAACAAGTCAGCAGAGATTTGGATATGTTCTGGTTAGAGCAGACCGGTGGCTGACAATTCTGTTTCACAGCTATTTGCAAGGATTGGATGTGTTTCCCTTCTGCACTGGAACGACACTCCACACCTTTTGAATCTTTTTGTGAAACTAGAAGTGTGTTGAAATATCCATTTTCTGACTGAAAGTGGAGCATTTCCATTTGGGAAAGACAGGTGTGTGTGAGGTGCTAGTCTGAGATGTGGGAGGCCGAGGTTCAAATTGATATCAAGAAGAGTTTTTCATCCCAGATCACACTGAATCAGGCAGAGCAGGGACATCCCCCCCACACCTCCTCCCCACACACAATGAAGTTTTTGTCAAAATGGATATGTCAAAACAGCATATTCTGGCAAAATGAAATTCTGCCAGAATTTTCAACCAGCTTTAGTTCTGGTACCTTGCTGAACCAGGAACAGTTTACTGAAATGTCCAGGATTATGAGGTCTCCCTTTGTCTTCTCCAGCATTCCTTTAGCCTTCCTGATGATCTCCCAGCCCTCTTCTCAACATCACCAGTAAAGACTAGTGGTGTCCTTCCTGCCTCTTATCATGCAACCAGGAGCCATTGTCTCCATTTTGTGTTATGATGGTGGCTGATTTTTATATATCATCTTTTACCCAAAAATCCCAAAGCCTCCAACAAGGGGTCGTGTTAGCCATCACTGAAATGCAGCTTATACAGAGGGCATAACAGGTCAGTGCGGAGAGAGAAAAGTCTCTCATCCTGTCCAACTAATATTGCAACAGGGAATTGATGGAGGCAGGATATCACTGTCTACGACCTTGCCTACCTAGAGCTACACGAGCAAGCCCTCCTCCTAGCGGAGGCTCAGCTTATACTGGGGAGAGTCCTTTTGCCAATATAGCTTTGACCAGGTCCACGAACAAAATAAGCTAGACCAGCAAAAAGACACTGTTGCTGATAAAACTGCATCTACACTAGGGCTTTTGCCAGCATACTGTGGCCGGGGGGTGTGTGTGATTTTTTTTCCAACTCTTAACAGACGCATGTAACTTGTGCATATAGACCAGGCCTACATCTGAATGTAGCCAGCAGGACCTCAGCTCCGGTCCACCTACCCTTCCTTTCAAACAGCCGCTGAATAATGGTGTCTCCAGTACCACAGGGCTGTTTTACTCCTTGCGGTGGTGTTGATTCAATAGTGACGTGGTAGAGAGGGAGCCACCTATCAGATCCCCACTTCCACAGTTCACCTCAGAGGTCTCTGATCCAAATACTCATCAAGCCTAATTGTAAGAGCTGAGGTGATCCCAGCATGAATGGAGGGTCCTTCTACCTTTCCGTCTATGCCTTTCTAGGATGCCCATCACCAGGTCAACAAACAATTAAGAACTGCACTAAAATGTTCTGCTCTGGACCCTTCTCTTCACCTGTCCTCACTTCAGCTGCTTTTCCTGTCCTCTTTGTCTACAGGCAGGAGCCACACTGCTGGGATTAATATTATTCAAGATCTGTGTGGCTTTGCATTGTGTTCTAGAAACATAAGGCTTTGTTTCTCATCATGATCAGTTATTTGGGCTCAGGCCAGAATAGCCTGTCCACATGGGCACATGCCCAAGAACTGCCCTTCTTGGTGTTCTCACATCCCTCTTCCAAGCCCACCCTCTCATCCAGCAATTAGCTATGCTGTGGAAAAAGAAAAAAAACACAAACACACAGACACACACACCCCCTTGGTGGTTTTGTTTAGGTAAGACACTTAGCTATGAGGCACTGTTAAGGACATAATTCATGTTCAAAGGCATGAACATACTAGCATTTACATGCAAACTGGAGGGCAGTTAAAATGTTGTTTGACTCGTGCTCAGGTGCAAATTGATAATGCAGGGTTGAAGCCTATTATCCCAAGTTTCATGTTGGTCTGAATTCAAGGGGAGGACTTACAGGGCAAGGGGAAAGCACTGTGCATTCAACCTAAATTACAGCTGGTGAAATCCTGGCCTCATTGAAGCCAGCAGGAGTTTAGCCATTGATGTCATCAGGACCATCCATAGTGGGATGGTGAAGGCTACCCATCTAGGTCCCATGACGCCCCTCTTCAGCCAGGCAAGGTGGCCCAAGCAAAGACCTCTGTTTTCCTTGTCAGGTCTGCAGGGTAGAATCAGACAGGGAAGGCAGGAGATTTGAGGCATCCCATGCCAGTAATTCCAGTTGCCATACTTACGGGGGCAAGGGAGAGAGAAGAGAAGGAGAAAATGATGCTAAAAGGAGTGGCCAGTGTTTTTCTGCCTGGAGATCAGAATGGTCTGGGGACATCAGGAGGCTCTGACTCGGAGAAGGAAGAGAAACCACCGAGCAGTCACCCATGACAGAAAGGCCCCAATACTTAGACACGACAAGTGACAAACTGGAAACAAACCATAAAGTTACAAATAGGAACAGGCATGATGCCCGCAATACAATGGGCCAAATCCTCCGGTGGGGTTATAGCTCATTGTCTTCAAGTGAAACTAGGTCATTGTACACCACATGAAGATCTCGTCCAGGGTGCTAATTCAGCGTGACAGGTTTTGACTAGTTCCACTCCAAAACGTCCGATTTTTATCAATGACTGGACCAGAGCAAAGTGGCACCAGCAACTATGTTGTTGTAATGGGCCACAGAGCCTTTGTGCGTGGTGTGGCAGAAAAGTCATGAACTGGAAGTCTACCTCAAAGTCTACCAAAAAACAGTATAAAATACAGGCTCATAGCTGAAGCATGAGTCACTTAGCACTCAGTGAAGGGATGTGACATTAATGGTGGAAGAAGGAAAGCTGTTATTAGGCGAGATGATGTTAGGAGGCCCTACTGAGATACAATACGTTCAGATGCCTAATAGGTGCCCTTATGGAAGTGACAATACATAACTTAGATGTCCATCCAGCCCAGGATATCTGGGTAGCAGAGAGACTCCAGTGTGGCTACTAGAAATGTAATCTAAAAATCTCACTCCATCTTCTCATTATAACTATACAATTACAAAAATGTTTATTTAAAAATGGCACATCGAACCTAGTGCCAAGGTCCTACACATTCAGTTTCCAGCTACTGGGAGCCAGTTTGAATCCTCAAAGGCATCAATTACCAAGAAGTTTTTATGCGCATGTTTATTTTCTGAAATTACGGGCTATGCCCAAGGATTCTCTCTCTGAAATGCTTTTTAAATGCTTATAAGAGTAGGGCAGAAAAACGCATCGGTATCACTTTGACCTTCAGAAGCTACAAGCTATAGTTCCCACCAGAGAAAAGAGGAATAATTAGAAGTGAATTCCTTATTGGCTTTGTAGTATGGGGATGGCATTACCTAATGAGAGAATACACACACATCACTTCATCTACCACAGAAAGACACCTCTGGGTGAAACAACAGGTGTTCAAGACTGGAAGTAAAAAATGCCATAGCCAGTTGGAAGTCAGGTGGTCAGAATGCAATTATCTGAGCTAAAATTTGTCCAAGGCACAATGACTGGCAATCCTACTGTAGTAAAATGTACTATGGGATCCTTAATGACTATAGGTAATCAATACCCACTTAGATTTAGATGTCAGCTATAAAATGGGCTAATAAAGATAACAATCCGGTTCTGTGTTATCTCCATTCTTTAAAGAGTAGTGGCTTCTTATTTGATTTTATTAGGAAATTTGGGCATAATTTTACAATGTAATCTTCAGCCTTCTCATCTACAGTTGTCTTTGTAAAAGCAATAGCCATATGAGATAGAGAAAATCAACCCAAACAAATAGTTACATAGAAAATGTGGCTCACTAATGACCCCAAATTACAGGTCATTTCACTTGCCTACAAAGCATTATGGATTTATAGATGAGATTATAGTCAGTCAGACCAGGAAAGTTGACATATGTAAAGCTCAGAGGATTTTGCTGTGATTAAATGAACCACATGCACATCGACAGAAATTAGTATCATTGATGAAAGAAACATCAGACATGGAGAAATTTAGCTTAAGGTTGAGAAAAGCATGCAAAACAGATGAAAATTATTTAACATGCATCATTTCTGTCTCAGTTGACTGTTCAATTAATTCTTCTCTGAGATTCAAAGTGAATTTAAGGATTCTGCACATCATACAACTGGGAAATTTAAGAGTTCTTTGCAAATAAAATACTACATTTTTCCCCCTCAAGCCCCAACCACTAATTTTAATTCATTTCACTAGCTCTGCCAAAGAAAATTCTCTCTCTAATACCATCTCCTCCTTAATCATATGCTGTGGCCCATCACAATATGCTCATTTGGATCCAAATTGTCTATAGTAAGTCTGAAGCATAAGAGAAAAAGCGATAGTTTTGTGGTACTGGGTTCTTATGTATACTGGAACTTAAGAAATCTCCTTCAATTCCTCGGACAGCTGGTTGGGAAATGGGTTTTTTCCTGCAGAACATTTCAATTTTGTTGAAAAAACGAAAAGGTTTTTGGAAGAAAAATGTAATTTCAGTTTTCATTTTTTCCCAACAAAAAGTTTAAATTTTCTGCAGGAAGTTTCTGCAGAAAATTTTTAGTTGAAATCCAAATTTCCTTAAAAAACCCACAGCTTTAACAAGAAATATTTGACCAGCCCTAATTCCCTGCAGACTTCCTGTGTAGGCAAGTAATTTGCTTCCTCTGAACTCAAATCTCCTATCCATAAAACTGTGATAACAACACTTCCCTATTTCACAGGGCTGCTGGAGGACAAATCAACAGAGTTAGGATTTCACTTGGTTTAATTCCATGGCAAAATTCCCTTAGACTTCAATGGGGCCAGGATTTCACTCATTATCTTTGTGAGGGGTTCATATACTGTGATAACACAGACCCTATCAGAACTCTGATAAATAGTCAGAGAAGGATTCTTTCCATAAATGTTCCTCCTTATGGTATAGACAGTGAAATCTATGTTCTTTATTCTTTCATTGAGACTGACTGAACAGCATTTTGACAAACACCACTCCCCGGGCTAAGGGACTGGTCAGCAGTACATCTATTTCAAGACACTTGGGCCAAATTCTGGTCTCACATACCCTGTGCCAGCTGCACTTTGGCTACATGGGGGTAACGAAGAGCAGAATTTGACCCATTATCAAATGTGAAATGAGTGTCGCCTAAGAACACAGGACAGCAACATAGTATTTGCCAGGCCAGTTCAGACCAATTGACCAAAGACTATCCGTAGTGTATGCACAAAGCATCAGAGGAAAGTGAAAATAAATTAATGCATGTAGTCAGTTGTGCAATGCTGGAGGAGGAGGAAAAATCTCTTTTCCCATCGTAGTAAGCAGCAGACTCCCTGATCAATAATAATTTGCATTAAGATAGAATTTTTTCTCATCTGCAGACATCAGAGTGCGTCATAAAGGTAACTAAACATCATTATCCTTCCTTAGGCGGTAAGCTCTTTGGAGAAGGGACAGTCTTTTTGTTCTATTTGTACAGCACCTAGTGCAACAAAACCAGGACTGAAGTCAAGTCCATGACTGGAGATCCTAGATGCTACCCTAATACGAATGATAAATCCTCTTCATTTTCAAATGATGCACAGAGGTTAAGCTGTTTGCCTATAGCCACGCAGAGACTCAGTATGCCACGGTAGGAAATAAAATTATTTCTTATCTTGTTCTAATCTTAATTGGATTGGAAGAGATGGGAGTACAGATCACCACAGGAAGTAAATAAAAAGAAAATTCTATCATCTTAACCTGGGAAGCCCTAGTACCAGTCAGAAAACAGACTCAACAAGCAACAAATCGATCACTTTGTCATTTTCAGACTTTGTCCTAAGCCAAATCTTTACAAAGTTGAAACTGGTCTTTTCAAAAGGGGATCATCTAGACACTCATGTGGGGGGGCGCTCATACATTCTGGTACTTCCGGGAATGGTGGGGTCCCACCCCTGCCACCGTGCCACTCACACACAGCATGCACGATGTCATGCAGCATGGAAGACACCGTTTTGAAAAGCGAACCACTCTCCGCCACCGATATGACCTTGCATGAACCAGGCCAGAGGGGACGGAGCAGCACACTCTTCAAAATGTGGTTCTCCATCTGATACCGGACAAAACCATATCTGGTTTTGTTTCAGGACTGTACAGGGGACAAACAATTGAAAAAAATAGGAGTGTCTGGCTTAAAACTAGACAAATGGCCTAATGACACTTATATGGCCCTTGAGTAGAAAAGTCAGTGGGAGTTCTCAGGTCCTTAAATGGCCCCCATTGCCTTAGTATCTGAGTAGCACATACCTTTCCAAATGTGCCCTCACAACACCCTGTGAGATAGGAAGGTAGTGTGCCTCAGTTCTCCATCTGTAAACTGGGGAACTGAAGCACGGACAGATTAAATGACTTGCCCAAGGTCACACAGGAAGTTAGTGGCAGAGCAGAGAATTGACCCCCCCTCCAGGTCACTTGAATCCCAAGATCGTGCTCGAACCATTAGACTTTCCCTCCTCTCACCACAGTCCCTTAGGCATGTTGAAAGTCCCACTCCTCATTACCTCAGCCTCTGGGCACCC
Organism: Mesoclemmys tuberculata; assembly: GCA_007922155.1. Taxonomy (NCBI): domain Eukaryota; kingdom Metazoa; phylum Chordata; order Testudines; family Chelidae; genus Mesoclemmys; species Mesoclemmys tuberculata. The sequence continues at coordinate 11,995,184 of ML675623.1, forward strand.
CACAAACATTGATGCATTTGTCCTTATGATGTGAGGAAGTGTCACTGTCCCCACATAGCAGATGAGGAAATTAGCCAAAGAGAGATCAAGTGACTTGCCAAAGGGCACACACAGCCAGCCCGTAACAGAGCTCAGAGCTGAACCCAGGCACTCCAGAGCCCCAAGCCAGTGCCTTATCCCCAGAACCATCCTCTGCCCCGACACCTTTCTCCCTGTCTGATACAAAACAGGAATAACTTCATTCAAGTCAATGAAGGCACATGGCTCTTTAAAGGGGGAGCAGGGAGGGAGAAGTTAAGAAGCAAGAGAATCAAGCCCCCTCTCTATACTGTATTTGTCCTGCTCGGCTCATGGGCAGGAGGCTTATGCTGGGGGCGCAGAGAATGGCAAGTGGGGGGAGGGAATTGGTCCAGGCTACTGGGACAGCGTGGGGGCAGTGGGCGGACTGATCCAAAGCTGGCGGTGGTAGTAGCCTGGCTGAATAAAGGCACCGGTCCTGGTGGGGAGGCAGGATGTGTGGTATGGAGGGCAGTGAGGGACCTGGATTGGGACTCCGGGAGTGAGGATGCTGTGGGGCATTGGGTCTGGCAGGCAGATGGATGGGGGCGTGGGGCCCAGCTTGTTCTCTTGCTCTAGGAATTGTTTTGGGGACGTTGTCTAGCCTGTGCTATGCAGCAGGGCAGACAGATGATCCTAAATCAAACCTTCTGGCCTTGGAATCTGATTCTCCTCTACTAAATCCACCCAGCGCTCTGACGGGGAAGTCCAGCAAAAGCATATCTAGCTCCATCTAGTGGTGTAAAATATTCTTACACACCGGCTTTTCTGATCTATTTCTTCCCTGGACAATGTTCACCCCTCACAAGAGGCAGCATAGTTTGACAGTCTTTAGACCAGGGTTTGGGCCGCCCATTTTATTGCCATAGTGCATAAACTCAGTCAGAAATATAAATCAAACCAACAGAGCCACAAGGGCCCTATTACAAGCTGTAGTTAATTTATAAATTGTACATGGCAAAAATAAATCCACAGGAACCCTTACAACTTGGGGGGGGGGCGATGCATAATACAAGACTGACCTTTTGTGGCAATTTCCATTGTTATTGTCTTTCAAACAATTATCTTGGGGTGGTTTTTGGAAGATTTTGATGGGAAAGCAAGAATCCCCTAAACTAACTGCCATTGTAATAGAAATGGCTGGTTTTGTGTGCATTTACACGTCGTCTGAGCGTCTTTCAATTCCACTTAACTCACAGGGAGGGACTCTTATTCAATGAAACACACCTTGCAAGGTAGGGAGTCTCCTTCAGAACAGAGAGAATTGGAAGCCTTGATAACCAGATCAGTATATACAGGCCAAATCTATCCCTGGTGTAATTTCACAGGAGAAAAAAAGAATTACACCCAGAATAAATCTGGTGAAACAGGTGAAGTGGGAGACTTTGAAGCTTCCACAGCTTCCAGTGTGGAGTGGTTGCATCACTTATTAGGGGTGTGGCAACAAGTAAGTTCTGCAGGATTTTCCAAACAGCTGTTGCTGCAGCACCCCTCCTGCTATCCTGGATTTTGTTCATGCCGCCTGTCCCTATTTTGTCCTTTTAATAGTCTCCATTGCCTGGTTCCCAGCTGAAACACAATGTTGGTTACTATGGAAACAATAATGGACTGGGCAAAGCTTAGTGGCATCTCAGATCAAAGCACTGGGTAAATTAGCGTGTGGAACAGTTATATTAAAGGTTGGTGAATAAGGTATTTACACAACAGAGCCCACGTGGCATACACAAAACAGAAGAGACTGGATGTGGACAAGCAGGCGTAATTGGCATGCATGCACATGATAGGCATATGTGCCCCTAGCTTAGAGGCACGTTAATGAAGAACGTCTACCCCAGCGTGCCCCTATAAAACGGTGCAGAGGTGACACTCATTATTTGTAAATGTCTCAGTGAGCGGCTGCTTTTCTGGTGGTGTCTAAGAAGTAACTGTACCACAGCACCATCCTGTGGACATTACAGGCGTCTAAAAGGAATAAGCAAGAAAGAGACCCAGACTAGAGACAGGATGGGTTTAGGAGAGCTCTCACAAAGATGCTAAATCCAGTTTATCCACATAGTAAAAGCGATCAGGGATTCCTTGCTTCCTCAAGAAGGCGACAGTAGGGAGTTATTCCTATAACCACTGCTGCCTCGCCCCCTTATCAACGATATCAATAACTTGAGCCACCCCAGCAGCCTGTACCATCAATAGTCAGTATCTGCAGCTCCTTAGCGTGGTATTAGCAGTGGTTCTTTATCCTTTCTGTGGGCCTGACAAGAGAGAACGGCATCACTCACTCTTACCAACTTCAGGCTGCACTACATTTCACCATCTCAACTATGGTGACTGAGCCATCCTTTGCCTGTAGAAAAGTTCAGTGTTAAGAGACTTCACCATTCAGTCTTCAAAACACACATCCCCTGGCCCATTTAGCCAGAGCTGCAGAAATACCCTCCTATTGCTGCAAATTTCTATACCCAGTTTGCACATTAACAAGTAAAGGAGGAAATGAGTTTGCTGTAATATTTCCCTGGTTTGCTGAGGTGCCCTTTAATCTTGCAGGGTGGAGTCCTTGATCGCTGTGGTTGAGGCACGACTTATGTGAAAACAGTTGGAGACTCAAACTGAAAGCACAAAAAAATGTTTGTTTGTAACTTTTCACATCAGTGTCACTTCCTGCTTTTAGCATGTGTCCAGCAGTCAACACCAATAATCCAGTCCATCCCCCTAGCCCTGAAAGTAACGCCATGCCAGGCTGAATGCTGACATTACTCAACTTGCCATGTTGATGCATCCTGACATTGCCAACGAACCTGTGCTATAGATTCCCTGCACAAAAACAAAACACAACAAATCTGGGCTTTTTGCCAGTTGCAAACCAAGAAATCAATTTATAAACAGTGGACCCATAATCACAGAAGTCAGATATGAGAGCTGTATTAGCACTGATGTATTTAATACTCACAGGACTTCAGTTTTCACCATTAGATGGCCCATCCAGTATGCAGACAAGGTTTATCCTACCATTGTGATAGCAAAAAGCAAGTTATTGCTCTTGTAACCCAATCCGTAGCTCAGATTTAATCTTCAAATCCTTCCAGCCCTTAGACCTCATTCCTGAGCTATAAAACACCAAGATATTGATAGATATTGATATATATTCAGCAGATGTAAATCAGTATGGAGTAGAACCTCAGAGCTGCAAGCACCTTGGGAACGGAGGTTGTTCGGAACGCTGAAATGTTCATATCTCTGACCCAAACGTTATAGTGGTTCTTTCCAAAGTTTACAACCGAACATTGACTTGATACAGCTTTGAAACTTTACCATGCAGGAAAAAAAAATGCTGCTTTGCCTTTATTTTTGTAGTAGTTTATGTTCACTGTACTGTATTTGCTCTTAATTTTTTTAATCTCTGCTGCTGCTCCTTGCATACTTCCAGTTCCAAATGAGGCGTGTTTTATAAAGAGATCACTAATAGATCTTTTCTCTCCTCTATTATACAGGAGATTCTGTTTTAAGAGACTATCCAAAGAAACAACAAACTGAATCCAGGCAGAGGTGGGTCTTTATACACATATCAAACTAAAATGTACTGGAAATAATAGGAATGCTTTACAGTGGTCTCAAGATAGGACAGCACTTACTGAAGGTGAACTGTATTATGAGCCTTGCTGTACAGACTTGTCTAAGAAAATGTGTCCATACTATGCATGGGTGTGTGATTCTCTTACAATAGGAAGCAAAACTGTGCAACATCCATAACAAAACTCCAAAACCAGATGAACTTCTTGTGGCTTGGGATCTGTTATCTGGGAACAGCCCAGGTTTATCAAAGGCTCACAACCCTGTCAGCAAAACTCAGCAGAATTTGAAGAGAACATTGGACAGATTCTTTCATGGCTGAACATGCAAAAATCCATGCAAAATACATGGGCCTCATCCTCAGTTGGCGTAAAAGGACATAGCTACATCCAGCTGAAAAGCTGGGCCTGGCTTATGATCCCAAACACAGCTGAAACTCAAAGGGCCTGACTGAGTTTTGCTTTAAACTTTTGGCTTCTTTGGAGCCAGAAACTCAAAAAGAAAGCTCAAGGGTCAAGAGATGGGGGGGCGCACAGCCTCATCCAAACCCAATGTTTATTGCGTAACCCTAGACCTAAGTAAAAGAGCATTTTTAATACAGGGGTTCTCAAGCTGTAAAGTTCATATCTGAGTTTGGATCCATGTTTTCTGGGTATTTATCAGTGGATGTTATGTGCTAAGTACATGGAGGATACAGTTCTCAGCTAAAGAGCCTTGCTCTTCACTTCAAAGAGTAGCCATTCATGCTTACAGCTCTGGAGGTCACTGGTTCAATCCCTGAGGGGTTGGCCAGCATGGCAGCCAACACTTGAGGGATTTCAGGTAGTTGCAAGGCATGACAGAACCATGGCTTTTCTCTGTGTTTGCAGAAATACAGAGCTGTTCTTCTGGTTCCCCCAGGGCCTTATGCAATTGTCTATCCAGTAACGTGATGAAGACAGACTGCCTATGTAGCAATCTACGGGACTATTTTCCCCTCACTCCTATACCATGGCTTTAATAATTAATGGAATAACAAATCAGGTGGCAAGGGGGGATTTCTTCTAGAAATTTCACTCAACTGATTCCACAGCCAGAAACAAAACAACAAGAAAAACACAAATAAAGCCTGCCTGTCATCTGTCTGTTGGAGATGGATGCTTTGCAACAGTTTTATGGTTCATGTATGTCTATTTTCCAGCCTTCAGTATGTGAATAAAGATTCATTCTGATTCTCCTACAGCTTAATAAATCTAAGTCTCTCAACATTTTCCTTTAAAAGCTTTAGTCATAAATGCCACCAGATTCCAAGGTGAAATTTACCCATGCAAAAGGCATGTGCACCACTTGAGTCCTACTTTAGCCCAACCTTTGTTTCACACACTCTTGCTGTGCTCATTACTATATTTTGGAGGAGGCATGCCAGGCTGCTGTGGAAGCTGCAGAATGGATCAACTTTCACCAAATTCTTTTTCAAGTGATGCTTAGAACTTTCCCTGGCCTTCCCCACAGAGGTGAGTGTCACCCATAATGCCTAATTCACCAGAGGTCATTCATCTCCAGTCTCTCTCATCCTGTTGCGTTCAAGAAGAACACGTGGCACTACATTTGCAGGAGTCACTGGTAATATTGCACCAGCAAAATTTTTATATACTAGACACGGGCCGAGGCTGCAAAGTGGAAATCCAGATCAAGACCTGAATTTCCCCGAAGTCTGGACTTATATGGATCCAGGGTTTTGGTTCAGCTAACTGTACATCAGCTACAATGTTCCAATCTGCATCCAGCCTGGATTCCACAATTCTCCAAAGTTTCAGAATGCTTAGGTGTGAGCCAACCTTTAGTGCACACACTTACCCACAGGCACGTGAACATGCAAAACACATATTTGCACAAACATGACAGAAACAGGCACATTTTCATATAATTCCCATTCTGAGAGGTGGCAATAAATATCAGCAAAAATTTGCTTACAGGCAATCTATCCTGTAGACCCTGCCCCAAAAAACATAGACGTGAGTGCAGAAAGATTGCAACAACGTGTTAAGATACATCATTTCCAAGTCTGACATTAGCTCTGCTCTTCCCCGTCAAATATTAAAAAGCCCTGAGAGTGGGCACATTTCACTTTATAAAAGGTCAAGCAAATCACTCAATATTTCTCTGCTTCCATCTTCAGCACTCTTGATCCCATTATCAGTAGCCATCCGCACTTATATTTCATCTGAATTTTCACTTGTACACACATTAACGCTCTTGGTAATTTGATGTACAGGGCTCTTCTTTCCCACATGATCACTGCTATTTTTACAATACAGTATGTTCTCCATGGTTTTATAGGGAAAAAATTGGCTCTCTTTGCAAGTTATTTTAAACCCTGTGATTTCTCTTTACACCCCACCTGTGGCTATGAGCAAATTCTCGATTCTGGTAATTCTCCCTTGATATAGAATCAACAGGCAAGGACTTAACCCCCTGTCCATGCTCAAGGCAGTGGCAGAGCAAAGCTCCTTATTGACGGGAGAGGAGACCATGCCTGGAATCGATGTCAACCGAGACACTGGGACCTAGGCACAGATCTAAGCTGCTGAGTTCCAGTGAGTAAGGAAAAGCATTAGCAGCATGAAAGCAAAGCAAAAAGCTCAAGGGGACTGTGAAAGAGAGTGTGGGCCAAAATCAATCCTCATTTACATTTGTGCAGGTGTCAAGGGCACCATGCCAGTGCTGTCAGTAGAGCTACAGCAAATCACACCAGCTGAGAATCGAGCCAAGAATTGGCCCTTTAAATTTAGCCCTTCTGGCTACAAACATCTTTGCTTTACCCCACTTCACCTTTGAACTTTGACAACACCAGTGCTCTGAGAAACGCTTGTCCAGCCAGATTAGGTTACTGTCCTGGTAACCATCCACACCTCTACATATTACCAGAGCAGATGACTCACCACATTCCATGTCACTCACAGCACCTACACCTGAGCGGCAACAGTTAAGCTCTGAGAAATAAGGTTCCAATGTCAACTATAAAATGATAAAAGCAAAAGACCGAGGAGCACAGGTGAGATGGGTCTGTACCAAAATCCCAGACCCATGCATTTTAAGTTTAAAACTTGATCTGAATCTTTAAACCTCTCTAAACTGCCAGCAATACAGTTCTATGTAGGTCTCCCAATTTATTTTATGGATTTCAATTTTTAAAATACAGCCAAACAGCCCCCCATCAAGTGTTCTGGGAACCCATCCCATACATTTAAAGTCACAATATTAAAAAAGGGCTGCTAATAATATGTCCACCTCAGCCAGCTTAGAGAAGAGGGAGAGAAAGATGGGCTTTGCAATGAGCTGGAGAGGTTCACAGATCTAACCTCTTGCATTGATCAGAATATGAATCATAAACGGTAACAATCTGAGCCGTCCCTGTGCATTGAGATGTTTGCAGAGTTGTGTTCGCAGGTGAAATAGGTAGCACAGACACACGCTGCAAAGATATCCGTGTGCTAAAAATGTTTCCCATAAGAGAGTGCAACCTCCCAGTTCACCTAGCAGTTTTAAAGAGGATTAATTTTATCATGTACAACACCATTTTGTTCTTGGGCTTTCATTCATCATAACTCATCCAGTCCTTGTCTTCTGACATGAGACTGCAATTGGTGTCAACTTTGGTAACCATTTTTGTGATGTGGACACTTCTCTACTGAGAGCTATCAAACTCGTTTCACAGAGTCCACAAAGCAGCCATCAGATATCATCATCATTAGGTTATTAAAGACATGGGATGCTTCTGAGCTGCCCACCTAGCAATGAAAGAAGATGGACAGCACAGCAGAGACTGAGTGCAATTTCTCAGAGGGCCCAATTTTAGGGTTTGTCTACATACGGAGTTATTCCGGAATAAGTGTGTCCACACAGGGAGTCAGTCAGGAATAGCTACTGCGCTTTAAATTCACACCCCACCTGAATCCAAATCAACTTTCAAGTGTAGACAAGCCCTTAGATCAAATGTAAAAATTCACATTGGTGCTACGCAAAATATTTTCCAACTCCTATTTACAAACAAAGAACACAAGCTGCCTTTTTCTCTCCCACAAACATTACTGCCCTCAATAGCAAACCTTTAAAAAACCTTTTTTCCCCTGGATCTATAAGGTAAAAGCCATCTGAGTCTTTGCAAGTATCCCATTGCAACCATAGATGCAGGAGTTCTCCCCTCCCCAGTATCCCAAGGACCGCATCCCAGGATCATGAAGAACTGTAACATCTAGAGCAAACTGTACAAGGCAATCATTAAGCCTCTGTGAATGCGCCTTCCGAAAACAAAGGGAATGATACAGCAGAGTACTCAGTCACCCTCAGAGTCCTACCTAAAGCTTTATCGAGTGCCACAGCCGGCCAGGGCAATATAATACACTAAAAAAAGAACAACTCACCAGAGCTTCCTGTGCATTTTGACGGCTGAAGGGGGAATATGACAGGTTATCCGTGGCTAGGGTGCTAGCAGGAGGCAGCAACCAGAACACAGTCAGACTTCATACAGAGTGCCACGTGCTAATTGCTTCTCAAGGTCCGTCCCTAAGCGTACTTTAATAAAATTAGGCCAACCAGATTGCTATTGAAGACGCCAGCAGTATCAATCTGCTTTTTCTTCTCCAGCGCTCCCACTTCGTAATGTCTACTCGTTTTCTCTAAGTTCAAATCCCTCACCAGGCATGTTCATGGTTACCATGGTAACTAATGAAAACCAAATTTGAAAAGAGAGAGAAAAAAAAAAAGAGAGAGACACAAAAAATGCTTTTAAGTCTGGTGCCACCTGTGCGTCTGAGCCTATTAATTCAAACAATAACAAAACATCTCTCAGGATAACAGATCAGGGCAATCCAAGATTTATGCTGTGTGCAGGCTCCTCATTTGGTGCAGGTTTTTTTAAAAACAACAACAACGCCCCACTGGTAAACTTAGCTCTGCAGAGCACTGATTTAGATTACGAACTAGCCTGAATTGCCTCATTTTACTTATGAAACTTGGCCTCCTCTGAGCCCGATCGTCAGAGGACACAAGTCTACCTACAGCCGTCAGCCAAGGGACATGTTTTCAAAAGGCACCAGTGACGCAGAGGCCACTAGTTAAGGATGCCCAACTTGAAACACCTCACCAGGCCTGACTCTCAGGGGCTGGGGACTCAGCCCTTTCTGAAAAGGAGGCGGCTTTACAGGGGTCTCAGACGGGGGACCCCAACACTGGGGCACACAAAATCGCTCATCATTTTATTTAAATTTTGGCCTACTTAGTCCTTTTGCTCAAGTGGTTGAGGCTGAAGCTTTGGCTCCAAAGTTCCTGGGTTCAACAGCCCCTGACAACCAAGGTGACAGGTGGTTTTGCACCACACTGGCCAAGGAGCTGGGGTAACTGAATAACAGGAGCATAACCCCGTCGTAGTGGATCTTCTGGTGTCATGGAGCTGACATGCTGGCTCCTACATCAGCCTGCTCGCTGCCACCGATGTTGGGGATATGGCTGGAGTAAAGGTATTATGGCTGAGGTCCGTCTATGCTGGAGGGATCCCCACAGGCAGCTGATGTACCGTAGAGCAGCCCTCAAGCTGCTCTAACTTACCCTTGTGCAGCTGGCAACCTCAGAATTTGGAGAGGGAGCAAATGGGAGTAGGAGGAGGGTGTTATGCCACGTTGGTACCAAAGCCCCCCACATGCACCACGTGCTCTTTGCCTGCAGCCTAGGATTTGGCCCCTCACGCGCACACACAATTGTACAAGCTGATTTGATTTTGGAGTCCCAGGTTTGTGAGTCCAGCTTAAGCTGCTGGATGTAGCATACTCAGTACTGTTCACCCACATATATTTAATTCTGCTAATGCACTTTACATGCGCATTTCCTATGGACAATCAAAAGGCAACAGCCAAAACGCAGCATTCTGGCCCTACAGATCTGCAAACTCACAAAGCAAATATTGTAACTTTATCTGCAGAGCCTGCTACAGCAGACACGGCATAATATTTAATCATGAGTAAGCAATACATCTTAGGTCACCCTGCTCTCCCATTGGTCCTCCCATTCTCCTCCCAATCACATGGGGTTAGCCCAGGGAAACTTCACCACGGTGGGAGGGAACCCGTTGAGTTCCAAGGGACTGCTCACAAAAATAAGGATTTTTCATGATTAAGAGACCTTGAGATTTTATTCCCATCACCCTAATACTGGTCTCCTTTAATGTCAATTGCTAGTTATAGGAATGATAAAAGAACCACCAGGATAGGCTAGTTTAATCTTAAACTTTCATTTTATACGTGCTGTAACAAATCCAAGTGCGATCTCCTTTGGAAGACAGAACGGTGCTGGAGATGGGCTCGAAATCTCATTACTGCTCCCCTTTAATCGGGCAATTGAAATCCACTCCTCCTTGGTTGTGACAGAAAGTTGCCAGCTGGTGGGCTCTGGGTTAAGTGAATTTGTGATCACAACCCAAGTTTCCCTAGCATATTGGGCACTAATTGAAAACACAATTGATAGTCTAATCAGAGCAACTGATTGGGGCCTTGGCATCTGACCTGCCTTCTCAGCATGGGCTCCCCAGGAGAAGGCTGAAAAATGACATGGACTGGAAAAATATCGCAAGGTTTCCTGGCCAATAAGACAAGGTATAGGCCCCAGCTCGGCCCTTTTCTATGTTTCAACCCAAAATGAATGGAATTCTAGGAGCTGTAGTTCCCAAGGCTGATGGAGTTGGTAGGGCTTTCAGCAATGCATGCTGGGAAAAGGGGGCAGGAGATAAAAGGCACTCCATTTTCTTCACTGCAAGAGAACTGGGGAAAGAGCAAGATGTGTTGCAATGAGAGCAAACTGTGCCCCCTCATTGATCATAACAGGGAAAGAGAAATTTTAAAAGTGACACTGCCATGTTTTTCCAGGACCAACTTAACTAGCCACCACAATGAACAACTCCTGTTCCTGAATTCTAGTCTTTCATAAAAGAATGAGGTAAAGATGCCGTTTATTCTGACTCCTAAACAAAGCTCTCATTAGTTGTGCATGTAATAATGAAAAAAGAAACAAAATTCAAAGGGAGACATGAGGTGATGGGCCCTACAGTCTTGAACAGAGCTGGGATATGATTGTGTCAGTCAAGCATCAAGAACAAACCACATTCTGCAAACCACACACACAAGGGAAACCGTACCATATGTTGCGGCGAGATAGCAGCGTGGCATGACTCAAATCATTTCATACAACCATTAGGTCACAATGAAACAAGGGTTGACCCTCCCCCATCCCACACACACACACCAGTCCACAACTTGTTTTCCTAAAATTCATGTCACACAAACAGTTGTGTTCACATCTCTGGGCAGTGAGGGAGATCAGGCTCCTCTGACATCTGCTAAAGCACGTCATATTCTGGCATCACAAGAAACAAGGATATAGGACTTGATTCCTAACTTCAATTGCTGAGCCATTGTCTTGGGCTCAGGATCTTAATAAGGTCCCATGCTAATTAATTCAATGGTGCATTGCAGCCAGTATACTTACAGAGTTAACCAGACATGAGCTCTATTTATACAGTAAATATCAATCTCCAGTTTCTATTTTAGGTGTTTCTAAGATGCCTGTGGCTGCAGTATCCAAGCACCCAAAATTGGGTTGCATGGCTTTTTCAATGTTTCATGCAAGAACATGTGGATTCTGCCCACATACAGAGGCAATTATTGCAGCTTTGTACCAGATCTGCACCTGCCCATTTATATTAACACTGACCAAGGTCGTAGGCCGGGATCTTCATCAGGCAGAATAATTACAAAGCACAGAGGAGTCAGGCATACGTCTGAAGGCAACACAGCTGCCTTCAAAATTGAGTCTGTCAGACCCATGTGTGTCTTACTGTGGCTTGCACGGTATAAGGACGTGAACCTGACAACACTCATTGTCTATGCGAATGGTCGTGAGGCGTTCCACTAGCGCTGGGTGGTAAACGTTAACAGGATTGGGCTCATGGACGGTGGAAGCAGGTACGCCAGTGGGAGGGGAGAGGGGGCTGAGCCATGTTTCCGCCCCTTTGGGTCATTCCCTGCCAACTGCGCATATGTGCAGGAGGCGGAGGTGCAAGCTGGCCCAGATGGGCTGCATCAGCAGCTGCAGCACCCAGGACCAGGCCAGAGAGCAGATAGGAACCCACCACATTTCAACATCCAGCCCCCACGTCATCTCCTATCCCCGACTCCCCAGCTTCCCCCCCGTGGTGAGCATGTCTGCTCCGCGCTGCTCATTCAAGCAAGCGTCTGCCACCACTGATCGGACCCAGTGTTTGTGGAGGCTTTGCAGACGTTTTTATAGGAAGCCGGCCTTTGGGCCATGATGTGCGCTAAGAGCCTGGTCTGGTTCCCTTTGAAGTGAAGAGCAAAACTCCCTCTGGCGGCTGTAGGAGCAGGAGTCCTCAGCTGGATCCAAGCACGTGACCCTGGTACTCACATAGCATCTCCGTGCATTTACCAGGGTTTCACATGAGGGCTACGATCGGCCACATAGATGCAATCGCAGGATCAGGGCCAAAATTTGCAGCAGCCAAATGTTCATTCACCACCACACCTTTGCAAACACACACTAATGTGCTGTGTATCCTATGAGTGACCCCTGCCTTGCATAAATCAGCTTGTCATTATATTAGCAAAATACAGAGGAAAAATGTCTAATTTAGTCACCCTTTTTAATACAGGGTGTTATTAAAGGCTTCATACAAATATCTAATGTGGCTCAATCTGGGCACAAAGTAGAGAAAAACATATAATGAGGCAATCCGCCCACAAACCAGCAGTATTGGGAATTTTAGAAATTCATTAGCTGCAAATAGCGTGAATAAAACAAACTTCTTTGAGTGTTCACCAAAACATACAGCACCAAATCTGTCTCTGTGCAGGGGGCCAGGACTTGGCATGCACACCATTCAAGAGGTGTGGGGGTTTAAACCCACCCTGTGTACTGAGATGAATACTACCCATGCTGGGTCGGTGCACCTCCATGCTACCCCAAACACAACCATTCCTCACCAGGCTCTCCCAACACTGCCATGTGCTGCCACTACTCAGTTGAGCCCTTCATTCTCCCTTGCTCCTTCAGTCCAGGTTAGCCAAAATCCTGATCATTGAGACTGCTGAGTGTAAAGGCAGAGCAATCAGCGTGGAAACCACCGGCGAGTCTGTTACAGTCCCACCAAGAGGGTCTTTTCCGCCAGCTGTAGCAGCTCATGCTTTGAGCTCTGGAGTAATCCGGTGTGCCAGCCAAGATGGCAGCCAACCCGGTAGCACCACTGCCAATGCTGGAAAACCCAGACAAGGGACACAAGGCAACCTGAGGCCACACTGGAGGGAAAAAGAACACGGGCTGCATCCATTGAAAGGAGTAGCAATTACGGCTTCAGTGTGAATTTCCTCCGCTGTCAGAATGCTTCTAGGAACTGCCACCAGGACAGATCCCCTCTACAACTCATGATACAACCAGGGTTTCTAAAGCCACAATACAGCCCTGGGTTTGCATTAAGGAGGGCAGGGCAAGAGGTAATGAAACGATCCACTACATCTTCAGCTGAGGTGTCTGTGGAAGAAACCACAAAAACACTACCCACGGTCTCTCCTGTATCACAGGCAGCTCCATTTATTGGTTCCCTAGGAAACAAGGGCCAGATCCTTGGCTGGTGTATGTGGGAATAGCTCTGCTGGCATCAATTCCCACCACCAGAGAATCTAGCCCCATGTCTCTAGTCTTGCTTGGAAATTATCTATAGTGTATAAGATCTCAGGGAAAGGTCTTTTGTTTGGTTTAGACATTGGCGACCTGACAAGTCACCTTGCCTTTCCTCTGACAATTTGTCACATCATATCATGTCAGCTGGATGTCACACAACGCAGCTTTGAATGTGAGCGTCAACTTGAGTCTATGGGATGTGACACTGACTAGACGGGGAGGGGAGAGAAAGGACTTTTGCTGCATTTCTTTTCTTTCTTGTGTGTGAAAAACTTGCATTTTTTCTGTAGGAGGCTCAACTCATTGCCAGGAACATCACAGTCCTTATACAAAAGGGAAAGTCATGCCCTGCCCCTGAACAAGTTGAAATTTAACCTCATACAGAGAGCAAGTGGAGGCCTCTATACCCCCGCTGCTGGCTTTCTGCACACAGGTGAATTTTTCCACCAAACAATGCACCACGGCCTATCCAAAAACCTGTTCCCTTTAAAACAGATGGGAGGTTTCTACGGCCCAGCCTACGCACAGATTTTCTATCAGCTGAATTAGGTCAGCTAAGGATGTGATATTTCACCCAATTAGTTACAGTGGGACAATCCCTAGTGCAGAATCAGCTCTGTCAGTGAAATCAACCCCTCTAGTCAACATAGATATGCTGGCAAATGCCCCACTGTAGATGCAGCTATGCAACAGAAGAGCATTTGTCACCATAGCAAACGTTGTTCAGGGAAGCAGCGTTACTGTGCCAGTATAATTCCTTCTTCTGTCAGCATATGCTGTGTCTACACGAAGGGGCTATGCCATGATGCCAGAGTGGCCCCAGTTCAGTAGCATAGATGTGGCTGGTATTGTTAGAGTAGCACAACCTTTGCATTTAGACAAGGTCTAAGACATTTGGTAAACCAGGTTTGGGTTACTTATGATCCTGGAAAAAGGAACAGACTCAAAAGTGGACTGTTTCCCTACAGAAGCCAACATCTATGATTCTTACAGGGAAACTCTGGGAGCTTCAGGCAACCAAGTGGTGCTTGTCTCCATCAGCAGCTATTAGCCCATTACAAGAGCAATTAAAAAAATCCTTGATTTAATAGCCGATCTCCCCCGAAGGTCATAATTCCAATGTACCTTTGGTGATATTTCATAAGTGTTTAAAATATAATTTCTTAGCTACCGCCTGTGAGGTGATTGTTTTCATTTCTCTGTCATGACTTGATAGGCTTCATAGGCTCATGGAATCAATTTCCTTGCAGCTTCTCCGCAGGCTGTTTGAGGGAACAAGCATGGCTGACCTGACACACTCATTCATCCCATCAGCAGACAGACAATCTGATTCCTGACATAACTGAAGCTAATAACGCTGGAGAAGGAGGAAAGCTGTGCAATCCCCTGATTTCTGAGGGCAGAAAAAGAAGAGAGGTCTCTTGCTCTGTCTGGTCGCTATTATGTCATGTGAGTGCACATATGTACGTATACACGTGAGAGAGAAAGAAAGCGCTCACACAATCAATTTTGCTGTGATTAAAAATGTATTTTGAAAAAAGAATGCCAGATATTTGTGTGCTCCAAAGAGGGAGTTAAGTCAGAAATGACATGCAGATGTGATGTTGACAAGTAATGCAAACGGGAAATGATGATTGACTGTTCAACATAACCAGCCCTTAGAACTGATGTCGGGGCTTTGTTATAATAAACACCAACCTTATGCAGGAGTAACAAGAATGAAAATTTCACTTGGGCAACCCCTGGAGAGGAATGAATATCATGTGATGGTCCATCCAGAAGACAATCATGAAAAGCACACTTACCCGCAACAAAAAACCACAGAGGTCAGTGGAAAATTGAAGCTGATAGCCTCAATTTATTAGGGGCATGATCCAAAGCCAATTGTAAACCATGAAAAAAAGATTCCTATTATCTTTCATGGGCTTCTCATCAGGCCCTAATTTCTCACAATGTTGGAAACGGAAGCAGTCATCATCCAATATTTACAGCCCTGTGAGTTTCCTCTGTGTGGCAGTGGTGAGGGGGCAGAAGAGGTGGAGGGAACCTTAGCTTTTCAAGTCTCAGAAAAGAGAGGGGGAGAAAAAGACTAGAGGTGTTTGAAAATTTTCCATCCAAAAAAAGAAAAATTGTGACGTAATAGCTTTTTGACTGAACTAGTTTTCACAAACATATTTCCATTTTCATTTAAATTCTCAAGGTTTCAATGAAAAAAAACAAACCTAAAAATTTGTCGTTTTTCACCCATGAAAACCTGGGAAAAATTAGATTGGGGCGGTATGAAAACCTGTAAAATATCAAAGAAAAATGTCAATGAAATAACAAAAAATTTAAATTTCACTGACATTTTTCATAGGAAAATGAACCTCTTCCCAACCAGCCTTTGGCAAGACACATCCAATCCACACGGTTGGTCTCATGTTCTGTACAGTGTTTTCTGGTGCTTTGTCCATTCTGGTCTTCAATAATTAGCTTCAAGAGGCTTCCCCCACTGCCTTGTCATGCTCTTTCACCGTTTAACAGTTCCCTCCATTAGGTGGGGTTTTTTTTGGATATTCACTCTGGGCTTTATTCTGCACAGCGCTGAGCACTCTGGCGCTGAACCAGCAACGCATATGGAGTAGTCCCACTGGCTTCATGTTCTTACAATGACAGAGGATTAATATTTAAAATTACAGACCTTGTGAGATCAAGACTTATTCACTTTAAAGTTTTCTTTCGCCTAACTTCATCCAATGACTCCCAATCATACGCCTTCACACTTAGCCAGCTCCGCGCTCTGGCTTTTACACTCCTCACACACAGGGTAAGTCCACAGAGCAATCAGGAGGCACAATTGTGGCCCGCGCAGGTAGACCTGAGCTAGCTTTGATCAAGGGAGAACACTAAAAATAGCAGAGTTGCCATGTCTCCGTGGGCATCCAGAGGGGCCAGGCATCCAGAGTACATCCTGTCTGAAAACCTAGAGACACGGGGTGGGGGGGGGCCGGCTAGCTGGTCCTGCCACTATGCAGCTATTTTTAGTGTGCTAGTTTGCTCAGAGCTAGAGCAGGTATGTCTACCCGATCTGGAAATGACACCTCCAGCCCCAGTGTAGACAGTCACAGCTGCACATCACATGGCTTCCCTATCCCCCTTAGTCATCAACTGGTCAAGCTGTAAAATAGACCTTTACTGTCATAGGTATGGGACTACTTCACTGTTTTCCCTTGCCAGGCAGTCACATTCTCAGGAGGTTTAGGAAGCCCAGGGTAGGCTGATGTTCTGATCACTAACAGCGTCGCCTGCGATATTGGTCTGGTGCAATAAAAATAATAATAGTGAACATGCACACGGTCTTTTGAACATCGTGTTGTACAGCCATTCATGGAAATGGTGCTCTTGGAGAGAGAGAGAAGGTTAAATCTGAGTTAGTGGCAAATGAACAATTGACGTAGCCCCTACAAATGCAACACCACACCAGGCAGCATAAGAGAAACAATTAAATCACTCTTGGCACTATAGGAAAAACTCCATAGGGATCTTTATTTTTCAAAGCTATAAACATTGGATCCTGATTTAAACTCCCCATTAATTCCGCAAAAAACACTAGTGATGAGCTAATTAATACGATTTCTGTTGGGCCATTTATGGCGGGCTTTGCAGGCTCAAACAGTAGGTTCCCAAAGGGGCTTGTGCATAGCTTCACATTAAAGAATAACTGTGCAATTAATGATTTTAGGGGAAATACATGAGCAATTAATGATCCATACATCCTACTTTGAACTTAATGCGAGTATTATCGCATATTATAGTACTGCATAGAGGCACCCACTGAGATTGCAGACCTGTTGTACGAGGCACTGTATGTGCATATACTAAGATGATCCCTGCCTCAAACAGCTTACAACAACATAGATGGGACAAAAAACAGTGGGAAGGAAAAACAGAGGCATAGAAAGGTTAAGTGACTTGCCCTAGGCCACTCAGCAGGCCAGTGACAGTGTCATCATTAGAACCCAGGTCTTCTGACTCTTACTCCAATGCCCTACCCACTATACATCATCTGAGTAAGGAATGAGATTCTTGTTTTGTAATGGTATCTGCGAGCATGGACCAAATGCTATCAGATCCCTTTGCAAAATTAGGACCTGAGGAAAAGTCTCAAGGTTTGGCCTGCATCGAACACAATATACGTGCACCAGAAGCGTTCGCTATTACCAAACCCTCAGTAGCACTCGTTTTTCATTCTCCAGAAACAAATCCAGCTTCCTTTGTGCAAGACAGAAAGGGCAGAGTCCACAGAAATCACAGTGCACGTAGAAAACACTCAGTTTCAGAGTGTGAGGCAGAGCTTGTGATTTGAGGTCATGAACTTCACACTAGTTAATGTCATGACAACCTCTGGGCTGGACCCAGCTAAAAGGAAAGGGGCTGATGATCTGTTTCTGTCTAATGAGTGAGAGCTATTTTAGGGTAGATTCAATTCAGTCTGGCAGATTTGGGATACTTAACAAGAGTCAATAATATGAGTGAGGCAAACTCTGGGCAATTCATATCATTTGTATCTGACTCAGTGTGCTATTCTTTTTGCAGGAGATGATCAGCCCTTTGCAGTTCAGGCCCTGTATTTCCAGCCGTAGCTCTTCTGTTCTAAGCTTACATTTCACGTTATTATTAAGTGAAGTGTGATGCTTTCTTTGGTCCATTTCCTGAAGGGCTTCCCTGTACATGAAAGGTCGCATTATCTTGGTGATGTCAATGGACCTCAACAGAGAGCTTATAATGTCCTCAAACATGAGGAGAGGCAACAGTTTGCTTTAACTAACAAACTTCCAGAGTAACACTGGCAAAATGTTATCAGAATATAGTTCTGACAGTGCAGCAATCACACTGGGAAGATTTCCAGAGACTTCAACTGGCTTTGGATCAGGCCCTAAGCTGTGCAGATAGTTCGATTTAAAAAGCAGATGTAATGGTAGCTGCTATAGGGCTAAACAAACAACAGGAATAACAGATCTAAAGCAACACTTAGTGGGAGAATTCATGGACTAGCCAATGGCGATCAGTGTTACTCAGCAAGGCAATTAGACAAAACCTGTTCAATTTTTTCCAAAATAAGGTGGTCTCCAATTCATAGACAGTAAAGTAGAGACAGTAGTGAGGGTAGCTGGAAAGCATGCTCAAAACCTAGCTACCAAGAACAGATGAAACACTGATGAGAGCCGAGATAAGCAGCAATCGCCTGAAGTTGACAATGTTATGAGTCAGTGAGCTAAAGCAATGTGCTAAATGTCCAGGATGTGATGAATCTATCCATAACACAGAAACCCAAGAAGTCATCGGATGTTTACCAGGAGGAAGTGGCTGTCTGTCAACTTAACAAGGGTGATTGGACAATCTGTCAAGGCAAGAAGCTACAGATCCATGAGCAAGTGTCCCACAAAGTGCTGCAGATCCAAATTTGGCCAGGGATCGTTGTCATGGAAGAGGGCCGTGAAATACGTTTTGTACTGTTTGTAGTAATAGCACTAGGTTTTTAACCTGTGTATTCATCATCCACAAAAGAAATGGACAGTGCCACTTTTACACCTTTTCATTGCACTCTATGGCTGTGTCATTATTAGCCTCTTTTCCGTAAGACTTCCCAACATGGCTACCACCAGTACAGCTCCACCAACAGCAGTTGCACGGAAACGTTCTCATAGACTAGGCACCAGTCTAACCAGTTAACCATTGTCACACCTAACTTGGCTCAAAGTGGATTTAGCTCACCCAATGACAACAACGCCAGTTGTTGCCATTGCCTGGTTTTCCTAATGTTCCCACTCTTTTCACCACCAATAATAGCCATGATGGGAAATATTGGGGGGGGGAGATAGCATTGACGGGTCCAAACAGTCACCAAAGTAGACTGAAAAAGAGCAGAGGTACCGAAGTTTGGATTCGTTTCAAGCCCTTGCCTAGATGACAACAACTATGGTAGCTACTTGTTTATTGGTGGCAGAGTTCTAACCCAGTTTCCCCAACCAGTGTGGAAAGGGGGCTGGATTCTGGTTTCTTTTTTCAGGGAAGTAGATCCTAAGTAAAGTCAATGGTGTGACACTAGAGTCACTGATATCAGAAGGTAGTCCGGGGATTCTTTTCTGAGAACCATGCAAGCCAAGCAGTGCTTTTGATTTCCTGGCTGAGCTGAACATGGCACATCATTTATAACATAGTACTAACGTGTTTTGGACACAAAAAATTCCCTATCCACATTACCATACTGGATCAAAGGTTAGAAACCATTGAATTTACATGCATTTGCACCTACCATTGTTCTGTACCCATAGATACAGCATGGGGTGAGGGATGAATTTTTATCCAGCATAATGGGATCAAAACCAAGTTCTTACATGTATAAATAACCCTATTATTTCCAATAAAATGCAAGAAGCTGTATAAAGAGTAGCTAGATACCATCACATTTCAACTGGGATTTTCCAAGAAGCCTAAAGAATTTGTGGAGTCCAATGGGATGTAGGCACCTTTGAAAAATCCCATCCCTAATGCATTTAAAATAAACAATGTGTGCCTTGCAAGAGAAGGCTGAAGAAGCAAAGCAACCCAGATACATCATATCCCCATTGAGGGGCACATCTTTTAAAAGCAGGCCCATTTTATTCAGCGGTATAACGAAACATAGCACATCAAGATGTAGAAATTACACAATCTAAGTGCCACTTCCATAGATTTAAGCCAGAAAGATCAGTGATGGCCAATACAGTTGCTTCCCCCTTTTCCCCCAGCAGAATTGACAGATTATAAATTATACAGTACCTGCCTTAAATCAATTTAAAAGACAGTTAATTATATTTATTATAATCACTTAGTACATGAATCACCTTGAACTTCAGAGAAAAATAAGCAGTGGGCTGTGCATAAAAATAGCTCTGCGAAAGAAAGAAGGATATCACAGAAAATAGAGATGGAAAAGACCCATTATTCATCTTACCTAACCATTCCCCCTCCAGCAGCTAGTGACTACAGTATACTGAGATCAGACTAGATCATGGTAATGGTCTTTACTGGCCTTAAAGTCTCTGGATAAAAACCTGGCTCCATGGAAATCAACGGACCCAGCATTTCACCCTATGAACCTATATTTTCCAGAACTTTGTCTAGCTTTAAGTCATTCAAATGAGCGAGAGACCTTTCACTGGTTTAATAGATCTCACTAGTAAGGTCACTGTTCCTAAATTTCCCTCTTGTGCAGAAGTCTGTGCCACACTCAAGCTCTGTTATGAGGGTTTAAATGAGATTTAAAGTCATGCTTATGTTTTGTAACGGGGCCTTTTGCACAGAGGTCAGTTTCACCCTAATCAAGCAAGGACTGCAATTTATTTGTAAATGGATAACAGCTACAAAAGTCATGTTATGCCAAGCTTGGTATTGGTTTTTAAAGTCCTGAATGCTTAGGAGTTACCCACCTGAGACGCCAATTGTCTCCCTGAGCCATACAGCCATAGCTGAGATCAGCAGAGGCACTCAAGCTAGAGCGCCATTGGTCTAAACCAGAAGAGACTACTAGCCAGGAGTTCTCTGAGGGTGCCCTACAGCAGGGGAAATCAATAGGTGGACTGCAGGCCAATCATGGGCCACCAGATTCTTTTTTAAATCTTTGTGGGGTCTTTGTTTGTTTTTTTAATTCTTTTCGCTGGAGTCTGGACCTTGACCAATAAATCTGGACCTTGAGAAAAAAATAATTGATTACCTCTGCCCCTACAGCTTTGGAATTCACTCTCCTCCCCTTGTCCCATACAGCCCAACGGTGATGAACATCAAGGGCATGTTGCAAATGGGGAAACTGTAAGGATGGGGAATCAATGGCAGGAAAGAGATGGAGGGGTAAGTTACCTGGCTCACTTGTATAGCTGCACTCAGGGTGTGTTATAAAATAGCATCAAAGGGGCCTAGCGAGTCCATGGATGGACACCTTTTCAGCATTTCTATACATCTAAATAAACTAACCCAGCCAGATAAATCAGTAAGAACCAGATTCTGCCACCTTTACTCACAAAAGTAGCATATTACTCTGCAAGCAGTCTCCTTGCAATCAATGCGGCTACTCATGGAGCAAGATGCCATTTAACAGGAGTACACGTGGCACAGTAGGACCCTGTATGATTTTCACTAACATCTGTCACCCTAGCCAGCCACTCCAAGTCCGTATATTACACAAGACAGCACTGCTCAGCAAACCAGTATTATTGGCCTTAAGTTAAAAAGGAGCAAAATGAATCAGTTTGCATGTGCTTCCAAATCAAGGACTTTTATGTCTTCTTCTATAAACGTATGCAAAATGTACCAAAAGACTAGATCATGGACTGGAGGGGACATAATCAAAGGACAGATAGTGGTTGGAAAAAATGAATGGACAATAGTTTGTTGGGAAGAGCTAGTTTTTTTAACTAAATATTGCACACACTAGTGTTACACATACAACTTTCCAGAACGGAAATTTTTAGGCCACCTTCGTTTATCTAATGAAACTTGGTTTTGCCGATCTAAAATTTACCTGCCACAGTAAGCTTCCTCCAAGCTTGCATACACAATAGGCAAGATGCTGATTTGAATTACACTACTGTAAAACCATGGGTGTTAATCAAGTTGCTTATAAATTACACCAACATAACTGAGAGCAGAATCTGGTCGACAGATTGTAAACAAGATGGGAAATGTTGATCAGAAACCCAAGTTCTCTGGAGCTGCAGGTATGGTCCCCTATTTAGGATTTTTACAAAAATTTAGCTTTATAGGAAAGAAAATTCTGATTACTTACTTGATCTTCAGACTGGCGAGCATTTTTTTGTCAATCCTGAAAAAAAGAAGAGAATATTACTAAGCATTCAATGGTTTTGGATCTGTTAGACATTCTAGATTTCTTTTTCCTCGTACACTTTGTGTTCTTAGATGATCCATGGGCAGCTGCTAACATTGACTACACTGACATTCGCCTTCTGAAGTTTCATTTATCTGGTGTTTAGTCTTGACCATGAAACAGCTCATTAAAATCCCAAAACAGAGAGTGTGCTGCTCGATTACACCATAAAGCAAGTAACCCAATATCCCATGAATTTTTACTGATTGTACTCAATTCAAAAAGTACCATCGTATCATTTAAAGCACGAACCACCACGTACAGCACCAAGGAACAGAACATCCTTTGGCAACACAACTCAGAGCCTTAAAAAATCCTTCCAGCGGTAGCAGACTGTAGTAAATTGAGCATCCACAACTCAAAAGTAAAGATGGATTCTCTCTATACTACTATGGAGAATGAAGGTCCCTGTAGCTAACGCTCCTAGCCTATGACTGATTGTCATTTCACAAACTGACCAGTAATGATCGACTTAAGTCTACCTCATTCAATCTCTATTGATATATATACACAAACACAGAGTAAAGTAGCTCTTCTCATCCGCAAGTCTCAAAGCTCTTTAAAAAGAAGGAAAGCATCATTTTATAGCTGGGGATGTTGAGGCGCAAGGAAGTAAAGTGTTCGTACCAGGCCAGCCTCCTAGTGGCAGAGGCAGGAATGGAACCCAGGTCTACTGCATGCAAGTTCAGGGCCTGGTCTGCTGGACTGGGAGCCTCCCACAATGTATGTTTTCTCAGATACTGACTACAACCAATGCACATGCACGGTGAGACAAATTCAAACTCATAATTGAACGATGAAAGGCGGTGACTATATCCTACAGGAGAGCCAGTCTAGAAAGATTTATGCTTCAAAAACACAACAACAACAAAAACCTGTGTACACTCTGGTTTTATTTTGTGCGAGGATTAAAATATAGGTAGGAAATTTCTGGATAAAATTAAACATACCAAGAACATTCTATCAAATCCTACAAACTCGGACCTGCAACTCTCCAGCTACCATGAACAGGTAAGTAGAGAATATGGAGACAGCAAAACTCATGAATTTTATACCAATTTGCTGTGTTTCCTTGGGATCGTCTTTGCTCTGTGCTTCAAGAAACACACCCCATCGTGGCTGTTTGCAAGGTGTAGTTCATGTTTGCAAAGTGCTTTCAGATCCACAAAGGTGACACATTGTATACATACAACATAGGACTGTCAAGTTGTAGCTTGAGTCTGATTCTTAGTGGTTTATGAGATCCCAAGCCATTATTTATTTATTTGCCACTTTTAATAAGTGCTTATCTCCACAGAACACACATTAAAATAATATTAATATGAATTAAGGCAACTAGTATTAATATCTCAAAATGTAAAATGAGGTCTATTGGCAGGGACTGCAAATGCAAAAATTATCTGGCATGTGGAATTAAGTCCAGATGTCCAAAAATCACTCTCTCTAACAACATGAACACAGAAAACAGTTAATGCTGATGAAATGCAGTTTCTTACCTGCAGTAACCTTTACAGAAGTCCTCTCCAACAACTGAACTGCACCACTGAGTGCACACCGCATGAGCTAATTATCTAACACCAGTCTAGCTTCTGATTGCTGTTATGTTCATATGATTCTAGTACAGGTCCGTTGAAGTTGATAACGTTAACAGAAGAGAACTAGGATGAGATTAGACTCTTGTTCCCATACTTTGCATCTCACATCTCAAAACAGTGCAATGCAAAGCCACATTTCCATCCCACATGTTAGCTATTGCACAATGTCCCACTGCCAGTTATGCTAAATTTAACCTTCCCCTGAACTAGGTGGATAAACTTTTTGCATTTCCTCCCTTCCTCCAGAGGATATTTCACAAGTGTAATAAGAGCACAGTGAAGGTTATTCTTTTCCGGCACACAAATTACAATAATCTTTCAAATCTCCAGATTTAAATTGTTTTCAGAACTCAGGATAAACCAATCTGCAGTCTGTGTGCCAGCCATCCAGGCAGGGCCTGACTGATGCAAAGTCTATTAAATTCAATATCAAACTTCCCACACTAACTTTGACGAGCTTTGGATCACACCCATCAAGTCCACATGTATTGTAAGGCTGTGCAATAAGGTTTCTCTAACTATTTTTAAGTTCATTCCCCCCCCCTTTGTTCATAGCATCAAAAATGGCTGGGACTCAGTAGATTTGGATTCTATTTCCCAGACACTGGTTCACTCCGTGCCTCACTTTCCCTACCTGAAAGAGGAAAATGATACACACCCACCTTTGTAAAATATTTTGAGAGCCCAGACAAGAGGTGCAACATAAGTGCACAGTGGTGTTTTGAGTCCACGAGTCCCCTACAGTTCAGTCAAAATCCCCCCTTTACAAGATGCATTTCATTACAGCACCTAGAGGCCTTGGAGTCCTAAGAAAAGCGTGTTACCGAGCTATATAAAATACAGGGACAAGTTATGCCTGTATTCTCTGTTAAGGGGCAAGGCTAGGGAGTTTCTTGTATCCCCTTTGAGGGGGTCTCTTTGGACGAGGTGGGGCCAGGCAATGGCTCTCCCCACCCAAGCCTACATTGTACACGCGGTAGCAGTTGTAGCAAACGCCGCTATTTGCCACCTCCTGCCCAAGTCAGACTTCAACCTCTCCCCACACTTCAGGTTAGCCCGGGCAGTCTCTCCCATCGCAGACTCACACAGCTCGTGCAAACCCCTGCACTAGTGTGCTGGATACCACAGGGCCCAATCTCTTGACACTAATGGAGGTACTCCCATAATTAAGGTCTACTTTCATGAGTCAGGCTTGCAGGATACAACCCATCATCTGGAATCTCAAGAGCGCAGGCTCCAGGTCTCACTGAAGTTAATGGACATCTCCCCTAGGTTTTAAAAGGCTTATCAGTCATTTAAACCATTTCCCCTTAACATCTGCTCATGCTCTCGGCTCCCAAAGAATGGGCACATTTCTAAAAATAAGCATGCCATGAACTGTATACTCCTGAATTAGCTCCATGCAAGGCAGATTTAAAAGCATTATTAGTTACTACGTGATAAAGCTGTTCTCAGGTCCAGGTAAATCAAGTCGAACCTTAAAGCGTATTTTTTGGTGCAAATTTCTCTCGCCTAAACTTTTTACTGCTGCAAATGAGCATGGGTACATGAGATTGTTAACCCCTCAAGGATCTGTGCTGAAATATTTAGAGACAACACAGCAGAGCTGCAGCAAATGGATTTCATAGCAAAGCAAATGCAAGAAGGAAAACGTCTGTTGCTGCTGTTTTGCTTCATAGAAAAAACAAATGCACTTAAGGAAACCACAGTTTCAAGATGACTAAAACTGGGACCGGCTTTAATCAATAGCCTACACACTGCTTGCATGAGCCCACAAGTGGTGTGGGACCACAGGACTCAAGCATAATTTTTTTGGGCCCAGTACAAAACTTGTAACACAGGCCCCCTCCCATACACATACCCATGGGGGTTGCAGCCTGGGCCGGGCCAGGCTCTGGTAAACTGTACCCTTCCCCTCCCCCCCATGTGGGGGCCCAGCTCCCCACCATGTGCTGCAGTGCAGGTACCCTGCCTGCGGGTCCTCCCAAATCCTAACACACATACCTTCACACACGCGCACACCCATGGCACAGCAAATACTCAGTGGCTCTATTGCCAATCGGTCCTTACACAACCACAGAGGCAGAAGCAAGGATTTGCCTTCCACTGAAGAAACACTGCCCTATCATTGACTCGGAAGCTTGGCAGCCACACTCACTTTCATGGTGCAAAAGAAACAGGTGTGAGAGGAAAAAATGTGGTTCTTTCACTTCTAGGCCAGCCTCCATTGGCATCAGCCTGCAAAAAGATCAAAGAAAGAGAGTGCTTTGTTTGTAGCCAGCTCTTGGAAGTGCAGGGCAGGGAAGAGAATGAAAGAGGGTAAGAGCACATCAGGAGTCCACCATATGAACCCTGGCTTTTTGGGACCAGATGTGTAACCAATGCGTGGAGATTGAGTGTGTGTGTTTTGGTTCTAATTCCGGTTACAAAAAGGTAACGTCATCTTGCGCAGCGTTTCTCAACAACCGGACCATGGGCCAGCACCAGTGCCTGATTTAGGAAGGCAGCGACCTGGTCCCTGGTATCAAAAAGGTTAAGACACACTGAAGCAGACGGACACACAGGAACTTTTGAGTACTAATCCTGGCTCTGCCGCCAACTCTGACTAGCCCACTTTCCTGGTCTGTGACTCAGTTTCCCTTTCAGAGAAATGGAAAAATTAACTAAATCCTGTGAGGTGAGGAATTAAGATTTGTCCAACATACTGACTATGTATCACCAATAGAAACAGACCTGAAAGCTGTGGTATAATCTCAAAGGGTCCTGAATCTGGCCAACAGGAACATTTATTCTGTGCAAAAAAGATTGCAACCAGAAAAGAAAATTGCATCTGTGCTGGGCCCAGGGCTGGAAGATGAGTTCAGGTCTGGCTGAATCCTCTGCAGTGGCCAACAGTAAATCTCATTCACATGGTTCCCACAGAAAGGGTGTGTCTGTTGTTACCAACTAGTGAAGATCTTCGGATATACTACTGTGGTAAGATAAATAAGTACAGGTGCCAAGTGACTTAGCAGATCACTTCCTTTCTAGTAAACAGAGACAGAGACAGCTCTTTCCAGGGTCATCTTTTTAATCTAACACTCAGCCAAATGTCATCTTTGGAAACCAGTAGTATCACATAGGAATAATTCTTTGATCTGCAATAGCTATAGAGCACCCAATCCTATGCTACATACTCCCATCGGCTTCAGAAGCTGCTAAATTTCTCCTGCCACAGTAAATCCTAAAGGCAGATTTTCAAACTTGAGTTTCAGAAGACAGCACCTACATCCATGGACACTGTCATTTGTGTGGATTACAAGAATATCCAGGGTTATAATATTAAATACTAAGAAAACAACCAAGGGTTTTGGAGGGATTATAAAGCCTTGTGATTCACTGCTTAAGGCAATGCCATAACTATGGTGGATTAGGAGGAATCGTCCCTGTAGAAGATTCCCATAACAGCATAACTGCTATCTGCAGTACTTTTAGCGTTGTCCTCTGCAACAGCTGCTGCCAGCTACTCTCAAGGACAAAATACTAGGCTATACAGACCCCTGGACTGATCTAGGACGCCCATTCCAATGTTCTTATACATCCGTCTTTCTAAAAATGGCCTGATTTGGTGAAGAGCTGTGCATCCACAGCTCCCATAGACTTCAACTTGTGCAGGGCCACTTTCATTTCTGACCTGAGTTGCTGCAATGGCATTAGGGGTGTTCAGGCTGGCATGCCAAATTCATACTGCTGCTCCTCCGTATACACAATCTATTGTAAGAACAGAAAAAGCTCACTATCACATCAGGATAGATCAACAAAGTTGCCACAAACAGAGGGGAGCAGAAGACATATCACACTGAAAACCTTATTCGCAGATCTCATGATTCGCAAAACTTCCTTTTTGATCAGAGGGATCGATTACAATATATATACACACACCTGCACATCTATATTCAAGGCGCTGCTTACCACCCTTACTTACCTGATTAACCCTTTACTCCAGGAGTCCCCCAAGACTCTAATCTTAACCGTCCCCCCATGCTCTTCGGAGTATGTGGATCAGCTACAGATCAGCTCCAATAATTAAGTTGCCTGTAGAACAAGCGCTCTGTTATGCAACAGATACTATGAGAGAGCCAGATTCTGCAGGCTGATTTGTACATACTCGTTCATTGTCACGTGGACTTCAGTGAGATGCGAGGAAGCACAACTCCGCGGGAGAGGGAGCGGGGACCGGAGAAAGAGGTGGCCATGGACCTGACACACTACACTCAGGTCTAATCCAGTGTGGCCTAAGCGTGAGAAAGATGCTCTGCCTAAACCAAGTATTTATTATTACTGACGTCTTAATTCTGAACAGCTGCCAACCAGTCATTAACTTTCCCTGCTAAACCTCCCAATCATTTACGTATCAGTGGTGTTTCTCCCATCTACTCCATTTGGGACCTTTCCTATGGGTCTCTTCTTCCCCCCCGCCACTCACAAAAAAAAAACAAACCCACAGAACTTGTGGCCACATTTCGCTCTCTGCTAATCAGTGTTATAGCACCTATCCTGCATGGATGGTGCCCAGATAAGTTCACAGACTTTCCCCTGAAAATAGCAGAACGAAGGAGACAGGGAACCTCCTATAGAAACCAAAATCCATAACACTGTTTAAAATGACCCAGCGTTCAGATGGTGCCACAAGGCAGATGGAGGCAGGAAACTCAGAGTTACAGCTGATGCTTTGTCCTTCATGCTGCTGTGAAAGAAAATGCAAAGGTGCAGTGACTACCTGTTGTTCAATTCCACGCTTAGTATTTTAGCCATTCATAGCATCAGCCAAGGTACAAAAGGAAATGCAATCTGAATAAGGACTGGATGACTCAGAAAACCAGTGAGGAAACAGATCTTTCAACTCATGGAGCTGCTTTCAATTTGAGCTAGCTTATCAGTGATTGAAACAGCGAACATCTGATTGCCTATATCAAATAGTGGGATCTTGAGCTAGTCGACCAGGGGAAAGTGACTGGCCATATTAAAACTAGAGCCAGTTAAAACCCTGGTTCCATAGGAAATTATGACCTTCCTATGGTTCCTCCCGAATCAGAATAAGAAGTTAAAATTTCCTGCAAAACCAAAAATTCTCAACGTTTTTGGTTTGGAAATAGTTGAAAAGAAGCGCTTTGATAAGATCATTTAGATGTTATTTGATATATAACATACAAGTCTAACCAATCAAATCAAAATGAAGCACTTTTCATCAATATTTTTTTTTTTAAACTAAAAGGAACATTTCCCGGAACATTCTGGTTTTGTCTAGTTAGCATTTTCTGACAGAAAATTTTTCCATCAGAAAATTTTTGACCAGCTCTACTTAAAACCAGACTCACAACTGGCACAAGTTTAGCAGGCCCCCTGGCCATCTCCAGAGCGAGGCTCAGGACTGAATGTGCAATAGAAAGTGAATTATGCTCTCATCCCTACAAGTTAGAATGAATGACATTTGAAGGGCGGCCTGAAGGGAACCTTCTTCTGCCCAAGCTGTACCTGTCCAGTGGATAAAGTCAGACCTTAGTGACTGATTCGATGATAAATTTGCTGATATGTCCGTTAACAGCTATGGCCTGATCACAACATACCACGGGCAGACTTCTTAGAAGCGAGGAAGAGGGTAATAAATTGTCACCTGGTAAGAAAGATCAATCAATCCCTTATACAGCAACATGTCCCTGGGAAAAGGAATGTGCTTCTTTAAATCAGGAGGCACGTGACAAGTCCAGCACTAAACTAGTAAGGATAAAAGGTACAGCAATGAATCAAGGATCATTCACATTCCATCCTGGACTCAGAGGCCATGGTAAATCAGGCAAGACCCCTGGATGCACGTTATAAGGTTTAAGAGAAAGATTTGAAGCTTATCTCTTGGTGGGAAGTGCAATAAACTCTTCCACCATGTATACTGTATAGCACAATACTCTATTTATTAAAAGAAGAAGAAGAAAGGGGAAGAGACAGAGAAACTAAATGGCTAGGTTAACTATAGCATTACAAACCTAATGAAGAGCTACTGGAAATTCATGCAGATCGCTCCTTGCGATTTTGCATCTAAGTGAACACGTTCATGCCAAAAGGTGAACGGACTATGAAGCATAAAGCCGATAAGCTAAGAGAGGTTTCCCCTTTCAAATCTCAGAAGGAGAAGAAAAAAGAAAAACAATTCCCTAAATCAAAGGCATTCAGCCACTTCCCTTCTCACAATGCACAAGAAAGACACTTTCCTTTGCAGGTTCTACTTCAAAGCGGGGCATTGCAAATGCCAAAGGGTTTTCCCCTTTAAATTACCACAGAGAAACCAAAGATGGAAACAAACAAAAAAAAACCAGAACCTCTCCCTGTTACTCCACAAAGTGAATGATAAAAGTCACCCACCATCCGTAACCTCCAAACGAGACGCTGCGTTTTCTCTGAAACATCGTGGCTGCTCGGCAATGGTCACGCTTCCCAGCGTCGCTGGCAACGTCCTCTGCACCTATACCTTGGACCCAGTGCTCGCAGCCGGGTGGAAAGACACAGCACTTCTGCAAGTGGGCACAGGCAGCGCATGAAGTGAATTGCCCTCCAGCTATTCTGTGCCTTTAGTTCAAGCTCTGGGTGACGAAAGCCACTCTGACCACTTCCTGTAAATGTGTGCTTCTCCTTTGGGCCGGCTGCTGTTGACTTGTCTTCTTTTAAAAAAATGCTATAAAACTTGAGTTTCCTTTTTCTCACGCTTTTCAATACAGCAGGCAGCAAGTATCGTATGTCTCCTAGTATGGGAGCATACGTTTTTGGACCGCCTGAGGTGAAGCCAGGGTTCATGTGCCACCAGCTGAGTGAGACATTTCCAATGCCAACTGGTCCTCAGCATCTCATTGAAATCAAAAGCTTGCTGTTCAGATAAGGCCTGTCAGCTAATGAGAGACTCCTCTTGTGGAAGAGCCCTACTGAATTGAATAGAAAACGGTCACCTGGCTGGTCGTTTTCTTAGTCTTCATATGGAATTTTATTAAATTCCAGCCTTTTTCATAGAATGCTATAAAACAGTTTTAAAAACCTATAGAAAGGATCTCACTCACTGGTATTAAACTCAATTAGGACCAGACCCTCAGCTAGTGTGACCAACTGAAGATCTGGCCCTATAGATTTTTAAAGATTTAATGGAACCTAATTAAATTTCCATAGAACCCTATTAATTTTATGCCTCTTAAGTTCTATAGGATTTTTCCATAAGACCCTCCGGTCTTACTTCCCAATGGAAAAAGACCCGCAGTGGCCTTTGGATTAGGCCCATACGAATGGACAAGATTTATTACACCTCCTCTTATTACACTTCCATATTTCTCATCCCCAATTCCTTTGGGTTATACTCCTTTGTGCAATCCTACATAAAATCCTTCTCCTTCCTTCTGCTTTCATCCTCTAATCAAGAGACTGCAGGCGGTCTAACAAGAGCATAGCATTAAACATGTTTGTCACTCTTCTGGGGGCTGCCGCATGCATTCCTGGCAAAATTTCTTCCCAACAGCTTTAAATGACAGGGCACCAAAAATACCACTCCAAAACCAGGACATGGCAGTTTCCCCCCCGATTTTCCAGCCCACCTGTATTGACTAGCTGCACCCAGTTCAGTTCTCTCTTCCCAAGTTCCTGTTCCCAGCCCTAGTGAAAGAAGAAGTGCATAGCATCAACCTGCCAACTATTTTAAAAACAAAAGTCTCTGGCCCTTTTGTGATCTGATTTCAAAACTCTCTTTAAATGTAAATGTTGACCTTTAGTTGCATATGAAAGTCTAAATTACCAAACAGCAGCAGCAGCAAGAAAAATCACACCAACGCCGTTTCCCGACCACCACTCTTTTCTCTGCATCTCTGCTTTTGGTCACTATTTACATATTGCAAGGTACAATAAAGTCTCTCCTGACCTGTGCTTTGAAGCAAGCTCAGTGTTCAAAACAATAGGATGTTTCATCAGCAAATGATTGTGTCCCTTCTCCATATTCATCATGTAAAAAGTTAGGGCCGTTCACATCATGATTTCCTCTTTTGGAGTCTACGCATCAGCCAAGGACTGAAACTTACGCATTTCAGACAGTGATATTTGCCACTCATGTCCATGTTACAAAGGACAAAGCTATTTTTTGCCAAGTTTAAACAGGAGAGGAGAAACTGTAGGGGCAGGAATGCATTGCCCGGGTCAGTATACAAACAGTATCTGGAAATCGGGTGAATTTTCATGGCATCATTAAACGTTCCAGCCTACAGAGAATGAATTGAGATGGCAAAGTAGCCTTTTTGCCTTCTCCACAAGGCTCTGTGCTGGGCCAGTCTCTCTGATACCAGGCTAATAGAGTAAAAGCAAGACGTCGTACTAAATACACGGGGCAGATCTTCAGCTGGCATATATTAGCACCATCCCACTGACTTCGCCAGAGGAGTGCTCATTTATGCTGGCTGAGGGTCTGACACCCATGGGGTGCTGTTACAGATATGTACATATGTACAGTTTGTGTGCGCTCCCGGGCGTGTGCATGTATTTAACACACAGGCAAAACATGCTGACAAAAAAAACAACTCATACAGATTCTTTCAAAACACTGGCACCATTTATTCCACCTAATCATGCCTCCCAGGTAAATGCCTAAACACCAAATTCTGCTCTCAATTACACTGATGTAAATCCAGAGTACCTCCACTGAAGTCAGTTACTCTAGATTTTTACCAGTTAACCAGAGCACTTAGTTTAGATGAACCTTATCTATGAAATTGCCCCCTCTTTGTGCTAGGTATCTTAAAAGGAACAACTTAATGCCTTAATACCAAAGATCTACACCCCCCAACACTATTCCTCACTCAAGTAAAACTGCCACTGAAGTTAATGGAACTACATAATTTGGCCCAGTTGACCGCTACATGAGATTTTTATTAGCTGGGCCTTCGCACTTGGTTGCTAAAATTGACAGCAAAAGGGTCTAATTCAGATCTCATTGGCCCCAGTGAGAATCCAGAGTAACTCACTGATTCTGAGTTGCATTGGATTTACACCACTATAGCCGAGTGGAGTCTGGCCCTATGACTTTCAATGACAGATATCCATCATCTCCAAGAATGCTACATTCTCCTCCGGAGGTTAGCAGTGCTGGCATACCCAGACAGCAAGAATAGTGTCACAATTGCCTTGAAGATGTTACAGCTTTAGTACACCAATGGAAAAGGAAAACGGAATGCTAACATCCTCCAGAAGAAAATTCTTCTTCTTTCCAGGCTCAAGACACTGAAGATAAGTCTGAGGGCCAGACATACCAGCAATGTCTGAACGAACATGTGATTCCAGCCTGGTTCTCGGGGGTGTAAACTGGCATTGCTCCTCCATTGGCTTCACCAGCTAAGAATCTGGCCCAACATCTATGCGCACTGTAGGAATTTATATTTTTCGCACTGCTGCAATGTAACTACTTGTTATTTTATCTACCGAAGCAGCAGTAAGCGCCAACAGATAACTAGCAACCTCGCCAGAAACAGTTCACAGAATTAAACAAACAAGCACTTTTGTTCTCAGAATTGAAGCTTACGCGGTTTTAAGATGCAATTATTACTGTTTTATCCTGAACTCCAATCCTTACATTTACAATTATGTGATGTATAAATAGAGAGTAAGAGGACAGGTAAGTCAAATCATTGTCAATTTAGGGCCGGATCCAAAGCCCACTGAAGTCAGTGGGGTTAAGGGACTACACCAGGCTGGGACACACTGGGGCAGATCTGGAATCTGTTCCTGGCTCCATCACGACCTGCTGTGTGATCTTGGCAAGTCACTTCCCCTCTCTGCGCCTCCGTCTTCTGTCCCACCCTTTGTCAGTCTTGTCTATTTTGGTTGTAAATTCTTTGGATTAGGGCACGTCTCTTAACGTGTGTGCGTGGCACCTAGCACAATGGCTCCATCATAACAAAAACAGGAGCCTTTCCAGCAGCCAGGTTTGGGTGATTCAATCAGAGCCCAAAACAGAAATTTCATTTGTGTCTTCAAGACGCCACTGCCTGACTTCCTCACAGGATGAATTCCAATGGACACAGAATTACGCAGTACAACCAACAGAAATCTGAATAGCCGTAGGCGTAAGACTTTCCAAACATAAAAACCAAAAGCAAAGGACATCCGAATGCCACATGCTCGTAATATACTCCCCTACCGGACACAATGGCTGTGCAGAATTTCTTCAAACTGTCTGTCTCACTGGACCTTAATTTGCCGGGATGCTATTTAATTTGTCAGTCATCAAACATCCTCCTAATTCAAGGCTATCACCATTGGTCAATCAAAATTCCTTGGCTGTGAAAGATAATGATTATGTCTTGTTTGCCATACAGCTTTTCTGATGGAAAAGAACAATCTGAAAAATAGCTTTGAAACCATGACAAAACAAAAAGTTATAATCACACACGGGGCTTGATCCTAACCCACTGAAGTCAATGAGAGCCTTTTGACTGATTTCATTGGGATTTGGATCAGTCCCACAGGACATGTGTTTCCCCAGCACTGCTCAGGCAACGCACCTCTCTCCTAACCTGCCACACCACTGGCCCATCCACAAGCACCAGCTAAATCAGGA
Source organism: Mesoclemmys tuberculata (assembly GCA_007922155.1). NCBI lineage: Eukaryota > Metazoa > Chordata > Testudines > Chelidae > Mesoclemmys > Mesoclemmys tuberculata. The sequence goes on from ML675623.1 coordinate 12,029,634, forward strand.
ACAGGGCATTTCACTGCGGACAAAATGTTGCAGAACATCTCGCCTCTGCCGCTCAGTCCTTATGGCAGCCTCTCCAGAAATAATTGGTCTGCTGTGACATTTTCCTGCCCCAGGAGTATTTTGCGTGACTGCAACCAAGGCAGGGGAAAAATGTTCCCTTCAAAATAGTAATAGCCAAATCATTGTAGTCAATCAACTAAAATTAAGAAATGCAAAAGCTCCAGGGAAGATGAATCCTTGGCACCATCTGCGATATCCAAAATTAACTACTTCTCTGGGGTTCGGTGACGAAAGCACCGGGGAAGGAAATGTCAGACCATTCTGTGCTAAGTATGTGAGAGGCTCACCCTGCAAATTGCTGAGCCCTCTCATCTTTCGTTAGCTTCAGCCAGGGTGCTCAGATTCTTGCAGGATTGGGGCTGAGCGTTTGACTCTGGAATGGGTTTGTGTCTTGTGCTATTTGGGCCAGACCCTCATTGGCTGAAGTCAATGGGAGTTTCACCAGTGCGTTCGATGGAGCAGGTACTGTAGGTATGCTTAAAGAAGCAAAATAATTAAATAGCCTTAGGACACCAATATGCTGCCGGGACCAAATCTCCAGACAAAGTGTTGCCAAAATAACCCTACTGCTGGTAGAATAACATCTCTCCCTGAAAAACCCACCCGCTGAGATACATTTTTAAAAGCTCCTGTTCAAGAAAATAGGAAAGAAAAAAAAAGGGGTCAAGTTCTCCTGGAATTCTTCTGTGTCTCATCTGTACTGTGCCTTAAACAAGGAGGCCCTGGATCTTGGATTGGCATGCCTAAGTGCCACTATAATTTGAATAATAATTGTACAAACTATCCTGGACTAAATTCATCCCGGGAGTAACTCCAATGGTGTGGGATTTGGGGAGGGGGAGATATACCTTACACCCCTATGTAAGCATGCTGGGGTAAGATGGCCCTTTAGATCCAGACATGCAGGAGTAAGAGATTCTATGCACACATCTATTCCTGTCCAGGGCAGGTATGGAGTGAAAATGGAGAAATCTCTGGCTACCTCCCACTCCCATTCAATAGCCAACACAGCTCAGCTGACTGCGGGTGTATCATTATCAGCTACCGATTTAGGCCAGCAGCAATTTGCTACACCAGCTCCACCTACAGGAAGAAGGGGAAGAACTATGACATGGAGGGTTACAGTGCACCAGAGAGCAATTTTTGGGATGGTACAACTCCCGGGCTCCTCCTAGCTCAGGCTGTGCCGAAAGTCACACTCCATCCCCCTGTGAATTAAGATGTCATGAAACTCCACTGATAGCAATGGAGAAAGAAAGTCCCCCGTTGTTTCGCTACATGGCAATCTGCAGATCACACTTCCAGTTGCCATTCAACATCAGTTCTAAGGAGGTTTTTTATGGTGAAAAAAAGACGTCTCCACTGTAAGAAGGTTCCATTATTAAGATACATAATAAAAGAAGTGACAGAGACTATAATAATAGTAAGGTACTAATCAATGCACACTATTACATTTTACTGGGAACAAACTTGAGTTTAGATTTTGTTTACCAAGACAGGCCAACTCTATCTGGAGTCACATGTTGCCATGGACAATAGACATTTGATTTGCCTACATTTTGGTACCCGTGGGTCATGTAGTCAGGTTTTATCAGGGTTCTTCAAAGCATAAAACCCATAGCTGACACTGAACTGCAAACATGCAAATGAAACTTACACAAAGCAATTAATGAGGCTTCCACTGAAGTATAGGCTCTTGTGGGGCAGATTCTCAGCTGGTGTAGATCAGCATAGCTTCATTGAAGTCAATGGAGTTCTATCCATTTAGATCAGCTAAAGATCTATTGAGCCTGAACTGCATTTGAAAAGCTCATCTGCCACATTTCTACCCATGTCAAAGGAAATAGCAAGTCAGGTAGCTTGCATGTTAATGGGATTTACAGATGAGGTCCCTTCTGCATTTCGGGTTAAGCTAAAATGCTCAATAAGGCTCCAAACAAGAATTAACCTACTTGTGATACTAACAAGAGGGTCATCCACTTCATTGCTGATTCATGCAGAGATGGTAGGTGGCAGGAAAGGCAGAAACACAGCCTGGATGTGTAGCGATTTCACAGGATTCTGCCACTAACCCTACGTTTTATTGTTAAAGCTAAGCTACTCTGCTCCTATTCTTCCTTGTTCCATTGATTTCCCAACCACAGCCTCCTCTCGACTGGGGCCAAGTGATGCTGCGGGCAGAGGAACCTGAGCAGTAGTTGTGACTTCAGGGGTGATTCAACCACTAACCTCTCTGCTTGCCACACCAAACAGGCCCTATTTAGATGAGCTACAACGGGTTTGACGGGACAAAGGTCAATGATCCTGCCTGAGCCAGGCAAGGAGGTAGCCACAGGGGAAATCTCCAGCCCCGCCCTACTCAACCGATATAACTCCTGCTCTAAATCAGTCCCAGATATTCCAGTCCTGAAACCCACACAGCCCCAAACCTGGCAAAGCACCTCTAGTCCCGACCTGCGTTTATTTGCCAAATCATTTCAACCCGGGGGATTGAAGTATGAAAAGAACCAGAGGGAGAGGAGGACGACTGGCTGAGTTACCTAGGATGTCATGAGGCCCCTTTCGCTTGCCGCACCATGTGGGCACTGTGCGTGGTCAGGTTTTTCAGTCCTCACTGCAGTCAGTGGGATTCTGCCCCAGGGAGGCCCTACAGCTTTCCTTGAAATTCTAGAATTCATCGGCGCTGGTATTTCAAAGTCAATGCAGATGAGACGGAGAAATGCCATCAAGAGTTAGGCCACACTTTGCTCCGCCTGTGCGTGACACTTGCAGCGTTGCTTTTGTCTTGCGGAGACTTGTTTGATAGGAACTAGAGCACCCGGTCATTTCACAGCGGCTGTCAGATGGTAAGTGCTTTTCCAGGGTTAATTTCAAACCAATTAAAGGTTCCTTAGCCCACTATTAGCCCCCACAGCCATTTATGTGGTTAAGGCACTGGACTAAATTCAGGATATCTGGGATCAGCCACTAACCTTCCTAGGCAACCTTGGGCCAGAAAGCAGCTACAGTTTAAATTCACCCATGCCCAGAGAGCCAGCAAAGCATTTAAGCCCTTAAGTGACGCATGTGTCATGTGCCGCCTAGGCGAGTGGATACGGAGATGAAGCACTAGCAACATCTTTGGTCTCTGTTGAATCCTTTGACTTGTCTTAATTCGATGCCCAGCTGCTGTCAGTGGCAGGGACTGCCACCCACATGGTGTCCCTCTCTGCATCTCAGATGGAGGGGGGGTGGAGAGAGGGAGAAAGAGACATGATGGGAAAGAGCCGTAAATAAATCTGTGTATAGGAAGGAGAAATCAAAGATGGATGGATGCACCGATGCAACGTGACACAATGAGAAAGGGAACTGAGAGGCTCCGTGGCAGAGCATCATATGGCAAAATGCAGTGTTCCCTTAATAGGCATGGCGCAGACTTGTCTCTGCTATCCAGCGGGGAAGTTGTGTCACCCAATGGGTAGGGCAGAAGCCAAGAGATCATCTTAGATTCCCAGCTGGCCTCCAGTATAATTTGGGCAAGTTATCATCAATTCATTCTCTCTGGGATTCAGTTCGAACTCCCCAGCAGTAAAAGGAGGGCGTTGGTACTTAACCTCCTTTGTAAAGCACTTTCAGATATGCAGGGGAGGAGCATTAAGTGTTATTAATGAGCCATCCCATTCCCCCTCCCATTTATTCTGACCGCTGAATGCCAAAGTGTTTATGACAGTTGTGCAGGAGGGTGATACACTCTCCTGGACAGACTCTAGCAGCCGTAACCACCCAGCCAATTATGCCTCCAGCAACGACCAGTTCCACCCTGAAGTCAACGTATTTTGAAAGTTTGTGTTCATTTCCTTGAGCAATTTGAGTGCAAAAATAGATGATTGAATCATTGAGATGTATATTGCAGATGGGTTCTCCCCCCCTCCACAATCTCTTTCTCTATTTTCTGCACATAGTTGTGGGCCACGAAGACTCCAGCTCCCCTGCTAACTAAAGCCAGTGTTTACGTCTGATTTACAACAATCTGAGAGCCTTAAGGCAAAGGTTCAGTTTGAGCAAAGGGGCAGCGCATATGGCGGCACTAAATAACCTACGACGAAGCTGTGTCAGAAACATAAGAATAAGAATCTGAGATACCAAATTCACCAGCAGCCACTGCCTGATAATGGTGAATCACGTGTGGTTTCCTGCAGAAAACAAGGCTGCAGTTTCCATTCAGGAAAGAAAGAATTTCTAGTCACCCATCCCATCTTCTCATTCACCCTCCCTCCTTCTCACACATTCATTTACACACACAGGCAAAGCAAACCAACCTTTGTAAACATGTATTACCTACCTAGCTGCAAGCTCCAGTGTGGATATGCCCTTAATGGCATGACCTTGCAGGGTGCCAATTGCCTCCAGTGAGGTGCTAAGCACCCTCAGTTCCCATCTTCCATGAAATAATGGCAATTGAGGGCACTCAAGGTCTTGCCGGATTGAACCCTCACTTCCTGGCTATGGTTCTGTGCAATGAGAATGTCAGCTGGTCATTTCAAAAGGAGAAGTTTTCAGGCGGGGGGGGGGGCGAAGGGGGTGTTAAATGACTATTTAACCCATCACAAGATGGTAAATGTATGCAGAGCAAGGGGAAATAATACATTTTCCAAATTATTTAAATATTTGCACAGTAGAAGAGGCATACACAATCCAATAAATCTAGAGGGGTCCAGTCTAGTAGACTGATCAGAGGAATGGCAGCCAGGAAGTCCTGAGTTCTAATTCTAACTCTCATTAGGACCAATGGAAACTTCACCACTCTGGCCCAGTTTTCCTCGTTCTATAAATGGAGGTAATAACATTGCTTTCCTCACAAGAGGGCTTTGAGAAAAAGCTAGCTAGCGTTGGTCCAGATTCTGCACCGAGATCCTATGTATGCCTTTTGAAGTCACTGAAATGCCACAGGGCTCCAAGCCAACACAGAATTTAACCGCACATTGGTAAAGCAATTTGAAAATGAAAAGAAATATAGTCCTGGTTCTTCCCTTACTTACACTGGAGTGACTCAGAAGTGACTTCATGTAAGCATACAAAACAATATCAGTACAGAATGGGTGAATTTAAAAAAAAAAAAATCAGGCTGGCACATAACTTTTCCCCACCTGGATTTAAAGGAAGTGGGAAGAGGATATAGGGTGTGGGCTGAACAGTCTTGAGGGAGGAGCCCTAGAAGCAGCCAAGCATCATCCGAACTTTATCATCTTATTGCTGTTTAGTCTGTTAATAAATCAAGGTGAGGAAGGGGCATAAGTTTGAATTTTACGTAGCATGTGAACTGTGTTTCTAAAGCAGGTTAGGATGGGTCCCTGCTTTTAGTGTACTAAATATTATGTTGTTTCCAAGTTTAGCCCAATCCAAGGGCAGCATTTCCATCAGAAGACTGCACCTTGCACAGATTTGTACTAATGAACCTATTAAAAACGATCTATCAAAAACTGGGGTAAAGTGACTGTCATTTGTTTTCTAAAGAAGCAAAACAATCCTTTGACAGCTGCAGCCAGCCCAGGCTAGAATTAGCCAGACCTTGTGCTGTGTTAAGCCAGATCACTTAGTGTTATTGTAACATAGTTTGCACATGAATAACACAGCTTCATGTTGAGTTCACAGTGTAATCAGCTAATTAATGTGCTGCAGATCAGTGGCTGTGTCATGCAAAAACACGCCCCCTGCTGGCTCAGATTGCAGCAGCTGTGTATTTTGGCTCCCCCTTGTTTCAAGTGATAGAAGAATGGTGGAAATATGCTATAGAGAAAAAGAACAGACATGGGAACATGAGACCACACTTCAGACAAGAAGAGACAGGATTTGAACCCTGGGAAACACCTGCCGCGTGTGGAGTGTCTTTAACCCGCACTGAATTCAGTGAGAGCTCAGCACAATCCATAAATGAAGCGTGCAAAGATGCAAATTACAGACATTTTCCAAACCTAATGCTGTAAGTGAAGGGCCATCACTGTGGTCAGAGCATGGGTGCTCTCAAAGAAGTGTGAGCGAAACTCAACAGGACTGATGCTATGTGATTTAGAGCTTTTCAAAAGCCCTTGCAGCCTCCAATGAGATTTCTAGTTTCATGTTCCTGCAAATATGATGAATCCCTGGTAGACAAATTTGTAGACAGATTTTAACGGAAATTTGAATGGGCTTCAGAGTGGAGCTGGATGGGTCACTATTTTTCATCCTACAAAAATCAGGAGGTATCAACATTTTCCCATCCTCAATCAGCAGCTCAACTTGGGGGTTTTTAAATCAGAAATCTGAATAAAAAGTTTGCTTCAGAACAAAATGTTATACTGCAACAATTTCAAAATGTTTTGTTTCAATTTTGACTCTTTTCTTTTTTTTTTTTAACCTTTTACTCCAAATCTACAAAAATTTAATTGTGTCTCAAAAAATCAAAATATTTTCTGAAGTATTAAAATGGGCATTTTGACAACTTCAACATTTTTTTAATAATTTGAGTCAGGCAATTTATCAAAACCATTTCATGAACACTTGATTCTGACAAATCACTTTTTTTTTTTTTTTGGTAAATGGAGAGTTCATCAAAAAATTCTTCACCAACCCTACATCAGAGATGCATCCACTTACACTAGGTCTGAGTTCGATTCACTGTATCAAATAAAACCACACTGGCTCCATTGTGAATTCTTCACCTTTTGCTCAGCCTCTACCAAGATGTCTATGGAAGTAATTTGTCCTACAGCAAGGCCAAAATTTTCAGAAGCTTCTCTAATTTCAGATGTGCAACTTGAGAACATCTCAAAGCCATCTCAGGACACCCAAAATTACAGTCCTCCTCAGCATTTTGTTAACAAGTCTTTTCCATCTCAAAATTTCTACAATTGCCAAAATACTGGCATGTATCACCCTACTGGAAATCATCAGGAGGAAAACGTAGATTTATTTTTCCCCAAAGTGATTCTTCTCAAACCATGCATTTATTTCTGATTTGCAAAATCATATCTTACCCACCTACTTGTATATGGAAAGAACTGTGCTAGATCATATTAAATACAGGCAAGGGGGGAGATGGGGATGCTCGCTGAAGTCTGGGAGTATCTTTACTGATAAGCAGTCCGTCCGCACAGCTGGTGCTGAAATTATGTCTCGGAAGGACAGTATAATTCTTTCCTTTGCTACCTTAGCTGCAGAAGACAGATTGCATCCTTAATGGTGTAATACCTCATGCACTGCAGTAGCATTATACATCTTTTTATTATGATTATATATAAAAAGGTTGCGTGCATGCAGGAATGTGATTCGATTATATCATGGCAGCTACAAGACTCTACAGTCCAGCCCTATCAAAAAGGCAAAGGACGCCAGCGTAGAAATTAATTGTATATCAAATGAGGCTGCCTACTATTTTTCCCCATGCTACTGCTACAGTGGAATCAGGCTGGAAATCTGCTAACATGCCTTGAGCGGTGAGTTCCTGTGGATTAAAAAAAAAAAAAAAAAAGATTCTAAAGCCTGTTTTCTGCAGGTTGCTATTTGTGATGCATTGCTCATTAATGGGACATATGTGAGATTAATTAGAAGACACAATGCTTTCTCAGGTCTAGTGAAACCTATCTCAGCCAACCACCAAAGGTGATCACAAAAACACTCAGTTGCCCAACAGGTGATTATTAGCTAAACATTGAACAAAAATAGTGCATATTTCTGAGAGACTTTAATGTGGTTTATATAAGCCAGAGGACTACCTAGTTGGGGAGATTTTCATTACAAGCCTCCCTGCAATGCATTTCTGTAATCCTGTTCACACTTTTTGTTCCTTGAAATGTTGTGTAGGAGACCGAAGGAATACATAGCAATTTACAGTACATCCCACCTACCCAATTCAAGTGGGAAGGTTCCCTAGATGTTGGAAGTTTATCTATGGGGCTCAGGATACAAGAAGATAAAAGGACTGCCAATGTGTGCATATAATACTGAAGATCCAATTCCCCTATATAAATGTTAGATTGACCAAAGGAAGAAAAATATGATAAGACTTATAGGCATTTATTTGCATTAGCACCCACTATGTTCCAGGCACTTTCTAAGAACAGTCCTTGCTCTGAGAGCTCAGAATTTAAGAACACGGGAGAAAAACAACACAATGCAAACGCTTCTAGACTTTTCCCCCGGATACTTCCATTTTAAATCACGCTAAAGCCAAATACTCTAGGCTGCACTCATTTAAACAAGCTGCACAAACCCATGCTGCTGCAGCTTCACTGCTCTGGTACCCAAGACAGTTTAAAGCTAGCGCAGGTACAGCCCCATGTGTTTATGCATACCATTAAGTACAAAAAGGTCAACTGACTTACCAGTGGCTGCACACAGGGAAGTCAAAACCTCAGCTCAGAATGGCCTTTATGATTATCCAGGCTCCCAACTGTTCTGTTCTAACCGCCCATCCAAATAGCCTCTTTTCAGCTTCACTTATTGCAAGTCTGCATACCAACAAATTTGAATGGAAGAGTGAATGTACGCTGAAGGCATGGGCTATGGGGTCACTTTAGAACCAGACTGAGTTGGAAGTTGAAATGCTTCATTTTTACTGAGATCACCCAGTAAGAGGCATATGAACAATACAATAAAACCCAAGGTTACACTGGATTTAGTCCAAAATCACTAGATGTGGCCAAAGGAACACTCTGCTGATTACAGAAATTGATTTGTCCTACAGTGTTGGAAGCTTTTATAGGTTATTCTACTGTTTAAAAAAACAAAACCAATCAGGAGATTAACTTCTATTTACATCTGTGACTTGTGATTTTTTTTTTTAAATATAAATTGCTGCTGGAAACATTCCAATTAATGTACCTAAATCCAGCAGTGATATAAAAAAAAGGGGGGGGGGACATATATGAACCAGGATGCGACCTCAATAAATGTGCAGGTGGCTTTTTAATAGTGTTGATCACAATATATTGACTGTGAAGTTTCTCTATAAATACAACCAAGACACTAGAGATGTTTGATTTGTGTGTGCCACGTACAGTGGCGTATCTGTGATTCGGGGAACATAAGTAAAAGTTATGAATTCAGGTGGATATGACATTATGAAGCAGTTGTTGATATGAAAACTGTTTATTATGAATGGCCCACTGTCTCTCTGTACCCACCCTTGCCAACAGACTTTATAGCAGGTCCACACCAGACTGAGGACAACACCGAATACCTAACTCTAATGATTGTTGCTAGAGCAGTCAATAAATATACTGGCCACAGTTTGAAGACAAGAGACTGGGCTCGATGGACCACTGGTCTGACCCAGTATGGCCATTCTTAAAATACTTATACTTAACTAAAGGCAAGAGCAAAGTGGAGAGTGTGGAAATTCTCCGAGGTGGCCAAAGAGACAGAAGTGATTAAAGCAGGTGTTAACAAAAGGACTTGTAGGGGGAAGACTCACAGAGCAGACGGACACACAAACAAGAAGTTTAGGCAGGAGAGGGGAAGGGGACAGACCAGCCACGGTCAAAGGAGGCCAGCTGAGGGAGAAGGCTCCATGTTTCAGAACCCAACCCGTGCACCTCAACAGAAGGATGCTGGACAGCCCCAGAAGATGCTGACTGCCGCTCAAAGAGTACTCTTGGGTGGTGAGGAAACTGAGGCAGGGAAAAGCACACAGGATTTATTATTTGTGTATATCTGTGTATTTCTTATGCTACTGAAGAACAATACTGTCTGTTTGACTCCTGTGCAGCATGTGTGTGTACTACACCTAATCCCATGCCATCTGAGAGGGTTAATCTGTAATCCAGAAGGGTCACATCATCGGTGGGATTCTGGGAGAGGATGTGTTTAAGATAGGGAAGAACCTGCAGGGTTAGCATTGATTCGAGGGTCCTAAGAAATGGGCTGCATTGTACAAAGAGTCCGACTGGAGTGTTAGATTAGCACCCCAAGAGTTTGTCTAGGAACTCCCACAAGAGACACTATGCATGAGACACACCAGATCCATCAGTTTACGGGGTGACCAAGAAGGAACACACAACATCCTTACAGATGTGAAGACATCCTTACAATCTCTCTTTTTGGGACACACCATAAAACCTTCCGTTAAACAACTACCTCAGAAGCAGGGCCAATCCTTAGCTGGCGTAATTCACCCTGACTCCCTCCATTGACCTCAAGGCAGCCATGCAAATTTAAACGAGGTGGGAATCTGGCTATACATCAGGAGTGAGAGAGAGTTGGTTATGTACACAGATGATGCAGTGATAAAATAGCATTGATTCAGCTGAAGCTGTTGAAAGTGACAGGACAAAGGGCTTTGCTCAACTGAACTTGTGGTCATAGAAAAAAAAAATCAGCTTTTATTGAATGCCTAAGTATTTGTAATTCCGCTAACCTCATTCTTAGAAGAAGATAAGACAAAACAATGTAAAGCCTGAATGTCTCAAGGGCCATAGCCAACAGGATTGTAGTGAAGATCAATATGTTTAACTATTTCAGCACTTAAGGTCAATTGATGCTAATCTGTCTTCTCAATACAGTATTGATCTCATTTGTTACCTAGGAGCTTTCTAAGCTTTTTAAGAAAGACTTCTTCAAGCTGCAGAAGGGGCGCCAAATCCTGAAGCTCTGTTCTCCTTCCACAGAATAGAAGTAACGAGTTACTTTCACACCCTGGGAACAGAACACAGCCCATGGGGTTCTCTTGGGCAACAGTCCCAGAAGACGCAGGGAAGAGGAGGCTTCTTCCACTCTGAATACAGAGATCCTGCACATCAGGCAGAGCCACGGAAATATTCTAACACATTGTATAAAAAACTAGCTTGGTCCAGGTCACCATGCAAGCCAGGTACACAACACTAACACCCTATACTGGGCTCTCCCTTGCTGCCAGAAGGAGGGGACTTTCTCCAACATTTTCACACTAGGGAGCCCAAAACCAGGCACCTACATCAGTGATCTGATTTTTCCAGAGGTACTGAGTGCCAACAGCACCCTTTAAAGCTGAAAGATGCTCAGCATTTTTCAAGTCAGGCTACTTAGGATCTTACCTCTAGGTGCCCAAGTTTGAGTGTTGGCTGTTGGGGTCTTTCCCCATAATAGGAAGTGCTGGGATAAAAAGATGCCCCATTACTAGTCTTCCCACTTCACATAAAATACAATGATTTACCTTCAAACAGCTACTTGCTACATAGTAAAGAGCCTTTTAGACACCCAGCAATGCCAGGGACTGTGGGTGCTTGAGTAACAGATGGCAGAGCAATGTGGCCACGCTGAATATGCAATTTCCCCACAATGCAGTTGTTTAACAAAAGGATTTCTTTGGTTTAATGGGTGTTTAGTCCACACTAGAGATGGGCCCTAACTTAAACCCATGTCCGAACACACCTCAACTTTGAGAAAGTTTGGAACCATGCGAGTGCTTAAAAATATTTAAAAAGTTATAGACCAGTATTATTAAACCGGGTATTTTTGTTTTGTTTTGTTTTTCATTTTAAACTACCAGGCACTGGAGTGACTGTCCTGTGTTTATTGAGCACTGCACTTTTTCCCAACTAGCAGTGATGACAGTAAGAGATCCCAGGGTACTTGGCACAGTCTTGACTTTAATTTGGTTACTCAGAAGATGAAAGCAAAGCTGGGAGGCAGCCTCTCTTGAATGTACCTTGCACAGCCCTTACACCCAAGTTAATCTATTTAAAATACAAACATTTTAGTTTACAAAAAATGGGGCTTCACTGGTGCCTAGGATTTTATTTGAGACATTTATACCAGGAGGAAATTCACTTGCCATGGGGATGAACAGCTGACACGCTCTGCCAGCAAGTGCATCCACTACCTTGATTTTCTTACCCATCAAGAAAAACTCCCACAATCAGCACTTTTGAATTCCCACGCCCCTTCTGGTGTTTGGTTTATGACCATAAAGTAAGCCTCACTGAAAGCAAGTCTACTCGCCCCTTTCCTCAAGCTCACTAGTTCTTTCTAGCCCTTCCCAAAATCCTTTCAGACCTTCACTGCCCTTACCCATCTCTCCAGATCTTCACAATCCTATACAGTCTGTCCAAGCTGAGGCTTACCTCCACCGTTGCTTGCTCCCTGCAGGTCTATCAGCTCAGATTCCCACCACCAAACTCCTCCATCCCACTCTGCTTTTCTGAGCAACAGGCTTGCTTTATATAGTGTGGTAAGTCACATGATTGTCACCTGCTGTTTCCCTCCCCCCAACTACAATTCCCCAGCTCCCTCAGGGAACTACACATCCCAGCATGCCTGCTCTTAAAGGGGCTGAGACTTGGAACATGGTTGGCTGGCCTGGAGACATCACTATCCTTAAACGGGGTACACCCAGTGCTCAGCCGTGGCACCTCTAGGGTTGGTAGTTCATAGCCCCAGCACATTTAGGCTTGCCATGTAAATTATGAAAGTAAAAAAAAAAATAGCTTGAGCCCCGGCACTTTTTTCACTACAAATTAAACAAACACGGGGTATAACAGAATACTGAATCTGTGTAATTCAATGGCTCTGCTCTCTATAGGGTCAAGGGTCTTGCCTGATCTTAAAAGAGGACACATCAGGAAAAATTTCACAGCCTTCCACTCTCTCATTAAATGTATTCTATGACCATTATTAATATGAACCCATTTGGATGTGCAGCACTACTCTGCGTTTTATGGCCATAGCGCAAACCACATTCAAATCCCATCCCTTCAACCATGATTAAACAGCAGCTGTAATTTCCTAGAGGACCGTACTCCTTTGAAAAAATTTCTTCATCCATCGCAGATTTTCTGTATTTCTTTCCTCCCGGTCTTTGTTACTGAGGGTATCTCATTCTCTGCACCTCTCGATCCCCCTCCCATGTGAACATAACTCAGAAAGGATGCACCAAAGCTCTGATGGCACTTGAAAGGAGCAGTGCGTTCACACACAGGAACAAACCCTTGCACACTGCATCTCCAGAAAATTCAGAGTGTAGTGGGGGCACACACACGAGCACATGCATTCCGGCACACACACAAATGCCAGACAATCCAGTGTGCAGCACACACACACAGTACTCTCCCCAAAGCAACATACACACACACACCCCAATTTATCCCCTGAGGAAAGCTACGCCCGCAAAATGCTGGGTCCAGAGCACACCACCCTTTCTCCTGTGCAGACAAACAGACTAGTACCCCTGCAGGACATAATCATAGAATACGACTCCCTCTGACACCACATCACCATAGCTAACTATATATCAGAACTATTCCATCCTTGGCTATGGTCCCTTAGCTACTGTCGCTCAGAGTAATGTTAACTACCCAGATGCTAGGACTGGACAACAAGGGATGGATTACTTGATAATCGCCGCTGCTCCCGGCATTGGCTGCTGTCAGAAGACAGGACACTCGGCTACATGGACCATTGGTCTGACCCAGCATGGCCATTCTTATGTTAAATTGCAGTGCACGTTTACCTGTATTTTACAGAAGGCAACAGCTGAAGCAGAAAGGGCTTGTCCAGACTCCTTTCCTTTCGATCGGACCATTCCCCTGCAAGCCCACTTAATGGTTCTGCTGCACTGTTGCCTTAAGATCTGTGCCTTTTTATAGTTGACAGCCAAGTAAGCATTTTTTCCACTCATGCAGGTGGATTTCTGCTCACTTTTCTTATTAAGTGGTAATATTAAGTCTATCCTCGCTCCGCATCCTTTAACAAAGGGGAGTATATGGCCAGAAGGAGATGGATCAAGTGAGACGTGTTCTGGATCACAATTAGGTTTAGGTAGGGTTCAGACTTCTGATTCAAGGCCAAATCAGGGCTACTCTTTGATTTTGTATTGGGTTATATCTAAATCATGTACTTGCAAGATTTTAGCCCATGATCTCAGAAATCTCAGTAAATCAGTCTATTTCGCAAGATCTTGAATGTTCCTGTGAGATTTCAGCTACATCCAAACCAGAAACAGAAAACAACAGTCCTTTCTGGTTTAGGATCCAACTTGGAACCAAGGGGGTAGGCTTGGATTCGTCACCCACTTGAAATTGGAAGGGGTTCAAATTTGCGGCCCTAGTTTTGGCCAATCTCTAGCACCTCATGGCTCATGTTGCTCTGTTTCTATCACAGCCAATAGTCAGACACAGGTCATTCTGATTTCAGGTGCAGAATAGGCAGCAGAAGCAGATGGACTCTCTTTAAAAAAAAGAAGAAGAAAAAACCCAACACTCACCATTCTATTTTCACGCAAACAGCCTTAGCAAAAAAGAATGCGGGAGGAAAGGTACAGAAAATATCTGGTCTAGAAGCAGAGCATTTTTATTCCTCAGGTACCCTTTAAGAGACATCTACTGTCAAGAAAAAAATTGATTAAACCTGCTACATGCAAAAACGGAGTTATGCTGTCTGGATCCCACTTCTTGTTGAGTCTGAATTTAGAATCAGTGGCTGATTTCCAATCCTGAATATAATGTGCTGTGTGGGCAGATACTATGTCTCTTGCGATACTATAACAACAAGACAGGCAGTGCCTGGAATACACAAAATCAGGCTAGAAGACAAAACCTGGCAGGATTTCTCTCATTCTCTTTTTACACCTGGGATGCAAATGACCCTTTCCCCCAGCCCTTATCACTGCGGTGGTATAGCTCATGAAGTCGGTTCATCACTTGCACTGTGCTCATGGAGATGAGAGTGACAAGAGAGATGCAGTGCACTGTATATGCTTTATAAGCAGGCATTATACCCTGTCTTCACAAGATAAGCTAAAGATCTTCCACAAATGCACCAAGAGGAAAGGGGTCTCTACTGAAAACATTATGCTGTGATAGAATATATATATATATATATATATATATAATGTTGAGAAAAAGCGTCTTCATTGTCCTATTTATGTCAAGCATATAGTACTTAGAGCTGTGTGCTAGCAGAGGAGGTGCCTTTCTGTAGGCAGAATGTCCCCTTACACAATTCTAGTAAAAAGCCATTTGAAAAGAGTCCCAACAGTCAAAAATTCCCCATGGACATATCTAAGCAAAGCACTTAAACGACCTTTTGAAGTTGCCTCCCTTTAATTTTCAAATTTCCACATAAGCCTTAGAATCATTCACCATTCCAAATAAAGGTGGCATGCCATGGTAGTGTCGATAGAGATCACATTCATATCAAGAAGGATGTTTTTCTGGATCTCCACGCTCCTCTAATGTATAAAGCCTTCCTGTTCAACAGTAGTCACATTTACCACAAACATTCAGATTGAGATCTGTAAGGCATTGAAACAAACAATAGCCCTTCTGGACGTGCCTTAATTTATATGCATACAACCGTAGAGTATACAGACAAGGACAATTATGTACTTTATACAGTATATATACACGTTTTCCATTAAAGAGCTGCTGTGTATACATTTTCTATTTCACATATGCCTAGCCACATGCTCCTCAGATACCGCTATATATATTGACTACAGTTCAAATTTAGCAAGACTCAAATGGTATCTTACCTTGATTTCCTTGCTGCTCTCTCTCTATGCAAAATTTACACACTTACTGTTACCTTCAAGGCAAAATAAATGCAGAGAAATGTAATTGTTCCAGCCACACAGTACTCCTGAAGTGGAGCTGCAGCTATTGCATTGTTGATTTTAGTAGATTATGTGTCTGGCTTTGGTAACCTGCTGTTTTAATGCTCCACGGGGCTTTTGGCAAAATACCAACGATATTCACGGCCACAAGGGGGCTTTAACAGCTCGGGTGTACTGTTTATCAATCCTTCTGTGTTTTTGAAAGGAAACAAAGAGTTGTTTTTAAGTGTTTTGACTGCATTAGGGCAAGAGTTGTTGGATGCAAAAGAATATTTTTTTAAAACACATCTGTGCCAGTCCCATCTATTTCACCCATGTGGACTCAGACAGAAGGGTGTTTTGACTTCAAATAATTGGAATAAAGGATGTGCATTTTAAAGGAGCGTGGCAGGCTGCAAATCTGGGTCTTTGTTATTAGGGACGGATGGGGGGGTGAAGGGGAAACACGGGGCATTGGATTATGGGGCCAGATCCTCAGCTCATGTACATTGATGTTGACGTCAATGGAGCAACACCAATTTACAAAATCTGAGACTGCAGCCCATTAAATCGTTTTGTTTTTCTCTAGAAAGGAAGTGTTCAGCCCTTATTAAAAAACAATACCATCTGATTGTATTTGGAAAGCAGACTAATACTGCACATGCACCATTTTAGGGATGGGACATTATGACAAATAATGAGAGACATGGATCATGACCAGATTGCAAATAAAAGCCCTGAGAGCCTTCTAAAATAAATGGCAAAAATTGTATTGGCCTCATTAAGAACTAGGCTAGACCCATGCTTTCTACATCTCAGCACAGTTCATGCTGTATCCCCTCTGTTGGCTGTCAGAATCAGGTTGACAGGGTAAGGCTAATAGTGTAACACTGTCATGTTAATCCTGGTCTATACAGAAATTGCACCAATCTCATCAAACTGGTTGATAAATGGATTTAGCTACGTCAGTGCGGCCCCCTTGTGGGGTTGCTCTTAAATCAGTTTAAAAGCAGCTAATACTGATCTAGCTTAATTTGATTAGCAGAGCTACACTAATTTACACCAGCAAAGGATCTGGCCTCCAGAGCATTAGCCTGCCCTCTAGCGAATGGAGGTCAGTTTAGGCAGCTTTCTGGCATTTTGCAGAATACATAATCATCTATAGTGAATTAGAACTTTTCATCCTAAATTTAGCACCATGTTTAAAGCCCCAAACATTATAATGCATTTCACCTAGTCCCCAAACAGGCCTGGCCAAACAGGCACTGTGCCCCAAACAGGCACAGATGGTAACTACTTCTTCTCATTACTTAGCTGAAATGGTGATTTACAGATGAAACTTGTGTGTCTCATTCCTAGTTCCTCAGGCATAGTCATTCGTGAATTTGACCCTTTTCTTTTGCAGTGAATGTGTTTCAATGCCTCTATAAATAAGACTCTGGATAAAATTAATATCTGACCAAACATTTGAGAGCTATGTAATACATTTTTGTATGAACATAAAACATTTCAGACTATATGATCACATGGCAAATATCACGTCATCATCTTTCTCTGCAATTGTATTGGTTTCATTATTCATTTCCATACAAAGAAAAAGCATGCCTAGAGATAGCAATGGGTAAAGAAACAGGCAGTACAAGTTATATGAAATGGATGAACGCTAGCTAGGTAAGGAAAGCAAGAAGTTGACAATTTTTAAAAAGGAACAAACTTGGTTTTCTGCAGTGCCCCAATAACCTACAGGGAGAAAGGCTATTGATACACTAAACAAATAAAAAATGTTGTGCATACCTGAATATTAAGGATTTGGAAGGCAAATGGGATCTCAGCATCTGACTGCTATGCCCCCTCGGTAGTTATTTATGGTGGTGAAAAATAGCCCTTAACTACCAAACCAAAATTCTCCCATCACTCACCCATACAGGTGGCAGCTTTTTATATCCACTTTGTACAGGTGGAAGTGAACACAACAGCACAAGGCACTGGAGCATCAGGCCTAAGACAGCTTTTCCATCTCAGCTATGGTGGACAAATTACTCAGCTAGTTTGTCTATATTTATTATAGTATGGTAGCACCGCAAGACCCCAACCAGAATAGAGACCTCATTAATCTAGAAACTATACAAACAAAGAATAGAAGCTGGTCCCTGCCCCAAAGAGCTTACAATCTAAATAGAGAAGCCACAGTAAGCAACACTGTAAACACCACTGAGAGCAGCAAAAAAGGAAAATAGGCCTGATTGTCCTCTCATGCCAGCTTTATTCTGGGAAGATGCATTCCCTTAACAGAGTTCTACCTGATTTACACCTGTTTGGCAGCAGAATTAGACTCAATGCGAGTACACAAGAAACCAGTTTCGTAAGGCAACCTTCTGCCTTAGGAGCCTACCTCAGGATTCCCAATTCTGTGGAGTATAATTCTGTTCTACCTTTATTAGAGACTCCTCTAAGTAACAGCTGGTTATTTGAGTGGTCACTTAAGATGGGTTTCACTTTATTTGTTTACATGCCTCTTAGGTTGGGATACATAGTATGTTTGGTCTCCTTTTCTCTTCCCCCGGTTGTTTTATCCTTGCCCTATAATACAAGGAACTATAGCATTCTGAAAGCATGCTGGACACTCATGACAAATGAAAAAAAACAGGCTTTACACACAGAGAACATAAATACAGATTTGTGCATGAAATTCAGATAACATGGGGAGTTTGCTGGCCTTAATTGCTTTTGAAAGCCTCCTGGGTTGGTAAAAGTTTCGCTTACGCTAAATTCAATGTGGTGTATTGATTTCACTTCCATTAGCTTATTTTCAGAGATGTTGAGGGCATCATCCAAACTCTTAACTTAGAGTCTGCGTTGTTCTGCCTTTGCCATTCAGTGATGCTGAATCCTCATACTTCAAAAGGCACGTCTCCCCAGAAGACCTTTGCCACCCAGATTGGCTGGAATCTGATATAATAATTCTCATGAGTACCGCCTCTAGATTTTGTGGCCCAGATCATCAGGGGATGTCAATTGATGTATAGCCAACAAAGTCAGTGGTGCTATAACAATTTACATGAGCTGAGGATGTGGTCTGAATTTCCAAGCAGAACATTACAACCCAGGGAGCTCCTTAGGTGCTTGTGGGAGCACAAGCAGAAGAATTTGAAACATTGCTATAAGTTGGTTCTGTGAAATCCATCAGCAACGATATCCATGTTCTTATTACCAGATGGCCAAGATGTTTTTTCTTGAATAGGACCATTAAGTGAATTTATATGGACATACAAAGCATACCTACTATTAATCCGTCTGCCAAATTGCATATCCTCTTGTCAGGACGATGTCAGCTATCATTATGCAAAGAAAGCAATGGCAATAAAGAGGCTCTGGTATTATTCATGTGACAGAGGATCAGTGTGACAGGCCAGAACTTCTTATAGCATCTTGGTACTGTGATGTCACTTGAGGCACTTAAAATGTTCTTTAATTGAAGCCCTGTAAACATCCCATTTTGGCCAAGAGTGTTATTATGCAGAAGAAGTGTCACTGCACAGAGGTATGAATGATTGTCAGCTCTTCATGTCTGCTTTTTCCATCAAAGGAAAAATCAAGCCCTGTCAGGACTCCACGGTGTCTGGAAATTGCAAAGAGCCTTGCTGTGAAGGGAGATAAAAAACTGCAATGCGATATTCAGAAGTGGCCATTACCTTGTCACCACGAATTCATCCCCCTGCCTTGATAATGCAAAGTGACATAATTTGCACTCCTATCAGAAGGATGTTGCATACTCTGCAGAGAGAGAGATTGGCAGGAACCACTGAAACAATGATCAGCAGACGGACTTTCTGGAAGATGGGCCTTCCTCACTTCTGGCTCTCTTTGCAGCTAGGAGAAGAGATAAGAAAATCTCAACACACCTGTGGCAGTGGCCACCAGCCCCTGACGTAGCATTGGAAGGCTGGGGGAGGGATAGCTGTTTTCCTTCTCATCCCTGTACAGATTTTACTGAGGTAATGGACCAAGTGGCATATTCATTTAGGGTGTCTGACTTGTTTTAGCAGGGCTTTGGGGCGACACATGGACCTCTGCACAGGGATGGATTCCACCATTCGTTTTTAGTTGCTGAGATGAGCCTGAGTCTCAAAGTCTGAATCCATCTCAGAGCTTCCCCAGAATTCAGGGTTGTTGTGAGCCACGAGTTTTGGTTCGGTTCCTGCACTGTTTTCTTTACCATCAATGACTGACTCTTCCTCTGACAAAGGTAACATACGATTTCCTGTTTGACTCACTGTTCTGTAACTTAGTCCTACTCACTTCTTCCCTATATGTTATAATGTTTGGGGGATACTGAACCTTTTTGAATAGGAAGGGACTAGAAGTGGTGGCCAAAGGAAGCCAATGGGAAAAAGCACTAGAAAAATCTACCATCGTGAGCCATGCTAAAATAGGGATGACAAGACCTAAAAGGTCATTTTCACCTCTAACGTCTTGGATTGTATTGTAGGATTTAATCTCACTTCCTTCCAGTGCGTGTTGCACAGTGTTACCCCTTACACCGACACAGACAAAGCTTCTGCTTCACATCACCCAGAGAAAGTCTCGGTTTAATAATGAGAAATTTACCACTGAGCATCCCATTTTTGATGGAAGTTCTGGCCCATTCATGTAGCATCCTAAGTCTTTCAAACACTTGTTTAAGTAGCAGACTTGATCCTTTACCATTAGCATATTACAAACTAATTGTAGCTATAGAAAGGAAAATTATGTTACAAAAGATGTACTAGCTTTCTAGAGTCTACGTAGGCTTTTCCTGGCAGTGGCTGTTTTCCTATGTGTTTCTAGAGCATCTAGCACAATGGGGCCTGATCCTGATAGGCATCCATGAGCCCTACCTCTACACAAATAATAGATCATATTAAGAAATACGTACTACAAACTTGCAGCAATCTTAACCTTAATTTTGACCTGGTGTCAAATGGGGATAGAAATGTTTAACCATCTTTAGAAAGCATTTTGAGGTCTACAAGAGATGTGGGTTATAAGTGTTAGCACTGATTGCGCTCTGCCTATTTTGTTCAGACAATTGGAGGCTAAGTCCATCGAGGCTCTCTTAACTCATTCAAACCACTCCTAAACCAAAGCAGCAAAGTGGTCCTAGTTTTGGAATCTGTCTACACCTTCAGTATAGAGGGAGAAAATGAATTGAGATCTCAGCCCCCAGCTGATCTCTAAGAGCTTAATCGATTAGAATCCTACTTTGAAATGTGATGAAGTCACTAGTCGTGGGAAAAGGCACACACCATTCCACCCCAGAGGCAGCTGTCTGGTGTGTCACACATACAGAGCCCAGCCCAACAGACCTGCTAAATGTGTCGATGTCTAAAATTGCAGCAATAAGAAGCATTTTTGCCCTTCTATGTATTCACGCACAGTGCTTTCCATGTGAGGCTCTCAGAGCACAGAGAGGCTCTGACTTACACCAGGTCATAGATTGCACCTGTGGTAGCATCAGCCGTAGAACTTGGTTTTTCAGACGCATCATCCTGCACGCTAATGCCTAGCGCATGCTGTATCTACAGTCAATAATCTCCAAAGGCAGACATGAAAACAAAATACACACTCTGCTACAGCAGTTGGGTACAATTATCTATAGAGATGCAGCCGTGCGTTAATAAATGGACCGGCAAAGACCAAAAATAAACAAGGAGTCAGTTCCTCATAGGAAACACTAAGCCCAGGAAATTAAAACTTCGGCATCATAGAGGACATGGTATAAAGTGTTCCTTTGAAGCATGATTTGAATTGCGGGTACTCAGGCATGAATACAACGCACCGGCATTACTCCCAAACTAACATCTTATTCTCCAGAGTCCCAGCTTTCATTTTTAAAAAAAGGTAAGTCTCTAAATGCCATGGTTATGAAGAAACCTTTGAAAATGTCAACTAATTGCAGCCAATTCAAGGACGACAGCCTGAGTTTTCAGGGAGCCTGACACAACAACTCCGAGGTTTGCACTGTCCTATTCATTTCCATGGCTGCTAATTCACATGACGATATTTTCAATGTCAGCATTGCTAACTATTTCATTGCTGTTTCATTGTTCAAGCATGTATAAAGGGAAAAAATGTACTACGAAGACCTCCACAATCAAATGTGAGTGCCAATTTTGGCGTGGATGGCCCCTAGTCAAGAACGACCCAAGCAGAAGAAGCCTAGCAAGGGATCTGAGCCCCACCAAGAAGCAGCAGAGCCCAGAGAACATCTGCGATCGTATATTGAACAGCTGCACAATCTATTGAGGACAGCAGCTCATTACTGACATTTTGAGCAGGCAAAGCTTATTTCGTGGGCGGAGACTGGAAGACGATCATCCTCTTTCATTCTATTTCAACCCCTGCTTTGGATGCACTGGTTTCTGCAGTCTCCACTGCACTCCATTAACCATCATTGTGTTGATCTCTGCATCACATCACGTCACAACTCACCACGCAACATTCCAAAATGGATTTTACAGGGACGCATGAATCACTTAATTTGGCCATTGACTCTCTACCTATTTTATTAGATTTCCCAGGTAGCATCCCAGCACACCAGGAAATCAAATAATCTAGCAGAATTAACTCCAATGATACTGAACATTAATTATGGATTACATTTCTTGTACTTAAGTTCTGCATTCATCAGGGTAACAATGCATCAACAGCAAAGATGCATTTGCAAAGATCAGTTAAAATTAACAAGCAGCTTGGGAATTTAAATGAAACACCACTTTACCAAGTGCAAGATCATATGGGGGCAATTGTAAAGTCCTTCTGGATGGTCCCTTGCTGAGAAATCACCATTTGAAGAAAAACAGTCATCAGTCAAATGACGTGTATTCAAATTCATGTCTGATCTTAAAACAATAAGAGGTTGGAGCAGCCCTCTTGTTGCTAAGATAATTGCAGATAGTTTGTTGAGAGAATTTTTTTTTGAAGAGGTCAGCTTTCTAGGTGCTGGTCTCTTTTGAAAATCTGACCTCACCAGGAGGTGCTGAGCACTTTCGGGGGAGATTTGCAAAGGTGCAAAGGGCTCCCAAAGTCAATGGGAATTGGGAGGCCTCACTCTGCTTTTGAAAAGCTCCCTTCTTGACCGACGGGCCACAAGCTACTGTGCAAATTTGGCCCTTAGTGCTAAATCCCGCCTTCTCTCCACATCATCATACCCCTCACCATGGTATTTTCCTTCTCCACTGAGGGGAGATCAGATATAACAGGCCTGATTTTGCTCTCACTTCACTCCATGGCCTTCCTGCTGAGCGACACATGTATAACCAAGATCTTAATGAGGCCCAGCCTGTCTGGTACTGGGACTTAGTGCCGCTCCTGAAATTCCTCCCAAAAAGTTCGCACAAAGCAGTAGTAATAAAAAAACAAACCAACCACAAACAAACTTCACCGCACACAGAGAGCAATTCACCAGCGCACAGCGGGCTAGCACAAAGGCTGTGCACCAAGTGCCAGTGAGCCTTATCTGGAGGGCCTAGGAAGGGCTTGTGCTGACTCTTTGCCTGGGTCAATTTCACCCTTAATCATAGTCCTCTCCTCCCCAGTTAGAAAGGGCTCTCTCTTTCTGAACAACCAATTCTATTACATTCTCTTCCTTTCCAGCTCTTCTCCTGCCTTGATATTTCTGCACATGTGAATCCGTGAAGGTAAATACTTCAGAATCTGAAGGGTGCTTGGAGCAAAACTGCTCCAGAAATAAAGAAGGAAAAGCTTTTAGCCATGTATCTATGTGGAGATGTTCTTCAAGGCTCTTGAAATGCACGAAAATAGGTTCTGTGCTGGGTGTTGCTTGAGGCTTTTATGTTCATTGGTATTTTATCACAAAACACTCCAATTAAAATGACAGCCATGCATATGCATTGTGGGCAAAGAAAGCTATGGCACCCATCAGGTCAGCAGCTCAGAGATGCATTTTCAGTGAGCTTTGAAGGAAAGAATGTAGGCGTTGAATGAAATCTCTGTATTGGAACAAATATTCTTCAGATATTTCGCATATCCTGACACTCAACAGTTCAGTCTGTGCAATCTCATAGACTATAAGGTCAGAAGGGACCAATATGATCATTTAGTCTGACCTCCTGCACAACGCAGGCCACAGAACCTCACCCATCCAAGCCTGCTGCATTTCATTTTTAATATGTGCTGCAAGTGTGCAAAAATCATGAATCACATTCTGAAAAATCATGAGTGGCTTAAAATCATGAGACTCAATAACCTGGGGTTCTTTTTATTTAACTTCCAGCTTTTAGCCTTTAGGGTGCACTTGGGTTATGTTTTTAAGCTTTTCTCTGCAACCATATGGGCTAGAAACCTACTTTTTTTTTTTTTAAATGGGATCTGAGTTTCTGATGTATTCACATGACTCCAGGAGCTGGGACATTAACAAACCAACCAAATATCATGAGACAAGACAAAATCCTGACCATTGGCAAAACTGCATATGTGTGTATATGTAATAGAGCTGGTTGAACTGCTTGGTGGTGGAATTTTCCAAAGCTTTTAATTGGATTCAGGCACGTAAGTCACTTACCTGCTTTTGAAAATCTCACCTATTATGAGTAACAGGCTGTTACTCTGTTAGAATGAAGTCATTGGAGTTAAGGCAAATTCCACCAGCAGAGACTGACCCAATATTTATTAGAGCTGGCTGTATCTCTGTTGGGTTTTGGTTTTTTTTTTGGACTCACTGTAAAACTGATTAAGAACTTTGGCTGGGATTTTCAAATGAAATCCCTCGAGGGTGCCTAACTCTGTAAATTCCAGTCTTAGTCCATAGAGTTACATGAATTTACTTCACCAGAGCAGCTGGTGTTCAAAGTTCCATCATTTCAAGTCCCTTTTGTGCATTCCAGAATCTTGGATGATTTGGATTTAGGGTCCATTTATCTGAAGACTCAAACTACTAATACTGTGGGATTCTCAAAGGGAAGGTTCTAGAGAAGTGCAGAGGGCTTCACAAATAATAATTTAGCCCCTCTGTGCAGTAGAGGAGTATTTTTAACCTCAGATGAAGGAACAAAGAGATAAAGGACTAATTCTCCATTTCCTTGCACCATTTGTCATGCTCACACCTTTGCTGTGTGGGAAAAGATACTAGCATCTGAATGAGTGAAGAATTCTGATTTATTAGTGTTGTAGTAGGGATGATACAGAACCTCTGTGGCAAACAGAAATAAAACCTGTATCTCCCATCTCTGATACCAGGGCTTTACCTGCAAAAAAAGATTTCCTCCCAGATAAATGGCTGTTTTTTAATCAAACTCCAACACACATTGGCTTGGCTTCTCCTCTCCCAACTATCTTGGTCTTCCATGTAGTTACTCCTGATTTATGCTAGCATAAGTGACAAAAAAGAACCTCAGGCCTCTTGTATCTGCTTTTGCTTCATTATTCATGATCATAACTTGTGAAAAACTTGTATATCCCCCAAGTATAAAAACCAGCATGTTCCTGCTGCCATGGAGGATTTGACTTGCAGCAGCAGAGATCCCTGTGAGCAATGCAGGCTTCCCATCTCAAGGCAACTTGCCTTGGCTCCTACACACAGCAATGCAATTGGAACCCAACCTTCCCAAGCAGATGAACTGCCATTTGAACAGATGGGCCTCTAACTGAAATAAACTGCAAAGGCAGCATAGGAGCGGCTAATGTGTTTGCTCAGCGCAAGACTCCTGGGCAAGAATGTTGAAACAGCCATCTGTGACGAGCAAAAGGGTTTTCATGGTTGCACTGTTTGCTGCTACTTCTGGGCTAGCTGATTCTCATTTCCAACAAGGTCCCTTGACACTGTTCTAGAAACACAAAGGGGTCTTTGAAGGGGATGTCAATTACATTTACACCCACCTTAACACCTCTTTACATAACCACAGCAGTGTAAAGAGGCCTTAGTGCAGCAGAGAATCGGGACCAGAGCATGGTCTCTTTGCACCTCTCTCACTGCCCCCACTCTGTACAACACTGTATTATTTCATTTAGCTTTTTTCTTACAACCTGTACCCCCAAAATATTTTGGGTGCAATCCTGTCCCAGTCAGTGCAATCAGATGAAGCAGGAACACTGATTTCCAATGCAACTCCATTTACAATGTAACTTCTACAAAAGAATACTTGCCAACCAGGATCAGATTGCTCATTCTAAGCCGAAAGGAGGGCCCGTTGTGGGGCACTTTTCTTCTCCTTGAAGTAGCAACAGCATGTTAGTGCTCCCTGGTGAATCCTGGCCACTTGCCATCCAGGAGCAAACTCCACCCTGCATCCTGTAAACCATGCTTCCTGGGGATATGCTGAAGAAGCTACCCTGTCAATCTGCCATCTCTGCCATCATTATGGGGGGATCCTGGTCTGGGAAAAGAAGCTTCCTATTTCTGCTTCTTTCCTCATTCACACTTGGGCAGGATTTTCCACTGGACAGATCAATAAAGCAACGGCAGGGATAAATAAAACACAGCAGCAGAAGGAGCAAGGCGCTCGGAGGCATCAGAAGCGATTGGACTCGGAATACATGTGAAAGCAGTGGGAGAGTCAGGAAGGCGGAGACCTGCCTGAAGCTGTTCCGAACTGCAGAGGAGAAGCCTCTGGTACCCACAGTGGAGAGGAGATGGATGCTAAGTGAGTGGAAGGAAGGGAGTAGAGAGAGAGGGGGTTGGTGACACTAGCTAGAATGAGTCTCAGGAGGGTATTGAATACTGAACTCAACTCCTGAAATGACTGAAAACTTTTGGTCAAAACTGGGTTTTGATGGAAAATTGGGTCTTCAATTAAACATTATGAAAAGCAGACCGTGGGAAATATTCAGGGGGTTTTTGTTGAAAAGCTGAATGGCCAAAACTCAAAATATTTCAGCTGTAAACCAAAATATTTGATTTAGATATCCTGCTACCATTTCTTATGAGAGCTGAAGATCAGTTTTCTCAGGACCCTATTCTTTTTTACAGGTGTTTCCATTTCCCAGGTTGGCAGAGATTCCCACAATGCAACCACTTCCTTTCACCATGATGAGAGAATTGTGGTGCATCATGGGAGCTCTGTCAATAGACAAGACGGAGTACACGATTCCCAAATACCACTCGCATGAGGCACTGAGGCAGCCTTTCTGAATCTAAATATTACATTTTTTGGCTAAAAGAATGATAATTTTTCAGCTGAAATTTTTCAACTTTTGGCTGAAAAGTCAAAAAAATTGTTGGAGGAAAAAACCCATTGTCCAATCAGTTCTAATGAGGAGGGAGTAGAGCTGCATGATGAGTAGGCTGATGTGGTCGAACGTGCTTGCAGGTGTGAGATGAAGGCAGTTTGCAGTCCTTTGCACCTGACAGAGTCTGAGGAGCTGGGGCTTGTGGGATCCACAGAGCAGAGAGCTCTGGTAGTACTAAAACAGCCTCCTGACCACCACCAGCTTCAGAGCTTCCGTCAGGCCCGTGGAGATCAGCTCATGATACCCTGCTGGGCAGGGGGTCAGAGATTAGGAAGATTTCACTGGTGAATTCCCTTTCACCCATGGCATATGTTGCAACTGCTTCTCCTTTTTGTGCTCATGAAAAAAATGTTTTTGGTTTGTTTACCTGCTTTGGGGATTCCAGATCAGCTCGGATGACCATGCGATGCTGTTGTGAGGAGCACAGCCACTGGTGAGCCATCAGCGTTCTCTTCTTGAGCCAAAACTGGTCTTCCTTGACAGAACGACGAGAATTACCCGGCACGAAAATATTGATTAGGGAAGCACTGTCAAGAAAGAGAGGGGTACACACAAGATCAGAAGAATGGCGGACTCAGAGAAGCTGCTGAGAGATGCAAGGTCATGTAGAAATGGCATCGTTGGAATTACAGTAGACTCATAGACTCATAGGTCAGAAGGGACCAATATGATCATCTAGTCATCATGAGTCTATGAGTCTATAAGGCTCATTACTGTGTAAACAGTACAATCCCATCCCCTCCTCGCATGGCCTTTTTTGTTTATTCATGGAGGTTAGCAAGGGCATCTTGCCCTATTTACATTGCTGTTCATGCTGTGCTAATACATTAAGAAGCCCAAGAAGGCACCACCAGGAGAGTGCTGAGTGTTCTCGCCTCCAAGCGCTGTCAGTAGAGCAGGCCCCAATATTTTACAAAGCCATAGTGCCTCGGATTTCAGAACCACGGTCATTCAGCCCGTAGGTGCCCCTGTGAGATAGCCAGATACTGCTGACCCTCCTTTACAGGTGGGGAGAGAGTCAGGTACAGGGAAGTTACAGATCTTACCCACAAATAAGGAGTAGAACTGTGGCTCACGCTCCAAAGTCCTGACTAAGGGTAACTTCTATACTGTAATCACAGGGGGCAGTTACAGCTCGCACCCACACCCCCCGAGCTAGCGTTAATCTCACTAGCTCACATCCCAGAACGGCAAAGCTATGGAAGCATGAGTATGTCATGGGCTAGTCCCAAGGGTGATTGCCCAGGGTTATGGGTGGGTTTGTGCAGCCTGCACTGAAGCTTGTTCCGTTGATGGTGCACTGCTCCATGATCCAAGCGAGATTAAAGCTCGCTTGCTGCGGGTCAGCTCGCGTTGCAATCACAGCCAGGCACTGCAGTATAGACACACTATAAGAGTGTGAAATTCAGAGCCAGGTCTGACAGTGAAACCTGTCCCCAAATACAGACTACGATAGAGCTGGGGTGAGATCCGGATCCCACTGACGTCAAAGAGAGTTTGGCATTGACTTCAATGGGGCCAGGATTTACCCATGGGAGTTGATTTCTGGGTTCTGTTCATGGCTTTGTACCTGATTCTCAATTACAGTAAGGCCCCTTAACAGTGCTGGCCTTAAAGTGAATACAAATATAATTTGTGTGTTCAATTTATATGCCCTGGTGCCAGGAGGCCTTAGTGTAAATAAGAATCAGGCCCTCTGTGACTAACTTACTCTGAGATCTCAGGTAAGTCAGTCAACCATGGAGTGCCTCAGTTTTCCCATCTACATAATGGGGGATAAGCATAGTTTTCTGCCAAGAAAGCTGAAGTGATGGATCTCTGCGAAGTGCTTTGGTATCATTGGTTGGGCAGTGCTACAGAAGTGCAAAGTGTTTTTATAGTAAATAAAGATACTTCTCTCAGGCACAAGATTCCGCATGGAAAATTAAAAGAAAACAGAGCCATTTGTTTTCATTTCCATAGCATTCTGCATTCACCTGAAATCACAAGTCTTTCAGGGAACTGCTAGGATGATAGAGAACTACCAACGCCCTCTAGTGGCGCTGAGCACTCCCTGGCTGCCATAAAAATCCATTACTCTTAAATAGGAGTCAAATTTTCTAAAGCATCCCCTAGTCTTGGGTGCCTCTCTTTCTCGTTTAAATATCTTGGGCCTGATTTTCAAAGGGGCTGGACATGCGCAGCTCCCACACCTTCCATCTGGGGTTCAACTGATCGCATGGAGACATTTTTAGTGCAGGTTTATTATTACAATTTCTAGTTATATTACAATACTTCCTAAATGCCCAGACTGTGCTAGGCATTGTACATATACGTGATAATTGACCTTCCTGACCCAGAGAGTTTACAGATTGCAACCTAAGCAGACAGACAGACAAAGGGAGGGAGGGGACACAGAAGCACAGAATGGGGAAGTGATATGTCCAAGATCATACAGTGTCAGAGCCAAGAACAGAACCGAGGTCCAGGGCCCTAGCCACTAGACAGTGGCATTTTATCTTAGATGGATCCCTGCTTTACAGGAAACTCCTCTTCCCAAACTGCCCTTTTGGAGCAGCTGAGGCAGGGTCTATTTGTTTGAAGCAGAGACCTTTAAATCCACTTTGCAGCCATTCTGACTTCTAGGGAACATAGGATTTGCCATACCAGATCTGAATATTGGTCCATCAGAACTAGTGTCTTGCCACTAGCAGGGTTCAGGATGCTTCAGAGGGTGCAGAAAAACAATCCAGCTAGTCATTTCTTCAGTGCGACAGGGGCGGGGGTGGGAGAGGCTAGTTGTGATTGTCAAGTTACATTTTCAAACTTACTTGTTTTATAAAAAATTCACACCACACAGCTCCTTAAACGGTTCACGGTCATCCCCCTCCTCCCTGACTGTCCCCAGTGTGTTTGCTTTCAATGTCAAAACAAAGGGTCCATTTCTGGTGTAATTCTATTTCAGCGCAGTTGCTCCTGATGCCCACAAATGTAAACGAGACCAGGGTCAGGCCCAACCATCATCCAGACAGTCTGTGAAATTGGCTAGAACACCAAATATTCCAAAGGCCACAGAGGAGCTCTGCTGGATGATCATGGAAAGGGTCTCCAATCCAACCCTGTCTAAGGTGGGGGCAGAAAGCCCACAATGGGATCAGATTGAGGTGGGCAGAGGAAGGAGTGATGGAAGAGGTCTTTGCATGGATCCAGTGGCACAACAGTCCATTCAAGAGATGAGACAGCTGCTCACTGCTCGCCAACCCCAGGTGTGAGGGCATATTTCATCTCTGCACTCAGGCTCTGTGCAGGGCTCATGGATTTCACTCTCAGGGAGTAGGCACCCACCTCTGGATGTTTTCATATTAAGTAAGATCTAGACCAGTTACAGATGCCATAGCAGACAGTGTAATTTCTGAATATCAATGATTTATAACAAAACCACCCTGAATCCCATGAAAATAATGTGAACAGCCCAGGATTCATGCTGGTTTAGTTTCTTTCCTGTCCCTACTGTTCATACAGGTCCCAGTTAATTTAGGGGAGCTATGCACCAGATTCTCAGTTGATGTAAAAATCAGCATTTACAGCAGCTGCAGACCCAGCCCTACGGCTTGAAGAGACATGCTGCTTAAATTAATTTCTTTGCATCAGCATCCTGTGCAAACTGCTCTTTAAAAAAAGAGAGTGTCCTGGTATTTACAGGGGGGTAAAAGAGTGAATATATTTAGATATTTTGCAGCATAAAATCAGTGCATATGCACCAAAGACACCTAAGATGTAGCTATATCTACAGCACACACTGACTCTGCAGCCGGTGATGGAGAATGGCTCTGTTTACGTTCCACCTGTGCCTTCCATTCAAGGATCTCAAGCATTTTACAAACATTAAATTAGTTATGCTTCAGTGCATGCTTTTCCAGCAGCTGAGCATGACCAGAACCTCAGCTGGTGTAAATAAGCAGAACTCTTTGGACTTCAGTGGAGTTCCAGTGATTAACAGCAGCTGAGGATCTGATTCATTATAGATATATCAATCCTTTGGGGTACAGAAACATCAGGTGCCTTGTCCAAAGTAATTCCACAGGTCAAGGACAGAGCCAGGAATAGAATCCAAGATCATCCTAATCTCAAATAACAGGAGTTTTACACCAGTGTAACACCACTGGCTTCGGAGGAGTTAATCCTGGTTTATACCCATGTAAAAGTGATCAGAAGCAACCTCTGCCTGCTTTCTAAAGCATTGGAGAATCTGCTTTCTAATAAAATGTTAACTCATATGCACAAGGAATTAGTATCCATCAAATTTTTGGTGCCTGATTCTGATCTCACTTACACAGATGTAAATCACAAGCATTTCCACTGAAGTCATTAAACCCGATGTATGGGATCAGAATGAAGCCTTTTGGTTCTATCCAATTATATATTGGAAAGAAAGGAAAATAAACTTGTATTTGACTGCTGAGCCTAAATATATGACAAACATTCACTTGATCTTGTTTTGTTTTCCAGTAAAACCAAAACATGTTTTAAAAATCTTTCCATAGCAAGACTATGCAGGGCTGGAGTCAACTGCTCAGCAAGAGCTTTTGCCATCCATTTGCCAACAAATGTTAATCTTAGTCTAGATGGGAATAGAATATAAATGCCACTCAAATTGTTCTCCCCATCCAATCAGTTGCCTCCACCTTCCAAAGATGTGGATGGGGGGCCCACTCCTGCATCTCTTGCACACCCAGAACTCCTGTGAAGGGCCAGATTTTGCTGTCCATTACATCAGTGTAACTCCGGAATATTTCCATTAATTTCTCTAGTCAATTTAATTGATTTAATCTGGGTTAAATCAGCATAGCTCTATGGATTCCAGTTTACACCAGTGAAGAATCTGGTCCATTACCTTCTTCCACATTTACATCTATGTAACTGTGCATAATTTGGTTTCTTAATGGGAGATTTGTGCGTGCAAGGAATTCAGAACTGGGCCCTCGATTAGGAAAATAGACATTTGGGTTTGTTTATGGAAACCTAAAATTGATTCCAAGCCTGAATATATATAATGCATACACTGAGTTTATCTTCTCCACCTCAAATAGGTGGCATTACTGAATTGTTCTCTCTTCTGTTATAATAAATTTTGCATTTCTGATCCATTTAACACAAGGATCTCAGAGTTCTTTACATCATTTAAGGCTCACAAAGTTCCTATAATTATTTTATAGCAGTTTTATACACAATAAACTGAGGCCCAAAGAGCAAGATTTCGAAAGCAGTCAAGGGGATTTAGACATCTCTTCCATTAAAATTGAAATGGATGCTAGAAATGTGCCTAAATCCACACCATTGCTCTGAAAATCACAACCAAGTGATGTGCCCAAGATCACAAGTCAGTCAGTGGAAGAGCTGTGAACAGAACCCAGAAGTCCTGATTCCCAGTGCCTTAAGAATGGTGCTGTATCCCACACTGGACATCACTTCAGTAAAAGGAACACAAGAAACAAATCTCCCACTTGCAAAGTGACTCCTCCCTGTCCGTGCTGTAGCACTTTGTACCAGATCATTGCCTACCTGGCAGGATGCTTGTATTCTTCTTCTCAAGCAAAGACATTGTACAAAGAGTTGAATGTAACACTCTTTTATTCACAATAGCTTCCGTTTCTTTTAAGTTTTGCTGTGAGAGGTCCATGCATCAACTCTGTCCTCAGTTTTATTATGGTCTCCAAGACCAGGCTAATGTCCCTGATACATTATTTAGGATGTCAAGCCAGATGTTGAAGCTTATTTAATAATGTTCAAGTGACGAATCATGGGTTGTTATTGCAATTACAGTTGTGCACATTCTTCAATGCCTGAGCAAAATCTCTGTAATTACAATTGTTCCCTTCTTTTAGAAAAAAAAAAAATTGGCTGTCTAACTTGTTCCAGATAATCAACGGCACTTAATATGCCCTCATTTGAATATGAAATTTCACCATCCAGTGTAATTATTAAAGCATCTGTAGAGCTGAGGGGAAAGGGGGGGGGGAATTTCACATTCAGTTTGAAAAATGGAAATCCTAGCTAATGCTAATTTGAAAAATGTCACATGCTTCACTCCAGGCAGGCTGTTTGAGCTCAGGAGATCAGTACGCCACACTCAGCTAATGTGGGAGTGACATCAGCTAAGGTGCACACTTCAGGGACAAACGAAAGGCCCCAGCCCTGCAAATACACAAGCGTGAGTGACTTGATGCCTGTGAGTATGCCGGTAAAGGTTGGAATACGAACGTTGATCAACAACAGTCGTTAACCAGAGCTCTGGGGACACAGAGTAAAGTGCTGACGTGGAGCTAAGTCAGGCACATGTCCGTACTGGCTGGTGGTACAGATCCTCACCATCAGCTGTGCCATCGATCCATGAGCTGTATCATCTGAGCACCTCATAAAGACTTGTGAGGTAGGGAGCTACTATTACACCTGTTTCACCATCAGGAAACTGAGAGAGGCTGAGTGACTTACCTGGGGTTACCCAGGAATCCTGAAGTGAAGCAAGGATCTGAATTCAGGACTCCCCAGTCCTTGCATGGTGCCCTAACTACTGGACCATCCTTCTTCCCACCTCATTGCAGAGTACCAGGAAGCAAAAGGGGAGAGTGCACATCTCACCCCCAGTGCTGGCCAGCTGGTGGCATAGTAGATAGGGCAATGAGATCATCCTCACCCTTGCTCATGCCTGTGGGACAGTGCTTGTGCCAGGATAGGGAGCTAAGGAGGGGAGAATTAAATGGGATCAGACTTGGGGCTAAGGAGTACTTGCAAATAAGGGCTTGTAGGCTCACACTCATGATTCCCAGAGGAGGAATTCCCTGTAGCGCTCCCAGCTTTTTCCCCAGCCCTAGCAGAGATTGTGGATAGTTAATCAGAGTCATGAACAGTGCCAGGTGGTAAAATCAAAGACAACAGATGATGCAAGACACTGTGGGCCAAGCAGATGGGTTGTGATGCGTAGTGGCTGAAGATAAAGTAACTGCCACTGCTGCAACCCTCTTTTACTTGAGTTTGCACGCAAAAACCATCTGGATTCCAACAGGCGCAGAAAAGAATAGGAAGGGCTTGGAGGGACTGATTTTCAAGGAAAGATAAAAGCACTAAACAGGCCTATTTCTTTTCTCTCATCACTAGTGTAGCTCCATTGGCTACAAAGAATATTTGTGATTTAGAATCTTGCATAATAATTTCTGTTAATGACATTTTAACTTGACCTAACATTCTAATAGGTTTGCAATGCGGGAGATGTGATATGTTCAGTGGGACTTCTCCAAGTTGGATTGCCCCCAGTTCCTCAGGTCAGCAGAATGTCCAACCAAATGGAGACACCAATGTTTGCATTAAAACCCCCATTGAGTTCAGTGGGATCATGACTTAAAATTGATACTCAAGAAAGTGATCAAGAAACCAGCACAAAAAAATTGTTATAGAAGTAGGAACTGCCAGACCGGATCAGAACCAAAGCCCATCTAGTCATATATCCTGTTTCAAACCATGGTCACTGCTAGATGCTTCAGATGGTTTGTAAAACCGTTGTAAAACCCTGTAACAGGCAGATGTGGGATAATCTGTCTCCCATATTAAGTCTCATTCTGATCTCTGATAGTTGGAAGTTGATTGAAAGTTGATCAAAGTTGATTGATTGAAAGTTGATCAAAGTTGATTGATTGATAAGATTTAACATCCCTCCTAAACTTCTCAAGATCATGAATTATATCTCTGGATATTCTTGTTCTCCATTCAAATGTCCAATCCCTTTTCTGAATCTTTGCCACAGTGGCTTCCTGTGGTAATTAGTTCCACAGTCCAATTACACCCTGTGGGGAAAAAGTATTTCCTTCAATTGGTTTTGAACTTGCCACCTTTTAGTTTAATTTAATTTCCCCTTGTTCTTGTTCAACATCAGGCACTAATACGTTCAGAGGCATAGCACCGATCATTTAGCTGCAGCAATAGTTATTTGAGCATCAGCACCTCTGATTAGTCAGCACTCTCATCATTTGCTTCACTGGATCCCATCTGCATTCAAACCATGCACAGTCAGGAGACTGTCACTGCAATACCGGCAGTTGAAACCATGCAGTTCACTCAAGCCGTCTTGTCATGGCTCTGATGTCTTTGAGACACTGCCTGAGGCATCCCTTTTTTATGATGCTTTGCGATGCACCAGAATGGGCCTAGCTTTGTCACCTCTTGCAGAATCCTCTGTGCATTCCTGAAGGACATCAGAGCATGGACTACATGGTCATGATGATATCATGACTTCTTGTTTTCATGGTGCATTGGCAAAAAATAGACATTATTTGTTAGTAAAACAACAGATTGAGGGACAGACTGTAAGGTTTTTAGGGCAGGGACTGCTTTTTTATCATCTGTTCATATAGCGCCTAGCACAATAGGTCCCTTACCAAAGGCTCTTAACCAAAGTAAGCTCATAGACTCTAAGGTCAGGTGGGACCAATATGATCATCTAGTCTGACCTCCTCCACAATGCAGGCCACAGAACCTCACCCATCTACTCCTGTAATAGACCCCTGACCTATGACTGAGTTAATAAAGTCCTCAAATCATGGTTAAAAGACTTCAAGGTACAGAGAATCCACCAGCAAGTGAGCTGTGCCCCATGCTACACAGGAAGGTGAAAAAGCTGTCATGAGATAAGACGGAAGGCCCTTTCCTGGATCAGTAAATGGTTAAAAGATAGGAAACAAAAAGAGTAGGAATAAATGGTCAGTTTTCAGAATGGAGAGAGGTAAATAGTGGTGTCCCCCAGGGGTCTGTTCTGGGACCAATGCTGTTCAACATATTCATAAATGACCTGGGAAAAGGGCTAAAAGTGAGGTGGCAAAATTTGCAGATGATACAAAACAAAGCACAAGATAGTTAAGTCCAAAGCAGATGGCAAAGTGTTACAAAGGGATCGCACAAAATTGGGTGAGTGGACAACAAAATGGCAGATGAAATTCAATGTGGATAAATGCAAAGTAATGCCCATTGGAAAACATTATCCCAATATAAATATAATATATAAAATGATAGTCTAAATTAGCTGTTAACACTCAAGAAAGATCTGGAGTTATTGTGGTTAGTTCTCTGAAAACATTCATTCAGCATGCAGCAGCAGTCAAAAAGCTAACAGAATGTTGGGAATCGTTAGCTATGGGGTAGATAAGACAGAAAATATCAAATTGCCTCTTCATAAATCCATGGTATGCCCACATTTTGAATACTGCATGCAGACCTGGTCGCCCCATCTCAAAAAACATATTCTGGAATTGGAAAAGGTACAGAAAAGGGCAACTAAAATGATTAGGATTATGGAAAAACTTTCATATGAGGAGAAATTAATAAGGACTGGGACTTTTCAACTTGAAAAAGAGACAGCTAAGGGGGGACATGGTAGAGATCTATAAAATGATGACTGGTGTGGAGAAAGTAAATAAGGAAGTGTTATCTACTCCATCTCATGACACAAGAACTAGGGGTCATGAAATGAAATTAATAGGCAGAAGATTTAAAATGAGAAAAAAAAAAAGGAAGCATTTCTTCACACAATGCACAGTCAGCCTGTGGAACTCCTTGCCAGAGGATGTTGTGAAGGCCAAGACTATGATGGGGTTCAAAAAAGAACTAGATAATTTCATGGAGGATAGGTCCATTAATGGCTATTAGCCAGGACAGGCAGGGATTACTGTTTGCCAGAAGCTGCAAATGGCTGACAGGACAGATCACTTGATGATCACCTGTTCTGTTCATTCCCTCTGAAGCACCGGGCATTGGCCACTGTCAGAAGACAGGATTCTGGGCTAGATGGACCATTGGTCTGACCCAGTAGGGCCGTTCTGATGTTCTAACATCCTTCATCATACTGGCCACCCACCATGTTTCCCTACCCCTTAAGCCAGCTTGAATGGTTTGCCTTAAATCTGGGGTTCACATTAAGGGGGAGTAGAGATTAGTTTGAAAAGTGGAGGAGTGAGTGGATAGGAGCACAAAATCACATCATCATGAATTATTATTGTTACTAATTAATAATCATTGGTATTTCTGTAGCATCTCACCCCAGTCACGGACCATGATCCCATCGTGATAGGCACGGTACAAACACAGCACAAAAAGATACACTCTTTGAGGAAGGGTTATAGTCTAATTCTCACTCAGGTCCCAGAGAGTTTAGGAGGGAAAGATAATACAGCCTGGGGCAAAAAGAACAAGGTAAATGGGGGAAAAATCCTGAAAAGAAGAAAACATAGGAGCAAAGAAAAAGTACTAAATGGCCAAACAAGGAAACTACCATCTTAATCATGTTTTTTTCTCCATTCACACTGCTTGCTTTAAAATCATGAAGTCTGAACCTGCAAACACTTATACATGGTTGGTGATCCAATGCCCATTCACACCCTTGGAAGACTCCCATTAACTTTTCTGGGCATTAGATCAAGCTCTGCATGAATAACTTTGTTCATATGAGCAGTCCCATGCAGAAAGTCCAGACCCATATACTGTAAATAAACACATTCCTTTATCTATGTTACTGATAACACCCTAGAAAGCATTGTTCCCATCCAGTTGATTTTTCACTGTCTAAATTGTTTGTTTACAGTGTGCATTTCTCTGTTTGTGTAAAGAAAAGCCATGAAGTCAGTTTCTCTGTACAGTCACTTAAGAGCATGAAATTAATGAGATAGAGTTTTATTTTGCTGCAACGTTTGGATTGCAAACACCACAAAGGAATGTTTATTGGCTGAAAAACAACTTGTGTTGTGTTCTTTTTTAAATTATGGAAATATTTCTGCTGAGCTCTGGTTTGGTAAAAGCTTGGGGCTCAATTTTCAGAGAAGCCGAGCACTTATAGCTGCACTTGAAATCAATGTAAGATGTATATGCTCAGCACCTCTGAAAATTGGCAGTGGTGGAGCATTAGAAACTAAGTTTGCCACCAACTACAACTGACCATGAATTTGCAAATATTGAGATTTTCAAAAGGTACAAATGGCATGTAGGGACCCAACTCCCATTGTCTTCCAATAGGCGTTAGGTGCTTTTCTGCCATTTGTGCCTTTGAAAATCTCCCTTTAAGCTCATGCTCCCCAGTAGTCCCATTCAAGTAACTGAGACTGCTCATGTGCTTAAAATTAAAAATATGCATAAAGATTTGCAGGACCAAGGCCCGTAACGGTCATAGGCAGGGTTTAGCTACACAAATTGTGGGTATAACAAAACTAAAGCAAATGGGAAGTATGGTGCCTCCCTAATATTTAAATGACATTGGGTACAATTTTCAAAAGTGTCTTATGTTTAACAGCACCAGTAAAATTGGCCATTCAGCCCCCAGCTGTGCTAACAGTTAACAACATGCTTACATGGTTGCAGAATTGGGTCCTTGTTGACAAAGAATAGGGTAGTACATTATTGATGTCTCTAGAAATTGTGCATGCTACAAGGTAAAATTTTCTAAAGCACCTAAGTCCTAATGTCAAATATTTACTTAGGCTCCTACGTGCCTAAGTCTCAGTAAGATTTCGTCTCAGAGGAGGAGGATGGTCCAGCAGTTCGGGAACTAACCTAGGATTTGACTTGGGAGACCTAGATTTAAGTCCCTTCTCTGCCCAGACTTCCTGTGTCACCTTGGGCAAGTTCACCCTTGGTAAAATGGGGATAATGGCATTTCTCTACCCCCCAGGGGGACAGTGAGGGAAAATACATTAAAGACTTTGAGATGCTCAGATTCTATGGTAATGGGAGCTAGGTAAGTACCTAAAATGTATATTGAGAGTCCATAAGATGTAGGCACCTCAGTCACTTTTGAAATTTCAATTTAAGTTCCTGTATCTCTTAGGCACTTTTGGAAAAGTTACTCACCACGTATCACTCACAGCAAAAGGAGAATACGCTCTAGGATCACTTTATTTATACTTGTGCCTGGTGAAAATGACATTTCTCCTGGTAGGAGAGACAAGATGGATGAGGTTATATCTTCTCTTAGATTAACTTCTGTTGAAGGAGGCAAACTTTCAAGCTACAAAGATCTTCTGACAGCTACAGCAACGCTGTATGTTTCCCATGGTGTCATTACTACTTTTAGGGCTTCACCCTACCGTGAGCTCCACCAAGATAGATCTCTACACCTCGGCAGAGCCCAATTGATTGCACTGAGTTGCCACATGAGCACAGAGATTCCCCTGCCCAGCGTTCATTGCAAGACTGGGGCCTTGGATGGGTAATGTACTATTGCAGAACTGAATTGCTGTGATAGTTTTGAATGCGGAGGGTCATAATTGAATATTATGTCAGTGCCACTAGAGGTCAGTGTCAGGTAAGGAACCCCGCATGTGCTTGGCTGCTTGAAACACAGCCAGCATTCCCCTATATTGACTGAATTGTTTATTTCTTTGAGATTTATTAAACTCTTGTAGGACTGCTTTCAAAATAAAAAGCACTGACCATTAGCAAAGAAATCCCCTGCTGGTGAGCAACAGAGCAATTCTGTTGACAGGGAAGTAGAGCCAAAGGACACCTCCCCACCTAGTTATACTACAGTGTAAACACAACATTCAAGAGAGTCTCCAGAACTGGGCAATTCTGCTTTAGTTCTTTCAGTGCAATGTAGAGGGGAGATTGTAATTCTAGTTATAAAGAACTTCTGAATATACAGCCATACTTAGGTCCCATTGGTGTGAATATCCGAAGTGGCTTTGATTTCAATGGGACCAGCCTGTAGCCTATCATAACTTTCTTACAAGAGGTTCCCCTCTGATTTATGGGTTACCTGGGGAGGATGATCATCCATTGCACTGCAGAAATATCATTCCACAGAGCCTTGAGAGCAACACATTA
Organism: Mesoclemmys tuberculata; assembly: GCA_007922155.1. Taxonomy (NCBI): domain Eukaryota; kingdom Metazoa; phylum Chordata; order Testudines; family Chelidae; genus Mesoclemmys; species Mesoclemmys tuberculata. The sequence goes on from ML675623.1 coordinate 12,069,280, forward strand.
TCTGAAAGGTGTTTTAGGTGAACCCAGGGTTTGTTCTTGATGTTGAAGGGGTATCTTTATTTGTGTGTCACTGGAAACTTTTTTTTTTACAATTATCTTTACTGCAGAGCTTCACTATCCTTAAAGCCAAGAAAAAGTATGTGACAGTGAAGTCATTTCTATGTAGTCAGTGTAATGTAATTAACATATATTCAATCACATAGACTAGTGTAGGTTGATATTCACTCCATCTACTCATCTGAGGACTTAAGGGCGACTTAAAATGAGGCATAGGACGTGTGCAAAGACTCGGCACACAGTCAATTTCGCCCTAGTCCTTATCCCAGATCACCCGGAGACCTGTCAGTAAAGGAGACTCTGCTTAACACAATAATAGGGCACATTCAGAAAGATCATCATTAGAAGTGTTTGATTTGAAGTTGCACTAGGCAATGGGGCACTGGCTGGAGGCTTTAGCTGAAGGGTTTTTATGTCAAATCCCAATAAAAAATGGAGACTCGGCTCCTTGAGATTAACAGCCTGTTAATCCAGGGCACTACAATACTGCTAGAGACAAAGGATTAGCAAATGTGTTAATAGCATGTGTGCATTATGGCGGAATCCAGGCTGCTATGCAATCGCTACAGAGGCAGTATGCTTGATCCACACTTAATTCCAGGCACCGAGGATAGATTGTATTCCACTACCACCCCTCTCTTCAGTCTGATTGTATCCTGGAGCGATGACCTCATTTAGAAGGCATCTGTCTGTCCCTGAATGTCTGACCTTGATCTTGGGCAGACTTGTCTTTTATACAGTGGAAAAATCAATGAAGACTGTACAAATCCAGTGAAACATAAGGCATTCAGAAATCATCCCCTTGCATTTCTTCCTCAACACCTTCTCCCCCCCCCTTATATAAATTAATAGCTTTCCAGTGTAAGAACAAAATGTAGGGAAGGGGAAATGAGACACTAAAAATAAACCCTCATGCAGAGCAAACTATGAATAGAAACAGACAATTTATGCACTGGCAAATGTGGAGCTGGTTGTTACAAATGTGAGTACGGCAGTAATAATGCAACATTTCTTTCAATTAGGAAATCTTCATTATGCTCATTTTAAATCTATCACCACCTAACAACTCAGCATGCCCAAAGATACTCATTTGTTATAAGCACCTTATTTGGAGAAAAAACCCCAGGAACTGCATGATATGGATGTGTCAGAGGAAGAGATGGAGTTCCCTGTTACATTTGCAGAAAACTGGGTCTTCAATAAAGAAGCTTGAATAATTCATTGCAAAAAATGGGGGGAGAGGGGGATTCCATTGAATAATTATTTACAAATAATTTATTTGACCATTTCTGGATTAGTGTAAATTAGGCTTGCTGCATAAAAGAAATTTGACTCCAAACTTTCAGTCAGGTCCTCAGTTTGTGTAAATTAGTATTACACCACTGAATAGTTCCATGTTGATTTACACCAGCGAAGCATCCAGCCTTTTGATTATTAAATCAATAGCAGAGATGGAACACACCTATGAAATTACCCCTAGTCCATCATTAAAACCAATGGAGCTATGACAGTTCACACACACCCTCCCCATTCCATGGCTTGGTCACTGTGCCCCAGATCCTCAAAGATATCAATGGAAGTTAAGTACCTAAATGCCTTTGAGGCCCAGGACCTGTGTGACTTTGGGCAAATCACTTCAGTTTTCCTAACTGTTATATGGAGATAATGATATTTTGCTCACCTTTGTGAACTGCTTTGAGATCTAGGAATGGAAAAAAGTGTGAACAATTACATTTGCAATATCCAAAATACATCGCCTGATTGTTGCTGCCTTTCTGACTCCTAGAAGCTACAAACTCTTCCACTCACTGATCATTCAGTGACAAACTTTTAGTATCACGTAAATGACTTGCAAGCCCACCCTGAAGAGTGACAACACTTAATTGATCATTTGGGGGGCTGATGTAGCAGATTTTCTAACCTATTAAGCTCGTTGGCCTTTGGGCCTGCCACAAAGTTTATTTTCTCAGGCCTTTGCCTTAAGAACATTACTGGGAAGTGTTGAGTTTTTGGGGTTCCTTGGAACACTTTTCGTTGCTGAATAGTCTCAGTGGGCCACATCTTCAGCTGATGTGACTATGCATAACTTAACTGGCATCACTGGCTTTACAGTGATTTACACTAGCAGAGGATCTGGCCTAGTATGTGTGTGTATGATATATATTGCCATGTGTATATATTCTTTGTATTCATGTGCATGTGGTTTTATAAACACATCAGAGCTAGATTCTAAAACCACATGCACATCAATTCTAAGCATAAACACACCAGATCCTGGATAGCTCGTGCTCTCTCCCACACACACACACACACACACACACACACACACACACACACACACACACTGGGTAGCTCGTGCTCACTCCCACACGCACACACCCTGGGTAGCTCGTTCTCTCTCTCTCTCTCTCTCTCTTTCACACATTTGGCCCACACTGAGGGGTAAGCAATTCTCTAGACATGCACAGAATTTCCCACCACACCCCCGCCCCTCCATTTTCCCACTACAATTGTGCATTTTTCAAAGTTCTCCAACCCTCTCCAGTAGGGGAGGCGAGAGGAACCCACAGGGACATGGTCACCCCCTTCCCACGGATACCTTTTAAGTCCTTCCAGTGTGCCATGCTGGTTGGGCACCGGGTAGAAGACCCTGAACAACGACAGATGTGCACTTCCCAAGGTTGGAGGGGGGCGGGGGGACAAACAACAGCTGGGAGCCGCAGCCTTAGGTCCCTGCCACAAACCCCACCAGGCGGGGAGCTATTTTCGGGGCAGGCCAGACCTAGGTCCCGAGCAGCCTCCCTTAAAAAACAAACCAAGCCCGACTGGAAAGGCGGCGGGGAGGAGCCCATTGCGCGCCCCCAGGACATTCAGCACCTCGGACAGCGCCCGCCTGGGCAGCGGAGGGCGGGGACCTTCCCAGCCCAGCTGCTGCCGCGCCGCACATCTGGGCCGGCCGGTTCCGACCCGGGCCGGACCAGGCGAGCCGCGAGCCGGGCGGATCGGAAGCGGGGCGAAGGACCGACGCCTCCTCCGCGCCCAGGGCTGGGTCAGCATCCCCCGGTCCAGCGCAGCGGGCTGGCTTTCCTCCCTCGGATGCTGTAAGCCCAGCCCTCCCCGCCGCCGCCCGGGCTCCCCAGTTCCGGTCACATTGCTCTGTGTTGACGCCTTGGCTGGCTGGGCTCGGCTCCCTGGAGCCTGGGGGGGCCCTGCTGCTCGCCCCCCTTCTCTGGGGCGCAGAGCGGGCCATGGAGGCTGCAACTTCGGAGGAGGAGGGGATTTAGGGGAGAGGGGCGAGGAGGTGGCATTGCAACCCCCCCACAGCTCTGGATTTTTTCTGGGGGGTAAGGGATGAGGGTAGGGGGGCCCTGGCTTTTCTAAGCCTCCCCTCCCCGCAGCCTGCGAGCTTTGCCCTTGTGCAGGACGGATGCAACAGCACCACCTCCCTGGATGACACCCTGCAGCTGCCGGCGAGCTCTCCTCCAGCCTCCTCTGTGCCCGCAGGTAAGAGGAGAAAAACGTGCCTGCCGCAGAGCCGGGGGGGGGGTCTGCTCTTGGCCAGGGGAGGGGAGACAGAAAGGGCTGAGGGGGCAGAGGGGGGCACGATTGCTTGAGAACGCCTGGGACGGGGGTCCCTAGCTGTGAAGGTCTGGACCGGCTGCCAGAACTGGGAGGTTCAGCACAGGAGGATGGATCCTGCTGCCCTGAGCTGTCCTCTACTTTGGACTGGGGGGGTAGGTTAAATGCAGGTAAAAATAATAATAAAAAACCCCTCTAAAATCTAATGGCTCCTGTTCAGTGAGCCTGGCACCAGCTTCACTCATTAAACACAATGCCCTAAATCCCTACAGGGCCATTTCACTGAGGCGGGGATGGTGCAAGCACAGCAAGGGGGAGGGTGAAGCCCAGTGTTTAATGAGGTGGCTGTGGTGCTGAGTTCCCTGCCAATGCTGGGTTATTACAAAGCTTTTATAAACCCCCTTTCTCACTGTCCCAACTGGGAGCATTCCCTTGTGCTCTCCCGCTCAGGGAGGGCTTTAAATAAAGTCGTTCCAAGCTGCAGGCCTTGCCTGCAGGAATTAAAGAGCTTGCCCACATTTAGCTTTCCATCCAGGGCCAATAGAAATAGCATCTCCCCAAGAGGATATGCAGGTGGGTTACAGACCTACAGCAGTGAAGGGGCCTTGTGTAACAAAGGGCAAACTTTTCCTCCCAAAGTTCCCTGAAGCCCTTGATGAAATTTTACAAGTTGTCCAACTGCAGGCTGAAGGGCAGATGGCTCGTCTTCCTTCCTGGTCAGTGAGTACATGATCAGGCTATAGGCACCACTTACGATTATGATCTCTGTGCAGTGCTGACTGTAGCCCCAAACCCGCTTCCAGCAACACAAACATTAACCCAAGGTAACTGAGTGAAACCCAAGAGAAGAGAAGTTGGCCTTCTATGTTAAACTTAGCCAGTGGAATAAAAGGCATTTGCTGTTGGCTATTACTCAGGCAGGAGGAGCATTTAAATAATTGATAGGAAACAGTAAGTTTCCATTCACATTTACCCCAATTTAAGCTTTAAATAGATATAAGTAGATAATGAGACTAGCAAACAGGAATCTTTAGGTGAAATCCTGGCTCCATTGAAGTCAATGAGGGTTTTATGATGGACTGCACTGCAGGCAGGATTTTGCCTCCAGTTTCTGGTCCTGGCTTTGCCTCTGGGACCTCGGGAACTCACTTAGCCTCCTGGTCCTTACTTTCCCCAAAAGAAAAATGATTATAATACCTCCTTTGCACTAGTATTGTGAGGCTTAATCAGATTCTATATGAGAATCAGAGAGAGAGAGAGAGAGAGAGAGAGAGAGAGATCGAGATCAATCTTGTAGTGTCGACTTACCCTTAGACAAACTGATAGAGAAAGCCATCCCTTAGAAGATTAGGAACTGCATTGATCATTTCATCTACTTTTAAAACACCGGTTGAACTGTTACTCGATTACATAGGATGATTATTAAATTAGTATTACAGTAGCACCCAGGGGCAGATACAGCTTAGGGCCTCATTGTGCTCGGTGCTGTGCATACATACAGTAAACAATGCCAGCCCCCCAAAAGTTTTACTGTTTAAAGGGACAGGACAAAGGGTGAAAGAAAGGAAGTATCACCACTTTACAGATGGGGAAATGAGGTACGGAGAGATTAAGTGACTTGCCCAAGGTCACAAAGGCAGTCTGTGGCTGAGCTGGGAACTGAACCCATGTCTGAGACCCAATCCAATGCCTTAACCATGAGGCCAACCCTAAAAAAAGAAATGAACTGACCCACTTTAATGGTTTTATTTTTAGTGCGAGTGAAACATGCCAGATTAGAGTGCTCTGCTTTCCTAAAGAAGCTGTGCAGTATTCCTTCCTTCCTTCCAGGTCAGGCACCTTGCTGGAGTCATGTGTAGCATGAGTTGCAAGAGGCAGACTTCCTCCACATGGCTCTAGCATGCCTCTCAGCACTGCCTCGGAAGGGTCATTTCTAGGGACAAGAGTAGTGCGCATTCTCCATGCCTATTGAATTCTGGGTCCAACCAACAAGAGTGCTAATCAGTCAACTCAGGAGCCTTTTTGCATAGAGCTTTGAAAATGGAAGAAGGCAAAAATATTAAGATGGTTATTACTTTTAGTGTGGAAATTATTGGTCAAGTTCTTATTGACACGAAGGACCCTTTACATCTGCTCTGGCAGGGCAAGAGGTTCTTAAAACCAGAGCAGATGTAAAAGGGCCATTAGCATCAATAAGAATTTGGCCCATAAATATCCACATTAACTCACCAAAAGGTCCCTAATCTAAGATGCCAGTTTGATGAGAACCCGGCTTAACTAATCCAATGGGAACTGGATGGAGACCACCCAGCCTCATTTCATGAAGGCTACTGAAGAGCTACCCAGTGGAACAAACTTTTAATCAGTGCCACATGAGCTGGATACGGATCTGCAACACTGAAGTGAAAGGTTCTCTCTCTTCTTTTCCCTCTATAAAAATCCCTCCTTGTCTTCATTACTATACTTACTGTCCAGTACCCCAGATTCCTCCTTCTTTAGATATAGGATAGTGGAGGGAAACGTTCCTCTTTTTAAGTACAATCAATATAAACTGAAACCCAGTTCCTATATCTACATGCGTCAGAAGGGATGACAATGACATTTCTGCTTCATCTATTATTTAACTTTAAAAATGCCCAGATTTCCAAGAACACGGCTTTACAAAAGCACCTCCTTGGAGGAATAAGTGCATCACCCTCCAATGATCCCTTATTCCAAGCTAAAACTGATGGCTGATCAGACAGTGCAATTGGGAGCATGCATAGGATTAGGTAACTAAAGTCTTCTTTAAGCATTTAAATAATCAGGGCCATGCATGTTGAGTTCCAGAGGGGTAGCCATGTTGTTTTGCTGAAAACAGATTAAACGAGGAGTTCTGTGGCACCTTAAAGACTAACATTTATTTAGGCATAAGTTTTCATGGGCAGAAACCCACTTCTGACTAAGTGGGTTTCTGCCCACGAAAGCTTATGCCCAAATAAATGTGTTAGTCTTTAAGGTGCCACAGAAGTCTCGTTGTTTAAATAATCAGGTTTATTTTCAGACATCTTGAGCACACGCTCACATGGACTGCAATAGGGACTACAGGTGTTCAGTACCCCAGAAATTCAGGCCACTTATGTCACTATCAGTTAAGCCCCCCTCCCCTTGTGTGCTCTAGGAAAGGAATAACCTCCATTTTACAGTCGTGGGTGCTGAAGTACATAAAGGGCCAGATTTTAAAAGGTATTTAGATGCCTAAAGAATCAGACAGGCCCCAATGGGATTTTCATAGCATCTAGGTCACCAAATCCTCAAAAGGTATTTATGCTCCTAACTCATGGATTTCAGTGCGAGTTAGGCATATTGGCACTTTTGAAAATCTCACTAGATTCCTCTCTGCATAGTCAGTTGCCTAAATACCTTTCCACATCTGGCCCTGTGGGCCTTGCCTAAGGCCATACAACAAGTTACTGGAGATGCCAGAGCATCCCGATGTCCATACCTCACATTAGCAACTAAGGGTAACAATGTCAAAGGTGCCTACGTTCCACTGGTTGTCAATGTGACAGGCTCTAAAGTTCCTGAAGCTCTTTTGAAAATGGTACTTGGGCTCCTAAATCACTGGCACATTTTGAAATTTTACCCAGGACCAAGAAAAACACGTGTGCATGAATACCGAAACTGATTGGAACCTCTCCCCTTGTATCAGAACAGAGGTCATGTTCTACTACGTTACAAAATTAAAGGGTACAAGCATGGAGGTGAGGAGGACCCAGTTTTGTTCATTCATTGATGGGAAGTGTCTCCATAAAGCCCTAACCCATCTGCCTCTGAAGCAAATGGCAAAACTCCCAATGACCAGTGCTGGAGGATCAGACACTATGCAGACTGGATGCCTGGGACTTCCTCCATGCAGAAGACAGACAGGAAACTTATCCAAAGCTTCACAGGAAGAAATTGCCAGCACAAGGCCTAAGCACCATTTAAGATCTATTTAAGCCTTCAGGAGTGAATTTCATCAATGATAACTATTTAGCTGGGAAGAGAGGAGTGTTGATTAGTTACCCATTACCAAAATGGAAACATGATAAAAAGGACATATCAAACCCATTTCCAAGCCAAAAAGAACAATTTTTTTCTTGGATTTTATTCCAAAGTTTTGCTAGAACTGTTTCTCTGCACATAACTCCTTAGATCTCTCCTGAAAAGGCAGTAGTATATTTCTATTGCATATACTTTCACAAAGGAGAACCTAGCTCCACATTCTCTGTATGAAAATGGGCAGATATTTCAGTGTAATATATTACAATAAAGAGGCACAATAAGGACTTGGTTTTCTACTGAGATATTAAGGCTGAGAATTTCATAGGTGCATAGAAGGAGGAAGGCACTCACTTTCCCTTGCCTTCCAGTGATATTTGAGGGAGATTTTCAAAAGGCGCTCAGTGATGCAGATAAGTGCTTTTGAAGAAGTCTCACTAGCTGTCTGGGCACTTTGCTTGATTAAAAAAAAAAAAAAAGAGTTAAATTAGGTGCCTAACTTAGGTAAGCACTTTTGAAAATTTCACTCGGTGCCAACCTGCATCTTTAGACATCTAAATAATCTCTCCCCTTAGCTTGAAGTTGAGCATCTGGAAAAAAAGGAACATTGCTTGGGGGAGTGGAGGAGCTCTGGGCCATATCTGTACTATTTTAAAAGGAAGGCTAGATATCAGACAGGTTAGATCTAGATAGGTTGATAATTAAATTTTAAACAAACAAAGTGATTATGATTAAAGGTCCAATCCAACAAAGAGATCCATGCATAAATGAGGTTATACCTTTAACCATCTGCCAGGTTCCCTTTGCAGGATTGAGGCCTTATAGTTCGTGGCAGTAACAAGAATCCTGGCTGGACCACTAACTTAAGCAGCAGAGTTTATGTTGCATGCCAAGTAGTCAACATGAGGAGTTTATCTACTAGTAATGACTCTCTTCAGAAGAATTCTGTTTAGTTGAGAACAGGCGCCTGCCTAGGGCTTAAAATGGTCTCTTAAAAAACCCTTTGCTAATATTGGTCAGTCAATCAGAGATTTTGCATTTAATTAACATGTACATGGAAAGTACCCTTTGTTAGTGGTAGAGAGACTTTAAGGCCTGAAAAGTCTCAGACTTTAAAGTCAGAAGGGACCATCATGATCATCTAGTCTGATCACCCGCCCAGCACAGACCACAGAACCGCACCCAGTCACTCCTGAAATAGACCCCTAAACCCTGCCTGAGTTACTGAAGTCCTCAAATCATGGTTTAAAGACCAAGTCAGAGAATCCACCCTTTACACTAGTTTAAACCTGCAAGTGACCCATGCCCCATACTGCAGAGGAAGGTGAAAACCTGCAGGTTTTCTGCCAATCAGACCTGCATGTGGGCAAGACCCACAGCCAGACACCTGGGAAAGAATTCTCGGTAGTAACTCGGAGCCCTTCCCATCTAGAATCCCCACCAGCTGCCACCGGAGAGATTTGCTGCTAGCAGTTTCAAATTGGCTACAAGACATTGTAGGCAGTTTCATCAACCATCCCTTCCATAAACTTATGAAGTTCAACTTTGAAGCCAGTTAGGTTCCACTTCCCCCCCCCCAACATTCCTGAACATCACTCCGATGGTTAGAAACTTTTGCCTAATTTCAAGCCTCAATTTGTTGGCCAGTTCATAGCCATTTGTTCTTGTGTCCACAATGGCACTTCACTTCAATAATTCCTCTCCCTCCATGGTATTTATGCCCATTGTGATCTAGTCTGACCCCCTGCAGAACACAGACCCTAGCTCTTCATCCAGGAATTCCTGCATCAAGCCCAGTAGCTTGGGGTTGAATCAGAGCACTTTTTAGAAAGGCATCTGGTCTCAATGTAAAGACTTCAAAACAATGGAGAAGGGTCGGACCAAGACTGGCACACGACCCTTGCCAAGAGACCTTGCTTCTCTTCCTAGCTCTGCCAAAAAGATTCCCTGAGTAAGCCACAAAGGGCCTGATCTGCTCCTCACTGAACTGAATAGGAGTCCTCCTGCTGACTTTGATGGGTAATGGATCTGGCTCTCCATGCTGAATTTTTATAGCTGCTGTACACCCACACCTCAAACAATACTCAATGGGCAGGAAGTACCAATGCTCAGCATCTCTATAAACCAGACCCTTAACTTCTCAGTGCTTCAGCATTGCATCTGTAGAACAGGGATACGGGTACTTCCTTAATCCACAAGGTTGCTACGAGTTCATTAGTGTATGAAAAGCACTCAGAGGACCTCAAAGTGAAAGGTTTTGAGATAGTTGAATGGAAGGTGCTACAGAAGCGAAAAGCATTATACATCAGCTATTCCTTGGCCAACAGGAAAAGAAACTAGCATCAGGAGTTACAGACGATAACCTGCACATAGCTCCTCGTTTTTCAACATGGTACGGTCATTAAATCTTATGTGAAGTGACTGTTCACCTATATTCATTGAATTAAACGCTCAGTCAATTGTTGCACTCTCTCCACTTTGCTGTAAAGACAAAGAAAAAAAAGGAAATGTTCTTAAGCAATCCAGGTAGGTTATGGATGGCCAGATTGCCACGATAAGGCAGTAATTCAGTCATAGGGGTCCAATAATAAACACTTGAGCAGCTTATCAATGTTATTCAAACCGAAATTGACCATTACTAAGGCTGTAATTCATCAGCCCTTTCATGGTTTCTCAGAATACACAGAAGCCTAATAAATATAAGGGGAACATAAGATTTCTTTAAAATGAAAACATTTAAAGAATAGATTGAGAGCCTGTGAAAGGTGAAAGAGGCAGCTTTGAGAAAACTTGGTGGTGACACCATGGGTTTCCTCTCCTTGGATCCTTATATCTCAACCCTGATCTGAAGGACCCACTTCCACCAGCTAATCTAGAAGATAATAGAATTTCCATCTCTGGTTTCTCTCCTGTCTGCCCTTTGAGGCAGCATCTTGACTGTGCCTCCTTACTGAGAGGTCATGGTGTTCCTATGAACACAAAGAGGCACCTGTTGCATCAACACAAACGTGCCATTCTCATTAGTGTTCACAGCAATTTCACACACCTGCCCCTGGTGACATAGCAGTGCCCTAGAAGTTCTGAAGTCAAGCTCTGAGGCGTCCATTCAGCAAGGCACTGAAGCATGTGCTTTACTTTCAGCAGGTGAGTAGTCCCGTGAAGTAGAGCACATGCTTAAGGGGGAGATTTCCAAAAGCTCACATGGGAGTTGGGCGCCCAACTGTCCTTACTGTCTTGGGAAATCTCACTGAGTCTTGGCTGTATCTTCACTTGCATGAACTAGGTCAGCCACTGGGCCAGTCAAAGGAGCATGAGGTGTCTAATATGTTTAAATGCCTTAGGATTGGATTCTAACTTCACACGGGTGCTGCAAACTGTAAGTATTAATTACTTAACTGAATGCAGTTCACTCTTATGTAGGGCTTTTCATCAGTAGTTCTCAAAGCACTTTATCCCCATTTGACACATGGGGAAACTGAGGCACAGCTGTGACTCACCCAAGGTTACCCAGCAGCAGAGCCAGGTGTGGAACTCAGGTCTCCTGAGCCCCACTCCATTCCTGATTTGAGAGTATTTACTCATTTACACACTAGTAAGTCAGAGGAGAGCGTTCAGGCTTCTGGGGACTTGGAGCAAAGCTTGCAGTACCTTCTCAGGCAAAATTCCTGCTCTATCTATACAAAGGGCCAAAGAACCATTTCACAAGAGAAGTGGAGGGAGACATCACAGGAAGCTAGAACTAGTTACAAAATGGTGATTTTTTCATTACCTTTTTTTTAAAAAAACAAAATAATTCTCCTTTCTTTACTTTTTACTGAGGAAATGTCACAGGGATTTTTATTCACTTCCCTGCCACCCCCCATTTGGGGGAAGGATTTTCCCACTGGAAAAAAGGTTCAATGGAAGATTTTCAACCAATCCTACTAGAGACATTTAACGCACACAGGACAAAGTGCTTTAAAAAAATAGCACTGTAGACTCTCTCTCTCTCTGGCCCCCTCCTCCCCCCAAGTCCAGCCTGTTCAGAGGTTTCTAGAGATGTGGTTCCCACTGCCTCCCTTTGAGACATTGTTCAAAACCTCAATAAATTTCACCTCTATGAATCTCCCGGTATTCATTTTAAGCCAAATTCTAATCTTGCTTACACTTCTAAATCCATAGGCAGTGGAATTAGTGTAGATTAACACCAGGGTAAAGAAATTTGCCCTTTGCTGCAGTATAATTTGCATTTGCAATGTCTCATCGTGCCTGGACAATAGAAAAGCCAGGTAAATTGAGAATTTAGGTGCAAACCCATTTTAAAAATCACAGAAGCAATTAAATGATGGATTCTGTCACTACTGTAACAAACATACAGCCATAAAAAAAAATCTCCCTATCGAATAACAAATTCTCCTTGAATGCTAACTATAAAGCAAATGAAAAAGAAGTGCCAACTCAGCTGAAATTTTTGTATGCCATTACCACACCAGGCTTTAAGCTTTGCACATTTTAGTTATAAATTGTCAATGGTAAAGAAAAGGCCCCAGATTAGACACTAATAGATCACCAGCTGCTAGTGCTGTATTTTGAATAGGATGAAAATACTAATGATTTTATTCCCAGCATTAATATTCTGAATGGGGATGGATTTAACAGGAGAAAACTAATGAACAGGATTAAGAAATGACATTGCTGCCACACAGAAAAATAGGAATAATGGGGAAATCAAATATAGAATGGGATATTTTTTATTAGATAGATTTGAAAGAGTGCCAGAATTTAAGAACTAGATTGAGACAAATTAAATGCCTTCTTGGGGGAGTCAAGAACCCCCATGGCATCTCTATATGGTCTAGCCAGACATACAGGAGTAAATAGGAAAGGGAGTATTTGGGCTTGATGTTAGTTTCCATCATCACTCCCTGTGTAAAAGGGACCTTAAAGCAGGTGTAAATTATACTCGCTAGAGTTGTGTAAAATGGCCTTTGTGTAAATGAGGATCAGGCCTTTTCTATCTATGGTATGTTTACAACTCATGAGCTTTGAGTGCATTCCTGAACCATTTATGGAGGGTACAATCTCAGTGCTGGGTAGGAGCTTAGCCATAAAAAAAATCCTTAATAAAACAAATCTCACTGAGAAGCTAAGATCTAGTAGTCAGAGAAAGGTCTCAATGTCAGACTTCCCAGCCATGTGACAGATGAGTCACTTCACCTCTCTGTGGCTGAATTCCCTTCCCTGTAAACTGGGGCTAAAGCCACTTACCCATTTCCTGGGGTGATGCATGGCTACATTTGTAAAGTTCAGTGAGATCTTTGGAGAAAAAGTGCTACACAGTGCAAAGTATTAGAAAAGTCCACTCTAATGACTGGTTATCAGCAAATGACCACAACAATAGCAGCACACGTAAGTATGGCAAAAAAAAAAATACTGCTATTAATTTAGCTTTAGCGCCTGATTCACCCAGTAAAATATTAGCATTCTGAAAATTCTGATTTTAAGGCTCTCACAAATTTAGAAGTGTAGAACAAGATAGTATTGAAATTGATGTTTGCCAAGGCTTTATTCCAGTAATCAAGTTTGATTGGGAGGTGGGGGAGAATGCTGCAGAAGTAAGTTAAAATGCACGAAAGTAAAGATCCATGGGCTGTCAGCATAATCTAAAGCGTTCGCTTAATTATGAAACTGTTCTGGCAAGAGACAAATCAGATGTAGAGGGAAATGAAATAGGAAAAGCTTCTAAGTGACAGAATGATGTACTCCATCCTTTGTGCTTGCTGGCAAAAGTCTTCTAAACCATCAACGTGGTTTGCTATAGATAAAAATATTGTTTTCCCCCACCCTCTGGGTTTGATGCATGGAATAAGGATGGCTGTCGCATCCACATGTGATGGGGTTTCCCAGGATTAAGGATTCTTTCTGAGGTTTATTTTTATCGCAGCTGTGCAGTGGCATAGGTAGGCAGGCTAATACTGCACTGCTACAGAAAGCATTAACATGTAGTGATGAACTCCCTAACCTCCAGGGGCTCAGCCTCCGGGAAACAGTTGACATCACCATTTGTCCATCATGTGATTTACCAGCAAAGATGGTTCTTCCTCTGTAAGACAGCACGAATCTCCTTGCCACGTAACACTGATTGGGAGAGACGGAGCATATTGGATTTTTCATGCATTAGATCTTTTGCTGTGGTTATGATTTCAGAGTATGCAGCTCATCAAATGTTAACTGAGGGGCCAAATTCACCTTGGTGTAATGCCACTCAGGGGTGAATTTATCCCAGAGGTAACTCCATTCACCCATTAACCTGGCTCCAGGGTATGTGCTTTTAAAGCAGAACTGTAAGATGTATGGGAAAGAAAATATTTTACATGCAGAAAACGCTGCTGTGTATCTGCAGCTGTTCAAGAAACTAAACAAGCTCCAGCCAGGGCAGTACTTGGATAGGAGACCGCCAAGGAAAACTGAGGAGCTGCATGAAATACAGTAATGTGATTCAGTAAGTGACACCCTTCCCCTTGAGGGAGTCAGTACTGAACCAATGCCTCATTAGAATGTTAATGGGGTTGAAGGAGCGTGGTGCTTTTGGACTTGCCTTCCTTGAAATAATACCAAGGTCCTAACTTTGTTTTGATCCTTGGGGAACTCATGATCATTTTAGAAAGAGCAGGGTGTTCACCATCAAGTGATACAATTCTTCTGACTTAAAATGTGATTCTGGGGCTGTGGCCAGTCTTCATTTTAAAACGACCCAAGCAATGGAGCGTCCCCTGCTTTTCTCAGGAGACTATTCCAGAGTCTTCATCCCTGTTGCTGTTGTGCTTCTGAGAGAAACTACTTCACTGTAGGCCCCAACCTTCCAGAAAGCTGCACACAATCAAAGTATTAACATGCCCTTTAGCTCTACGGCAGACAAAGAAGCGGATTCACAAAAACTATGGGATCATTGTAGTGTCAGGATGGCCCAGAAACGGGCTGAGCAGCAAGTCGCAGCTCAGAATCCAGAGATAAATCCCCCCCCAAAGTTTGCTGTGTCTGGATTTATAGATTTTATAGGGACCAGCTGCAGAAGGTGGATACAGATCAGAGTTCAACTTCCAAGCCAAGTGGTGAAAATCTGAGCTTGGTTTCAAGTCTCTCTCTCTAAATGAAGGAGGACATTTACTGTAGAATGCTCTCTATTAACCTCTCCATTGGAGACCCTTAGATAAAGATGGTCTCTGTTTTACTATTACATTGGGGATTGCTTTTAAGCACCACTGCACGAACTTCCTTATGCTAAGGGTCACATTCTGCTCTCAGATATGCTGGTGTAAACGTCACTCAGTGGAGTAAGTCCAGTTTATACCAGTAAGAGCACAATTTGACTACAAGTATGTTATTTCTTAACAGTTTTCACCATCAACATTGTATATAATATTACACATATACACAGCAAAGTCAAGCATTCAAAAGTTAAACAACGCCAGAAATAAGGTCCCTGTGCAACCATAATTCAGCCTCCTTTGCATATGCATGATGCAATCTTTAAATAAATGCTCATACTATTTTTTCCCCACAGGACCCCTGCCTCATTCAGTGCCTGACTTGAGACCTTGGGCTCTGATTTGTGGAAGTGCTGAGCATTTGCAGCTGCAAATGACTCCAGTGGGAGCTGTGCTTTGAATATATGAAGTGCTGTCTAACGCTGCATGTTCTGGAAATCAGGTGCTGTCTCAAATTGGGCAGCAAACTTGGCCGATACATTTGACCTTACTCTGTGCCTCAGTTTCCCCATCTGTAAAATAGGAATACTACCCTTAAGCTCTCAGAGCGCTGAGACAACAAATTCATTAATGTTTCTGATGCACTCTGATACAACAGTGAGGAAAGCCATCATCAAAACCACACGAGGAAACGGATGTCTGTCTTCAGAGAACAGTTTGAATAGTGGGTAGTAAATAAAGCCTGGGACATGCATCAAACAGGGAGGATAAAACAAAATATTGAATAGCTGCTCATTCAATGAGCAGCAAATTTTGTGCCCTTAATGAGGAAGAAGTCCTATGGAAAAAGAATGCAATCATGCAGTTAAAGACTGTAATAAGGCATATGCACAAGGGATCTGAATTTGGTTTGCACAAGCAATTCTAGCATCTCCTAACATTTTAATACTTGACTTGGCAACCTTAATGTTCTTCCAGGATGGTTGTGTGTATGTAGTTTCCTCATTTCTAAAAATGAAACTGAAAAAACAAATTTCATCATCTGACATCAGGCCTAGATTGCCTGCCCTACCTCAGAGCCTGCGAGCGCCCCTGGGAACGCTGCTTAATCTCTCTGTACCTCTGTGCCCCCTCTACACAATAGAAATAAAATTTCTCTGCCCAATCTGTTCGTATATGTGAGGCACTATGGCAACATGGGGGGTGGGGTCATAAGTAAAAATCCCTGGAGAATCTACCTAAGTAATTGGGGTTCCTCTGAATCCCTTATGTGGGAAAAAGAAATATTATGAGCAGCTGAGCCCCCGTCTCTCTCAAGCAGCCTTATATTCCCTTTCCAAGGTCTCTTGCAAAAGCAGCAGAGATAATTTTCACCTCCCTAACTGAATCACAAGTCCAGTATATGGCTGCATGTCTGATCATGAACCACCTCCTCCCTCCAGGCTGGGACTGTTAATTTTGCTGCGATGGAGACAGTGTCCCTGGAGCACCAGATCCAGAGCGTGCAGCGACACATCACCTTCCTGAAGAAGGAACAGACGGAACTGCTCCATGACTTGCATCTTGAGATTCTTCGATTACAAAAGCACTGCACAGGTGAGTTCTTGACATCATGCCTGGCTGAGGACACCTACCTACATCCTCCCATGAAATAGGTACCACAGACGTGAAAGTCATGTACACTGAAATGTGAGGTCAGCTCCCAGTAGGGTGTATAGGCATTGGGTAGTTATTCCTTTAAATAGTGGTGAACCTACTAGTGGCACTCATGGTGTTCTAAGTTTTAGAAATCAGCTAGAGCAGTCATGTATATACAGAACTAGACCCTGAATGTTTCTGTATTTTTAGTAACATGGTTATCTGGGCCCCACTGTGCCAGTATGGTTTCTTCATACGATTACTACTGTGTAAAGGGCACAAGACATAAGAAATGGATTTTCCCTAGAGAGCCAAGCAGGAATTTATGATTTTCCTAAAGGAGAAGGCACACTAAGGCTTAGAAGCCAGGGAGCAAGGAGAAGTGTTGTACTATAATTACCCAACAGAAATGCAAGATCTAAAACCCACCTCATTTCCCCCCCCCCAAAGTGGGGAATTTCCAATCCATTTCACAATCCAGAACCACACTCCACAGCTGGCCCCCATTTCTACCAACCAAGAAAGCCTTGCGGGGTTTCAGGAAATGCCTCTCTTTGTTACATGTTGTGATGGACGGAAGGCTAAATGCTGCTTTGCAATCTCCAGGCTAAGTTATCTAAGCAAGCTGAGGACACAAAAAGAATTATAAAAGGGGATAAGACTCCACCATGCCACCTGCTCAGGCAAATGAGACCTACCAAAACTGTAGCTTCTGGCCAACTGTGAAGCACATCCCCTGCTCTCTGGACATTGAATTGGGAGTGGGCAGAGCTAAGGGGATGGGGAGTAGGCAGAACCTTGGCTCAGCATCTGCTGGTACTGGCCAGCAGCAAGGAGGAACAAAGCAGCACCTTTGCAAGGACAGGAGTAGCTTGCTTGTCTCATTGCTCTGAGGGGAAAGCATTTTCCTAAGGGTACATGTACAATGCAGCTGGAGGCTAAGTTTCCAGCTCAGGCAGACACACCCACACTGGCTCTGACTGAGCTAGCGCACTAAAAATAGCAGCGTACCCACAGCTCACTGCTCAGAGTGCAATCCCATCTGAAACCGGAGGCCAGCCCCTCCTGCTTTCTATACAGCCACAGTGACACTGATTCAGCTAGCACGCTAAATATAGCAAAGTAGTGCATGTAGTCCTACCTGAGCTGGAAGTTACAGCTCCAACTCTGTTGTAGACATTCCCAAAGAGGTGGCGGAGGCACAGTATTTCCTGGGGCTACTCCTGACAAAAGGGAGCTTAGCTGCCAGCGCTTGCTTACCATGGCTGTGCCTTAAAGCAAAAAAAATCTAGTCCTTGGTTTTGTTTAACTGGCTGCTGGGCACCTAGTGCTGTCTGCTTTACTTACAGTACCACTGCAGACAAGGGGATGGTCCGCAGAGTAAGACACTACTCAATAGACCCACAAGGATTAGGAATGGAGGTCCAAGCTCAGGTTCCAGCCTTAGTCAGAATGTATGCACTGCAGTTTTATAGCCCTATAGCCTGAACCCTGTGAGCTCAAGTCAGCTGACCCGGGCCAGCCCTGGGTGTTTTATTGCAGTGCAGACATACCACAAGTTTCCCGAATCCCCAATCCTCACACTGGCGGCACGGTTTCTATTTCACGGACATGCTCCTACAACCCTAACCAGGCTTATTATGAACACCCCCCCCCCGAATCCAGTTTGAATAATAGCCACTACAAATCATTTGTCTCAGGGTGGGTGACACAATGCTACCTTGGCTGCAGTACATGGAGGCTATGGGCATTTTTCACTGACACTTAACTGGCAGAGCCCAAGGTAAAACAGGTGTTTGTGACTACAACCCATCATTGCTAAGCTACCCTGGGTTTTAATTCTACAGTGGATCACAATGTGCTTCTTGAGAGCAGCTTTTTGCAATGTTTCACCACCGCTCCACGTTTGACTCACATCCGCTGTATCTCGCATTAGCTATACTGCATTAATCGCACAGCAAATTCACTTGTCTTTTGGGGAGAGTAGGGGGGGAAAGCATTAACTAGAAAGACGATCCTGCCACTTCCTCCAGTGATGTGCGCCTTCAGAGGTATTTTGCCTTTCGTTTATTGATTAAGATGCAAAAATAGTTCATTCTCTCTCCAGCATGCAAAAGGGCAGGAAAAAGGCTGGGCTTAATTGATAACCATAGGGATGAGATCATACCACAGTCTCCTTCAGAGCTACAGGAAAGGGAGTCCTCTTTCTTTTTGCCATGAGGAAATACGAAATCAATTCTCCCACCCACATCGCAGTCCAGAGGCACACAGCATCAACAGGCCTCTTGTTTTACTGCTTTATGCGGAGACGCCAGATGGGTGCTAAAGCTAGCAGCATAAATATACCGGTTTTCCCCCATGGCTCACCTGAGAATCTTTCCTTGGCATGAACTAGCCATCATGGTACAAACTGCAGTTTTTTCTCCTTCTGCAAAGTGGCCTCCCACCGTTTCCATAAGTTTCAGATTTTGTGTTGGTTTGGATTTTGTTTGTCTGTCTAATGTTACAATTGTGCAAGTGACAGAAAGGAAGGGCTCATTTTTAAATGCTAGCCAAAGGCATAAACTGCTTTTACAACACTAAGATTAATAAAACCTAGCTTTGATATAGTACTAGTTATTAGGTTTAGCCTGACTTCCTGCATAACACAGGGCAAAGACCCACACCCAATATCTTTGGCTCTAGGCCAGAACTTCTGTTTGAGCTATAAAATAGGAAACAAATTACTTAGGATCACAAATCACCACATATCAAATATACTGTAGGGACAAGCCAGATCTGATAAGGGGGTGGACTAGATCATGCTGAGGCCTTTATCTTTGATTGCATTAATTAGTAGTTGTTGAACCTAGGAAAACCACTCTGATTTCTAGGATTCATGAATGCAGCAAGAATTCCAAATATGAAGTTGAAGAACCAAGCCCTTAGTAATTCTTTAAAGGTATGGGATAGTTAAACCATCCCTAGATTTGGGGGTTTCAGAGGCCATCCCCAGGGAGCTTCAGATTCAATGTTTGGGAGGAGCCTCGCAGGGCATGTATCCGAAGAGACACTTCTGTGGAATGCTTAAGCACCACGGGAGAACTGCCCAGGACCTTATCTCCAGCTCTACAAAGCTTAGACATGAAGCTTGACGCTAAGGGTGGCAGGCCCACAGCTTCAGCATGTATTAACTGGGGTGCCACCACGAGGCTTTGTGAACCAGGAAAATGAGTTACACTTTAAAATCCTCTCATTGTCTGTGGCAGGTGACAGGCAGGTCTAGACGAGTCTTTGCTCTCTTCAGAAAGCCTCTCAAGACCTACTTTTTGGCTAATAAATGATTCACTTAACTCCCTCCCATTGCTGAAGTTTGTTCGAACTTGTACAGTATGTTTCATCAATAATTCAGCACTGACTAATTCAGCTCCCCTCTCGCACTGACTTCAAGGAAACCAAGAGAAGTCTGCAGTGATAAAAATCTATTTCCTTCCTCCATCCCTTTCATGCTTTTGCAATTGTTTTTTTTTGTTTGTTTGTTTTTAACTAGACCCAAATGCAGTACTTCCAGCCAGGAGAGGAAAGAGTTAGATTTCTCATGCACAACTCAGGTTTGGAGGCTTTGAAACACCCACTAGCTTCAATGACCCCATTACATACTTAGTAAAGAAATTATAGATCATTTCTTCCCAACCATTTCTAAGGATAGTACCATTTACCAGATGAACAGCTGGTATAATTCAGTAGCACTCCATTGGCTTCAACAGAGCGAGGCTGATTTTTGCTAGCTGAGGCGCTAACCAGAAGACTTTTGTATTACTGTTACTGGTCCTCTATTTATCCTGTGTCCAACAGCTTAGTGTTCATGCACCTCTCAAAAACCAGAGACACGTACACACTGTGTGTACATTAGATCCAGGGTAGGCAGAAGCAATGTAAGATTCCACACACCAGTGGACTTAACCTTTGGTCTTTGATGAGATTTCCAAAAAGGAAAACCATTGATAATGCTTGTTTCAGTGAGGAAGATACTCTGTCTCAGACTACTTCCCAGTGGACGGGTATCTTATGTCACAGATGCCACTGGTAAGACATTAGACAACAGCAACTTTTGGTTGTGATCAGCCAGGACTGGATCTGAGGTAATATTTGAACGATGTCCTTTATCTTTCAGTATGAGGCTAGCAATGTGGGGAACCATATCGTATTGTGTCTGTTCTAAAAGTAAAATACTCCTGTTTCCCAGCACTATCCTCAGGCTAGCCAGTTTTGTGCCTTAGTCTTAACTTCTCAGATTCCAGAGGAATTCTAGACATGGGTCAGGGTATGTAGAGAGCTCCCAACAATGACATATGGCACCAATTCCAGCTTGCAATCAATTTCCCCATTTGCTGGTCATTTCTGACAATGACCCTCTCACCCGAAAAAGAGCTTTTCATGCCAATATTGAGAAAATGTTGCAATGGGGTTACGAATAGTGACTCATCAGGAAAAGTCCTTACAGGCCACTGCCGCCTCCTGTGAAGTAATGAATCCGAGATCAGCAGGAGTTCTTTGTAAAGCCTGTCAAACATGTTGCAGATTAAGCTTCCCTCCCCCACGTACATCTATTGAGCTCCTTCCACATGTAACCACAGTATGAGATTTGCCTGCATAACTACAAGCCATGTGCCAGCAACTAATCTCAGGTGGACCAGAGGATGATTCATTCTGGACCACCCACTTGTCCAGTGGCATGCTCTCCCCACCCAAGGATCCAGGCAAATCAATGGGAAAGCTGGTAATAGATTCCAGAAACCTCAGCTCCCCTTTTCACAGCTTTATGCAGGAAAACTTCAGAAAGGAGAGAGTGTAAATTCACAGAAGACTATGGTGTCGGAGCAAAGTTAAGCAGTGAGTTAAAGGCAAGTAAAGTCTGCTGAAGTTGAATTGCAGGTCATAAACCACCACTGGTGAATGGCCGTCACAGCAGAGTGGCATTCCTGGGTAGCAGTTTACCAAAGGGAGTGATCCTTCCAAAAGGGAGAGGGGAGGAAACGCAAAAAATGGAAGAATTCCAATCCTCAGAGCTCCTGGCCAGCAAATTCAACTGAAATCCCACTCTGGCTTCTATCGTTGTTTGGATGCTATTAATGGGGGGGGGGGAAGAGAGCCTCTTTACTAAATAAATATTGCAGCCAATAAGCCACCTCTGCCAAACCACGTTCCCCGGTCAGTTCAGGAGTCTCCCCAACCCAATGTTTGCGGTACCAGGTTTTATTGGAAGATAAATGCTGTTAACAGTCTGACCGTGATTCATTTATTGGAATGAATCATGCATACTAGAGAAATGACTTCCCTCCTACCCCCATTCTCTTTTGGGCAGCATAAACATCAGAAATAGAAATGGATTTGACTGTTTTTCCTTGCCAGTTACTGGAAGATCAACTTAAATCTTTTGGCAGTAATTCACAAGAGCCACTCGCTAGATACTGTGCTGCAAAGGGCTGTGTAAGGGTTCCCGAATTTCAGCAAGAGGTCCTGAGGTGGCAGATTGAAGGGTTAGCAATGGGAAGGAAGATTTGTTTCTAAGTGACTAGTGATTTTTGGGTCCCTCTTTTTTTGGGTGCCCAGTTTGAGCCACAGTATAGAATTTCAGAGGGAGAATGCTCAGCGCTTTCTGAAAACCAACCCTCTTTTTAAAGCTTCTCCAGTTGGGCCCCTCCCCACCCAAAAATTGAGATCCCCCCCAAATATCACAAGCTGTTTCCGACCCGGAGTTTTATTTTCAGTCCTGGAATGTGACTTTGGGCAAGGCACTTTGCCTCACTGTGCAACTGCCACCAGGAGACGGCTGAGCTTGAGTCACAGTTTCCG
Source organism: Mesoclemmys tuberculata (assembly GCA_007922155.1). Lineage (NCBI taxonomy): Eukaryota > Metazoa > Chordata > Testudines > Chelidae > Mesoclemmys > Mesoclemmys tuberculata. Next base: position 12,091,599 of record ML675623.1, read on the forward strand.
TTTCTTCTACATGGATTTAATGCCAGTGGTACCTAGTTTTCCATCGCCCTGCACATTGTACATTAGGGCATAGTGAGTGTAAAGTGCTCCCATGCTGATGCAGTTGTATTTTACCCTCACTTTTCATTGCCCTCAATGGAGTAACTTCTGCATTCACATTGGTGCAAACCAGCATCAGGCCCCATATTTCTGAAATAAGAGTCTCTAACAAACATTTTTTCCCCCTGATTTCCCACCTTCTATAGTCTTAATCCCAGCCAACCACACTTCAATGGGATAAAATAAGCAGTCTCTAATTCTCAAGGAAGAGAAAACATTGACAGGTAGAGGTTGGATTCCAGGTGGGAATGGATCCTTGTTTGACAAATCTGGATCATCTTGAGAAATGGCAATACATTAACAGCTGCCTTACTAGTGGCTGGTTTTCACCAAGCAAGTTGAAATAAAAACCAAACAAGTGAATCTGAGATCTTTCCCGTTCAAATTCAGCATGGTCAGGAAAGATCAGTGCTAAAGAGCAAAAGGACATTAATTTCCCTTTGACACAGCCACAGAAAGGAATCAAGCCAAACTTCCTGACCTAGCTAGGGATACAGTTGCATGTAGCAAGGTGGCAATTTTGTTAAAAGTGTAAAGACAGTTTACTCAAACCTGGGATTCTAAGGGCAGCAGACATTTACAAGTTCGAAAGTCACAAGCTGCTCTGGTGTGGAAGTGCTTGGAGTTTCTCTGATCACCTCGCTCATCTCCCTCCCAGGTTGTTGTTCTGCTTGAACTTACTGCCAAGCCTGCAGACCTGAATGTTGTCCATGAGCCATCCTATTTCACAGTTCGATGAAGGAATCCAAATTAAAAGAGGAACCACCAATGGGGAAGATTTTAGGCTTTTAAAACATTCGAGGCCCTTAAATGTGGTTGATGTGTCAGTTATAGTGGTATATAATGTCCCATGGCCCTGTTCTCCCGTGAGGGCGTATGAGAACCACTGAGGTCAATGCAAGGTATTTGTACCCTGGAGAGGGAGAATTGGGTCCTCTAAACTAGGGAGACAATTCAGCCTTCACTCAGAGCCCTCTTTAATCAATCTTTGCTCTAGCAAAGTGAAAGATGCTGTGATTTGGTCTCAGGAGAGAGATAAGCGCTTGCTCTGTCTGACTTTGCCTGTGTCTTGCATGTGATCTCTTACCAGCGAATAAAAAGCATTTCCAGGACTTGGAGGAAGTTAATGCTGACAAGAGAGAGAGGGTGTGCTGTTATTTAAAGAAAATTTAGGTCACACGTACAAAGAAAGCAGGGCAATCGAGGTTCCTCTGCAGCTGATGCCAGCCCTGCTTGGAATACTCATTTTGCTGGGGGGAGAAGGGAGGGAAGTTAAGGCCAGACATTACATGAGTGGTGTTGCTAGCTCTTCTTCCCATGGAGACTGTACCACGTGTATCGCTCATGCAATGCATGTGCCTTCCACGCCAGTGCATTGCAAATGAAAAGCCCCGAGTTGCACCTTGCTCTCCCCACCTCCCACCAGACCAGCAATAAATTTCACCTGCTTGTAAAGTCCGTTTTGTGACAGTGCAGACCCAGAGGGACTAGCTCAAAAGATCCACTAGCAACACTAAGATCTGGTCCTGCAGCCCCTATTATGTATATCAAACTTTGAGACCTAAATTCACTCCAAGCCAGGGAGAGCAGTCTTGTATTAAAATATAGCCACCAGAGACTCCACTGCAGTTTTAAATTTCATTTGAAATATCCTCAGTATCTCATTTTAGCGCTAGAAAAATAAAGCCGTCGATATCAATCTCCAATGGGGTAGAGCAAGTATGGTCACCAGAAATTACAGTAGCTTCTTCGTTACTTGTACAGTCTCACTATAGATTTGTTTTTAAAAAAAGACAAAAGCACAGAGGCCTTGGGGCGGGGAGGAAATCAAGCCAAGTGATTAGTTTTTGAAGTGTAGCAGTGTCTAATGTGGCGTGCTAGCGGGGAGATTAGAGTCAATATGAAAGCAGATTAAAAGAAAAATCTAGGACAAAGATTAACCATTTAAACACAATTTTTGGAAAAAAAAATGAACAGCTGAATTTGTTATGTCCCCTCCCCACCTTTAGCTTTGCAGCTGCTCTAGGTTTGTGGTTGCAGGATACTTAACCTGAAAGATCATTTGTAAAGGTTTGTGGGTTAAAAGCCAACTATTAATAGAGGCAAAATCTCCCCCTCCCCTCTGCCTGCCCTCCTAGTAAAATTGTGTTAGTAACCCAATGCTAGGAAAATGGGGGGGAAATGTGATGCTTCGGTGGAGTCATTTTTGTAACACATGATCATCCCTAAAAGACCTGAGAGACAAAATGAATGGCCAGCATACTTTTTCAACCGTGATTTGTGGAAGTGAGAAGGTGCGCGCTTAGTCTGGAGTAGCTAACTGTTGTGGACTGAAATTTCCTCTGGTCTCTCACCAAGCAGATACCCATCACTTGGGACTGATTCTTCCTGGTTTGCTTTGTCCACATAAAAGTCCATGCCTATCTAGTTGAGAACGTCATCCTGATCTGGGACTGCAGCTGCTACGCTTAGGCCCTGATCCCACAAACATTGAAACACATGCATAATTTTATGCATCTGAGTAGACCCACTGAAGTCAATGGAGCTACTCCCTAGAACGGGCATGGAAATTCCAAAGTTTCAACATCAGGAAATGCCAACATTTCAAAGTTTCCTTTGGTGCTGAATTTAAAATTAAAATCAATCTCTTGGGAAATTGATGTTTCTGAAAAAAATTTAAACTTCCAACAAACTTACTGAAGTGTTTCATTACAACAAGGTTGAAGCCCTCATTTTGATACACATACGAGCATGCACAAATACAGCTAGATATTAATGATTTTCCTGGCAGCCAGTTGGGGAAAAATGACTTATGGCATTTTGGACATGACCCACAAGTAGAATTTGACTGGTCATTTTTACCTTTCTTTCTGTCATGGCTTAAGGTCCATCCTCTGACCCCCAAAACTCAACCCCTCTGCCCAAGGGTCAGAAAGGCCCTGGAGGACTCTAGAGGGAAAGGTAACAAACCCGCCTTGGACAGGGGAGGAGGATTGCCACCAAACTGATATGGGGCTAGGAACAGGACGTGGGGAAGAGTCAGAAGTGCAGCAACAGAGCATGTGCACATACAGCAGAACGCAAGTGTGACCAGGCACATGGGCACATTCATGCCATTTTTTCCATTGTGCATCTCCTGACATTTGGAGTTTTCCTTAAAGCCCCAGCTCCTGGAGTCAGGTGAAAACCTGAGAATTTCAGCTTTCATTTAAAAAAAAGATAGTTACGGAGGAAAAAAAACATGATCTCTAGAGCCTCCAACACTGGAAAGCAAAGTAAAAGAACCCAGCATGTAGAATTTAAGTCTCATTTTTAAGCCAATCTCATGCTTTTGGAGGCCTCGTGAGTTCTGAATCTTGGGACTGGCGATTCTGAATATGTTAAGGACCAATGTAAAGAACTCCTCTTTGCCCTCCAAAACAGCAACAAGTTTCATTGTTCCTACAAAGCCCAGGAGTGATGCTGCATGTTGTGGAGTGTCATCTACTGGCACTTGATCTGTTGACATCTATAGAGCTTCTGGAACAGCATGCACACACAAATATACACCATGCACCCCCACACCCAAGCGTAACTATGTATGCCTACATTTGCAGGTATTCGCACAAGCATGTGTGTGTAGAGATAGACATGAATGCACGTGTGCATAAACACATACACCTCCAAGTTTTTCCTAGAAGTTAAAAACAGAACTTTGTTCAAAGGCAGCCAGCACCAGTTTTCATGCTCCATCTTGCAAACAGCCTTCGCTTCTAGCCTAGCATCATGGCCTCCCTCTGTAACCACCTCTGGGGCTGCCCTGATTACATGGACTGAAGACAGAGCTGTAATGCAATGAAATGAAGCAGACACCCTGTTTGCAGGGAGCAGAAATGTGCAAGGAGACAAGATCCAGGAGAACTGCCATCAGCTGTCCTTGATTCTGGTTTGCTTTTCTTAGTGGTACTTCGCTGTTATGCCATGCTCTTTATGCTTCCAAACACAAATCCCACAGCCCTGTGATGTAGGCATTGTTGTTCCTCATTTTGTATATGGGAGAAACTAAGAAAGGTTAAGTGACTTTTCCATGGAGAAAGCGCCAGAGCCAGGAGAAGGAATTAGGAGCGCCTGCCTCTTGTTCCTGTGCTCAGAGCACTAGATCCCCCGTCTCTGCCCCACTGACCTACTCCCTGTCAGAAGTGATTGGATATAGGGATTTGAAGCAGGGCAGATTGCTTGGTATTTCAACCACACCCACTAGGCTTCCCTAGCTCACACCCCCATTCTGCATCCGTGCTGCGCCCAAGTCTAATTCCTGTGACAGTTTTGGGGGCTCAACACATGGACCACAAGATTAAAGGCTGGCATGCAAACAAGTACGTGGCTCACCAAGTATTGGACATTGTGTGGCCGGTGCACTTAAGATTCTGCTACACTGTGATGCCACAGCACTTTAGAGGAGCTGGATGGAGGGGAGTGGGCAGGGGCAAATTAAGGTAGGATGCCTGGAATTCGGGCCTCCAGAATGAGGAAGGCCTAGATGCAGACATAAGAGGCAGATCAACAGGAGATGCTGTCCATTGCCTGTCTGCTGGGACGGGGCTGGCTAGCTGGGCTGCTGCATTTGGAAGGAAGATCAAGGACTCAAATGACAGGAAACCCCAGCTCCATTGGCTGTATCTGAAAAGTAGAATCTGCTTTGAGGCCCTCAAAGTTTTGATGGATCCAGGCCCTTTCAAATTTAATCCACCCATGTGTCACTCTTCCAAGGAGCCAGAGAAGTCACGAGACAAAGGCCCCCTTTAACACAATGGTTCTGGAGATCCTTCCTTTCTCCAAAGCAGCTTTCAGAGAGGAATTTCCTATGTCTTACATCCAGACCATGGTGTGGAAAGTTAAAGTAAACTAGAAATGAGCTTGAGCATCAAAATTTGGCTCAGATTGTGGTTCCAAATCTCTCTCTCTCTCACCCCCACCAGCTTTATTTCTGTTCCACTATAGATTTCCTGTGTGATCTCTGGCAAGTCATTTAGTCTGCCTCAGTTGTCCCTCTTTTACAGAAGGAGAATAGCACTGCCCTACCTCAGACAGGTGCAGTGAGGCACTCAGACACTGTGGTAACGAAGGGAATGTAAGCATCAGTAAGAGTTGGGAAAAAATCCAGGTCTGGAGCCAGGTTCTAATTCCAAATCCCCATGAAGTCGAGAAGCATTTGGACGTGGAGATTTGTTTTGGGGCCATCTCTGTAACAAGTCCTGACTGTGTAGCATGCAAGGGGATGGTCACATAATTTTCTCATTTCTTTCTTGAACGGAGCATCCAAAATCAGTGGCCACTTTTGAAAGTTTGTCCCGTATGCAACAATCATGACTCCAGGGCATTCACATAATATCCATTAAGCAAAGAAATTACATCCCCCCGCCCAGCAAATGGTGATGGGTTTCCTGTCCCACATGTGTTGCTGTGAATGCCTCTATGTGAGGGGGGAAGACACCATCCCATCGTCCTTAACGGCACATGGGTAACAGATCCAAAAGCAAAACATCAGCAGAAATAGCCACAAGGTACCTGATGTGCAGGTTCGTCCCCATGTGGATGGAATTGCAAGAGGGTCTTTGAGTTATGGGTAGGCAAAAAACACGCAGTATCTTTAAAAACCCAGGAAAGAAAGAACTAATGGAGAGATGCTTCCCTTAAAATTAAAAAAAAAAAAAAAAAGTCTATTTCTAGTCCAGAAAAGCAGCAGGCATTACATTAAAAATAAACCTGGGATGGTTGGGTATCAGTCACAGTATAGGATAAAATGCCTGCAGTGCTGTAATACTTGGAAAGCATCTGAATACAATTGCTCACGGCACTATTAGAGTCAGACTATTGGGAGCCGGGGGCAGGCCCTAAGTAAAGGATGCCCTGCCTGCAGAGACAGAGGCGGCCTCAGATCTGGTTCTATGCTTTCAGAAGATGCAGCACAGAAAGCTCATTCCAGGCGGGTGGAGGGTGAGGAGGGAAAAAAAAAAAAAAAAAAAAGATTTTAAAACACTTTTCACACTGCCTGGAATCTGGGCCTGTTGCAGCCCTCTGCATAGATCAGAGCAGCTGTTGGCTGTTCTAGTTTACAGCAGCCTCCTGATGCAGTCTATGGGCTGCATCTCAGCCCAGAATCTCCATCATAGCATAAACTATTGATAACCCCCTCTCCAGCTGGAGCTTTGGGGGAGCAGCCTAGGGCCCCTGACAGCAGCCCTACACCACAGGAATACTCCCTGGCGGTTTGCAGCCTCTTTATAACAGTGGCATTTGGGGGCAAGAGTGTAAGAGCAGAGGAGAGTTTATTTTTATTCCAGTAGCACAATGAGGCCTGGATTTCAGCCAGGCACTCTTTGTGCGGCCCATCGAAAGCTCCCATTCGGAAAAGCCTGCAGTCTATTCTGTGACTTCCAGGAATGCTGGTGGATTGTTTTGTAACGGTGTTCGCTAGGTATCAGTGTGAGAGACCGCACGCTTCTGGCAGACAGCAAGAGCAGAACAAGTGTCCTGCTACGGACAGAACCCAGCATCATTTTTAAACACATAGCAACGCTTAGAGAGCATTTTTAAGCCTCCCACTAGTGTAGCATACTGACTGCCAGACACACAACTGGACAGATGCTGCTCTCACTTGCACGGGTGTAATCCTGTTGATTTAAGTAGAGTATTTCTGGGTTTACATTGGTGTAACAGAGCAAAATCCTATGGGTCTCATCTCTTAACCTCAGCTATGAAATAGGAAAGAGTTCATCCAGCTGGTGATACATCTGTCTGTGTGGGGGAACAAAGGACAGTCTGATAAAGCAAGCAAGGAATAAAACTCTCCCCATAGAAGAGTAATGGCACATATTTCTGGAGGAGACTGACTTGATCACAGCACTTCTGCTTAAGTCTCCTTAACCATAAATACCAACAAGTAGTAAGTACAAGAGGTCTGACCCACTAGACCAAGGGCACAGCTACATAATTGTCAGTGTGCGACATACTGGGGCGCAGTAGAATTTTACACACACCCTGCTGTTGTACACTAAATGGCCCATGTAGACCCTGCTGGTGTGCACTGCAAGCTCCCCCTTGCACGTGAAGAGACCCGTTTCAAACTGGACTCTGTTAACACACTAGGGAACTTTCAGTGCACACCAGTTTGTGCTAGCATGTTGTGCACTGACTTAGAAACTACACCCCAGCTAGTGCACCATGTAGACAAGCTACAAAACCTCCTCTTGGTTCCCTTGGTCCCCAGAGGCATCATGATAAGCATTTTCTCATTGCTACAGGCTATTTAACGGTTTGGCAAGCTCTAAAAGTCTCCGAGCCAAATGGTTTGGGCTTGTTTTGTGCGTGTACACAGACATATACACACACACACCCTCATTTTAATGACAAATGCTTGTGCTTGCATGATAATTAAAAACAACAACCTAGTATTATCTTCATCGTGGTTGATGTTTGCCTGCAAAGTTCTAGTCATTCTCATTGTTAATACACGGTTTTAACCTCGCCAATACAATAGTGATCATTGTAGTACAGTGGCACCTGGCAGTCCCAAGTGAGACTAGGGCCTCATTGTGCTAGGTGCTGTACAGAGACAGTCCTTGCCCAATGAGCTTACTATCTATACAGGCTAGGCAGACTAAAGACCACACCAGAAAAGTTACCCCAGTATGAGTGTCAGTGAGTGGGTGTGATTTTTATCACTATAGTTATACCAGCACAACCCTTAGCATGGATACATTAATACCAGCATAAAAGTACTGTTACAACACTTACCATCTCAGCGCACCACCTCACAGCAAGACCTAACACGGCCACGCTCCAGCTTCGTTTCCCCACAACAATCTTTTGGCTCCTCCAGCCAGAGGGGTGCCGCAGCCCTCCAGCCAAGCCACTTTAAAGCAACCCACCCCTTCTGGGAGAACCGACGGCGTTAGACAAAGTCCAACAGACCCACAAAACAAAGGGCGGCTCTTGCCTCCAGTCCAGGCCCACTCTTCTACAAAGGGATTTGGGAACCCACAGTCTTCGGACAGCCCCTCGCTCAGGCTTCTGGCTGCCACAGTGGAGCCCACTGGCCGCTTGCCTCCCAGTCAGCTCTCACCACTGGGCCTGCCTCTTGCCACACATCCCACCTCCTGCGGCTACCTAGAGGCCTAGGTGTAGCAAGGCAGGGCTAACCCGCCAGATGGCCCTGTGGCAGGTGCCTGCGTATTTTGCTGCCTGAACTGGAGCAAGCTGTAGAAGGCTTTTGAGAGGAGTATTAAAACTGCCCAGGCAATGGGGGGGGGTGAATAATTACCACGCGGCCTCTACAGGCAGCAGCAAAGCTTCCCACTGCTGCCAAAGCCCGAGGAGAGCAGAAAGGCATCGCGACTCCCCCCCACCGCAGACCGGCGAAGGAGGCCGTCACCGAGCGACCGCTCACCCCTGCTCCGGCAGCTCCTGCTGCTGGCTCCGGGACGTCGCCCTCGAGGTCTCGGCCCCCTTCCGCAGCTCGCACGCTTCTCCCCCGCTGGCCTGCAGCCCCTCGCGCTGCAGGAGCCCGAGCGGCTTCTTCACGGCCAGGTCGCTCGGCGTCTGCGCCTTCCCGGCCACCCGAGCCTCTCGCCGCCCCAAGGTTCCGTTACCTCAGACTTTCCCCGCCACCCAGGCCCACGCCTCAGCCGCAGCACGGCAGTTCCGGGTTCCCGCTCTCAGCCGTCCCTGCACCACCACCTCCTCCCAGGCCCGCTTCCCCTTCTGTCAGAGGGGCGCCAGCACCCAAAGCCTCGTCCCACAGAAACACCGCTGCCTTCCCTCAGCCCCCAGCTCTCGCCAGCTCCCTGGCTTCAGACAGGCTCTGCCTGGCCCTGCACAGCTGAACCTGATTCTAATTAATCCCCTGCGCCCTGGCTCTTCCCCCAGGTGCTGTTAATTGGCCTGCCTGCCCACCTTTCAGTCCTGTGGGCGGGGAGGTCCAAGTATTTCGGCTCCTGCCTACAATGCTACTTAGCTTGAGGGCCCTCTCACCTAGGGGCAAACTGCCCTTGAACTGGGAAGCCAGGACTGCTGGAAGCCATGGCATGGGGACCAATGGATAAGAGGAATTAGAGGGATATTAATCCTGTCAAGCAGCAGGCTGCTGTCTGTGTTTGACTCAGGAAAGCTGGTTTCAATACCCAGCTCTGCCACAAACGTCCTGCATGACCTTGAGCCAGTAACTTAATCGTTCTGTGTAGACATATCCTTACCTCCAATATCAATCAGGTCCTCTTTAGGAGGAATTGGTACTATACCAGTGCAAAACGGGTATAAATGACAGGAGAATCAGGCCTGCAGATGATAGGCATGAAGCTCTGTGGAAATTCCTGTCCCGCAGGCTGGATGCAGCCCGTTCAATAGATTCCCTTTAGTATGCCAGACAATTTGAGAGCCTGATCCCTGGGTCCCACCTGCAATGTGCTGAGCGTCCTCATCTCCTACTAACCTCAAAAGGGCGTTGAGATCACCCAGTGCCTTTCAGGACGCGCTCAGCAGTTTGCAGGGCTGGGCCCTAACGTGGTGGTGTAGTTCAGCCTACCAGCTCTCCAGCAGCAGGTCTGAGCACTCCCAGGCTTGGGCAGACGCAGCCTGTGGCAAAAGGGAAAGTGATCAGGACCGCGACATGTTTGCCTGTCCCCCTTTTCCAACAGGAGAGAGGGAAAGCGACAAGGATTCATCACTTCCCTTCTAAAGGACGAACCAAAGTCTTATCCCAAAGGAGGGAATGCCAAAATTCCCAGCAGCTTTAAAGTGGCCAGCATTTGACATTGATCTGCTAAAGAGAGGAACTCCATAGGGTCCCAACTTCCTAGCCAGCTTCCTCTGCCTCCGACTCCACTTCTACCTCTACAACCTATTGTAAACCAAAGGATGGGAGCCCAGATGTTGCCCCAACCTCCCCACCGAATGACCCTCCTTCATTGCACTCAAATTTACACGCACCCCTGAGCTCACACATGGCCCTCTTTAGATTGCCAGTGGGGTTGGTACCAGCACATTATCAGCACAAAGGAACGGATTTGATATAAGCTGCGTGTGCCCAGTCATTTAAAAAGGCAGTGAAACAAACTCTCAGAGGCTTTTATTCACCTCTTGGGTTTACTGTTATATATCAGTGTCACGTAATGTGCCGGATCCTGCTCCCGCCAGCTTGAGCGCAAGCAGGGTCAAGGCTCAGTTCCATAGATAACTGTTAGATCATTATTATAATGTCTGTAGCATGCAGCCTGAGTGGCAGAATTCAACACTGAATATTAAAACATTGCTTGCAGCCTCCTGTGACTGAAAACTATCTTTCCTATATTCAATCCTGATATTTTAGCACCATAAACATAAAAAAAAGTGCCACATTCGTTTTATTTCTATCTCTTTATGATATGAAAGATAAGCCAGGAGCATGAGTCGAGGATACGTATGTTGTTTTTAGAGCAAAGGGTAAGGGTCCAGGGGCAAACTGGTTAGCAGCGGCTTTGTGGAGAGAGTTTAATTCAACTACACAAACAGGAGAGAGCTCTGCATTTCAGAGATCAGTTCAGAACTCAGCCATCACAGCCCTAGCAAGGGTAATACACAGCTCATTGTGCGTTTCACAGCCTCTTCCAGTGACAATGAGTCTAGTACAGCTACCAGCTAAAGGAGTGAGGTACCTAAATACCTTTGAGGATCAAGGCCTTCCTCTGTAAGCTCAAGGAGCAGAGGGTTATATTTCTAGTGCTGGGGGCCTCATGTTCATGATGGTGACCATTTCATATGGATATTCACTTACAAATGTCTCATCGTCAGAATGAAAGCCCACTGGCTGAAAACTTTGACACTTAACTTTCTAGTAGATGACACATCTACTATTCAAGCTATTTGGGGACAGGTTTAGAAAGAAGGACAATGCCAGAAGAGTGCTGAAAACCTCCTTAGGGCAGCACCTAGAACTGGAGACAAGAGGGCTCTGCTTGCAGAATATGCACAGAGAGAGGCAGACAGCCAGAAAGATTCAATCAGAGTAAATGATGAGAGACTTCAGAAGGCAATTTACACTCAGCTCTATTTTCACATCACCACTCTGCTCTTTGTCCTGGCTTAAAGCACCTAAAATGATTCAATTGAATGCTCCAGTGATTCTGTTTTTAAAAAAGGGTTGCTACATTCAACAATGACAGGGTGCCTCGATGCTGCAGCTGATGGGGCAGCATCTGTAATTATTATGTTGGTTACACATAGGGGAGATTTGTCATTCAGCATGTAAAATTCACATGGCTGCTTCATAATATACTAATAGTCTCCATCTAGCAAGAATGATCTATTTCCACATCAGCATGTCACTGAATTCTCTGAGACATAAACGTTTGTCATGATGGTTTGGGCTCAGTGTAAGAGACGCCATCAAGAGCCATTATAAATTACAAGCAATCCAGTAACCTGCTTTTTAAAGCATTAACCTGATGATGAGTAAATGCAAAGAACAGAGCTTGCCAGAATGCTACATTTCCCTTTGAATGGCTGTTTGATTTGTCTTCTAGATCTGACCCATGACCTTGAGACAAAGGAATTGGAAACACACCAGCAAGGTAAGAGAAAAAGCTTTTTCATGAGATCATCATTGTGGTTTGAGATTTGACAGGTGGGCCAAGAATGACAAGGCTGATGTAAGAAGGAACACTTCAAGCATTCATACACTGCCCCACGACTGGATTCAACCCTAACCTGGAGGGACTAGTTTTAGGGGTGAGAGTATAATATATCAGCTTTGTGAGTACTAAGGATTTCTCTCTAGCAGTTGGTCTACAAAAAGAATAAAGGATCTGTTACTCCTACAAGCTAAGGGTGTAATCTTTCAATTCAGTGCATACAGACATATAATTTTGGAGGTATAGGGTCAGGGCTGTAGATCCAGATCTCCAAAAGATTGTATGTATATAGAATTTATCTAGTAATGTGTTGGTTTGGCTTCACTGCTGAGACATCTAATTGCTTGTGTTTAGGAGGATAATTTTGTAATGTGGACATCTGTCCACATGGAATGGTCTGTGAAACCCACACAGGCCATCAACCAATTAGAGCTGGTCAAAAAAGAGAAAATCAAATTTGATTTCACAACGTCAAGGTTGCTTCTATTTTTGTTCAAAACAGAGCCAGGTTTGCAATATTTCGAGTGAACATTTTTAATGGCTATTTTATCGAAATCAGTTGGTTTACATGGTTATCAAAATATTTCCTTTCCTGAAAACCACATTTACTTACAAATGATCTTGATAAAAATGTCAATTAAACGATATCATGGGAAATTTCTGGAAAAACAGAAAATGTCAATAACATGGACAGGTTTTCGCAAAATCGTTCGTTTTCCTAACCAGGCCATTTTTTGAGCAAAAAAACCGACAAACCCTTTGTGTGGAAAATGTCAACTAGCTCCAGTGACAGCCCACCTGCGCTGAAGCTGAGCTGCTACATTATCCATGAAAGGTTTCATAGCACATTACTGTTCCCTTGAGCCATCCTGGCTCCCTGAGGATTGAAGGTCTCTTGGTTCAATGTTCACATAATTACTATTCCAAACCGCAGCACATGCAGCAAATCCTTGGAGTCGAGATGAATCATCTGCGCAGGTGGAGTTGGAAAGGCATTGTCCCTTGCCCAAGGGCTCTGACAAGAAGCCTTCGAGGTCTCCATCCATACACATAAAATAATTCCATCCCATGTTTACTGCTGAAGGACGTTTTGGTCTTAATAAACCCTCTTAAAATAGGAAGCGCTGTCCAGTGATCAGAACTGTGGAATGGGCACTAGGAAGGATTCCTGGCTTCTGTTCCCACTTCTAGGTCTACTACTGAATTACTATGCTGGCTGGGGCAAGTCATGTGGGGCAAATTTTCAAAAGAGCTCAGGGCCAAATTTTCAAGTGCTCAGCACCCACAGTTGAAAGCAGGTTTTCATAAGAGCTCTGTCTTCCATATGGGCACCTAAATAAGGACCAGAATTTCAAAAGTATCTAGCACCCACAGCTTAACCTGTGCAACTTTTGCCCAGATTTTCAAAAGACCTTAGCAGCACCCCATCTGTTCCCAGTGCGCTGATCTCTTTGAAAATTCTGGCCTCAAGCCTGATCCATGGCCTCTTGAAACTTGATGAGCAAACTCCTATTAATTTCACTGATCCAGGGTTAAGCCCTTAGTCCCTCCACACATCCGTTTACCCCTGAGTAAAATGCATGTAACAATATTTGCCTTCCTCCAGTTCATATTGACAAAGAGCTACGATAAACGTCTCCACAGAAATACAGAAGTGCCGAGAGCTGGATCCAAGCTCTGACTAAAGTTGGAATAATTTCTTCTGAGTGATTTCCAAGGGAATAAATAACTGGTTTAGAACTGGCTCACCCGCTCGAGAAATTTACTTTCTGATTCTGGGCAGTGGGAGGGCTGCCAGTCAAAGGATTCAGAGACAATTGGGGGATGTGTGTGACATGAAGAAGCAGCCTCTCTCAGTAAAGTCTTGGCATTTCAACTGTGTGGTTGCAAGTAGCTCTCCTCCTCTTGATGTTGTTCTTTTGTGGTAGCCTTTTTATCTAGGTGCAGATGGAATAAATGCAACTATTTTCACACACCCACCCCATGTCTTCATCTGCTTATCTACCCTTCTCGCAGCCCTGGGACTGTGCAGCAGAATCGCTTCCAGGCTGATGGGGAGGCCTGGTGAGAGACGGCAGAATGTGGGCTGCTGCTCTGAATGCACCCTGAGGCCAGGAGGGACTCGAAAGTCTGTCGGGTGGCTGTTGAGTGGGCTGTGTGAAATGAGATGGTTGGGTCTTGGTCCAATTCCAGTCGACTGAAAACCACCACTGCAGTGATCCCTTGTTGGCAGGCTCAGCGGAAAGGCCAAGGACTGTTTGAGTCACAGAGAACAAACTCCACTCTCATCTCCAAAGGTCTCCTCTGGACATTCAGGGTAGTGATCTCCCTTGGGGTTTTTTTTTCTGTCTACCCTGCAGAAAGCACTAGGCAGCACAATGTGACCGGCTGGAAAGGAGGTTCCAGGTGAAGTGTGATAGCCAGGCAGACGGCATGCATGACACAGGAAACATAGGCAGGCAGCCCAGATAGGCAGACAGACAGATAAGATAAAAACCAGATAAGAAAGACAGAAGGCAAGAGCTCATGCCCATTAAAAGCTCCCGCAAAAAGCCCTACCGCAGCTGTACTTTTCTACTGTATAAAGAATGGCAAAGGCCTGATTTCAGACTCTTGAATCCCACTATAAGGAAAGATTTTCCATATATATTTGTCCTGATCTTGTTGGCCTCCATCCCTCCTCCCTTCTGACTCCTTTCTTCTCTCGTCTTGACATCCGCTCAAGGCAATTGGTATGGGAGGCTGCCTAGCTCTCCGACACCATCTGACCAGCAGGGGCCACTATGTGAGCACTCTTAACTTCTTTCATCCCTTGGAGGCTGAAACTGGAGTGCTTTCTTAGAGATGCCTTGGCACGGGGCTTTGGACCCACTCCCAAACTTTGTGCCTCCCCATTCATAGTCTCCGACCAGCTCTGCAGCAGGGTGGGGCCAGAGCCCTTCCCATCAGAACCAGAGTTGATAAGAGACACAGACACGCTCCAGGGAAATCTGGAGGCTCTCAGTCCTTGGCGCTGTTTTCGGTGTGGGGCTCAGTTAATTGCACAGTGTTGTGCTGGTCTGAGCAGCGAGGCAAAGCGAGTTAGCTGGGGAACCTCAATTCAGATAGCAGCCCAGGCATCGCGCCTGCCTGTATCTGAGCAAGGGCATCAGCATTTCACGCCGCACTCCCCATAGTACCCGGCCCGAAACGGGGAAGCGAATGATCCAGAGTACAGACCAAATTTGGTGAAGAATCCGGGCCATGTGCCAACTGAGGCACATTGGATCTATGCTAAGGAGAAAGACCCTGCCATCGAGGCTCACTGAGAGGAAGCTCGGTGGGCTAAATCCTGCCTGGGAGTCAGCGTGGCAGCCCAGGGCATGAATTGGGGCAGGGTTTTGGTACATTGGACATGGGGAAGAGGGGGGAGGGAGGAGAGGAGTGATGGGGAGTCAGGAAGAGGAGGAGGGAGGGCGTGGCAGAGAGGGAGATGGAAAGAAGGGAGATGTGATAGGTCAGGAGGAGAAGACGGGAAAGACGGAAGGGGGACTGGGAAACGTGGAGCCGGAAAGGGGGGTGCACTGATCTTTATCACCCGCAGCAAGTCAGCCCTGATGTGGTGGAGTGACACCGGCTTTGGCACTAGGCTGCGGCCCTCGCCCTGCCTCCTGGCCAAGGGCGAGGTGCCAGCGTTGGGCAGAGCTCTGGGCGTGGGCTGGGGCAGGAATCGGAGGGTGAATGGAATGCAGAGGGACTATTCCGGCTGACGCGACTGGCTGATTCCAAAGGCATTCATGCACTCGCCTTGCCCTGAGCTCACGCAGCGAAACTGCGTCACCCACAAAATCCCACACGCCGCCAGCTCTTTTTCCCTTTCAGCCTGCAACGGCGGTAACGGCCCTGCGAGAACCAGGCTTCTGCCTGGGAATGGCACACAGGGCTGGGAGTCGTGGGAGCTGGGTTCTGATCTCGACTCTGGTCTGCTCGGTGACCTGGGGCAAAATCATTTGACCTCCCTGAGTCGCAGTTTCCCCTTTTGTAAAATGGGGATAATGAAACTTGGCCCATCCTTGGGAAGCACTTTGAGATCTGTGGATGGAAAGCACCGTATTGTTACTCTCAGTTCTCTGAAAGGCAGGGACTGTCTAAGCCCACTCTGGATGCGGATTTAGTTATAGGCACTAGCGGCATCTAGTACTGCTAATTTACAGGTCTGCTACCTCCTCCTCGTCTTATTGATGAGCTACTCTGCTAGACCCCCTTGTCCCACTCCCATTAATTTCTATTTGCTACAACCGTCTAGAGCGCTGAAGCAATTCCAAGCCCTCTTGGGTGCTTGCTGCTGCAAGAAAAAGCATACATGTTGCCACACGGGGCTTTGGAGCAGCCTGCAATTCTCAATGAATGGGAGCCCACAAAACGGAGAAGAAGGTAGGCGGATGCTGGCTGACACCCATGAGAGCTTAGGGTCTGATTCCTAAAAGGGTGTTGTGTTTGTTCAGCACCTCTGGAAAACAGGCCCCTCCTAGGTACAGATGGCCACAAACGTTAGGAAGTGCTGACATGCACAGATGATAGACTTCCCTTTCTAAGGGACTGATCATGCAAGGTGCTGAGTGACCTTAGCTCCCATTAACCTCCATGGAAGGACTCAGTATCTATGGAGATCAGGCAGGTCCAGTTTTCCAATCTGGGCCTCAGTTGCAAAGTTTAGCTGCGGCTCTGAACTTCCCAAGTTTGCTGGGTGGTGGGTGGGGATGCAGAGACCTGGGTGCAAGTCCCACTCCCTGCTTTGTATTTCCAGGATGCTAATTCTCCCTGTGCCTCTCAACTGGAGAATTTAAAGACCTTTCATCTTCACCAGGACTGTTGCTCCTGGAAGCCGTAGGCTTTATAAACCCAGCCCCTTCACTCTCCCGATGCCTTCTCCCAAGTTTCAGTCTCGCAGTGGGAGGAACAAAGTTGCTAAACTGAGCCAACCGCTCCCATCAGTAGCTGGTTTTTGAGTGCCAGAGCAATCCAGTCCCAGGCTAAGAAGATTACACATGCCCTCCTTGCAAAGGAATATTGAAGGAGCTCCCGTATCACACCTGAATGACTCTTTGGTGCTCAAAGACCTGATATTGGGCAGACCAGAGCAGTGTGGCTGATTCACCAAATGTGCCCGCGTAGGACACCTAATTTCCATGAGTACCACCCACACAGCTGTTCCTACCACCCAGCACTTCAACTGCGTCTGAGCAGTAAGATCATGTTCACTATATTTATGGGGCAACAACCTAAATTAAGATGCCATCAAATAATTGCTCTTCAAATGCCATTTACGTAATAATTACCAGATGCAATTGCCTCCCTTAATATCTCATTATAAAGCATTTTTCTCCACAGAAGACACTTACAAGATGATGCCATAAAGCAAATCATAAAAGGCCAATATTGATTATGAACAATTTAAACAAGCCCATGCATGTTTATAAGCACAGACTGAGAGGTCACCCTTCGACAGCCGGACAGCTTCCCAAGAACTGCTTGCTTTCTGGGGCTTGCAGGGAAATCTGCTAGGGATCAGGGAGGGTTAGCAACTAAGAAGCAGGGCAGGTGGACACTCAGGCCTTGTCTCACATATAAGGTGCCCTGGATTTCTTTAAATTCATTTGATGTTGCCACGGTCCATGCCTGCCAGGGAGGGGGAGCGGTTGGAGCAGTTTGCAGTACAGCTATAGCCTGCTGTACGTTAGGGCACCTCTGGGCCATGCAACCCGAGAGGTTGATCAGCTCTGTCCTCCCGAGCTGTAACTCAAAGTTCACTGTGCATACAAGAGCAGGATCCAGCTTGCCTTACAACAATGGAAAATGCTACCTGTCTATTAGGGATAACCACAAGGCCATCTTTTCTTCGCCTGGTCAGTGCCATGTCATCTCGGCCTCAGAAATGTGCTGTCAGCTTTGTGCCAGGAGCTGAAAATCCTCTCTTTTCATGATGAACCTTCCCCCCTTCCTCCAGCTGCTGTATGCATACTGATGACCAGCTTGATGACAATGGAAATTGAAACCCTTTATCCAATGCCCACGGTCTTGGCAACGTGTCTGAGCCCAGATCTGCGAGTGAGATGGGGGAGGCTGTTTAGACTCCATGGCCCACCACAATTTCTCAGTTGAGGCTGTCAACAGGGTCCAACCCATGTCAGCTGCAGTGGCGATTTAGTGAGGTGGACACTTGTTCACTAGGAAAGGGACTGAGACCCACCAAACAGCCACCAGCGGGGAACAATTTGGATGGCTTCTGACCTGAGAGGCCTTCCCTCGACACAACCCGTGGGTGCAGGGGGAAGGCTGGTGTATTCCAATGACCATGAGAGAGCTATGCTGGTGGGAGTTTTAACCCCTGGTAGGGCCAGGTCAAAGGGTAGCCACCATCTGAAAATCAGTCCTCTGGGCCTCCAGGTTGGGTGTTGAGCAATCAGCCAACCAGTTAAGCTACTGAAACATAAAGAGAGCCATGCCGACAAACAGTGTGATGGACAAAGATGGCAGACGGCCTAGGGAGGTTGTGGAAACTCCTTCACTGGAGGATTTCAAAAGGAGGCTAGGTAACCATCTGTCCTGGATGGTTTAGACACAACAAATCCTGCATCTTGGCAGGGGGTTAGCTTAGATGACCTCTTGCGGCCCTTTCCAACCCTTTGGTTCTATGGCAGAGACTGATTCAAGCCTTACTTGATGTCTGACAATGCAGGAAACTTTCAGATTCAGACCCATGAGGGGACTAGAACTGATGATGTAGATGCAAACGCCCAATCCAATGGTGCTAGCTGAGGATCTCGCCCCAAATATTCTGTTACCTATTTCAAAGTACCTATGTTTGCAAGTTCCCCTCTCACTAGAAGCCCATTTTAGAAAACCAAGTAAAATCTCCCTGAATTAACCCTGCAGGATTTGACCATTTCAGCTTTGCAAATGCCAGCTGCAGTATTGCTGAGAAGGGAAAAATGTCACTGTGCTCCGTAATGAGTTATTACCATGCCTACAAAAAACTTTATGCTGGCTATTTTGTTGTGTCTGATATGGGGCAATTCTCTGTGGCTGTGGACCTCAGGCAGACCTGTTTTGTCTCAGGATCGTATGTTGTGTTGATGCCGAGTTTGCAGTTAAGGAGAGAGGGTGAAGGACACGTGAGCTGCTTCTTGTTTCTTGTCCTTTTCGTTTCAGATTTCTGAAATCGTGACCTCCCATTAGCAGGGGTACAGCCTTTTGCCGCCAATATTACATTGAATGCTGGACCTTTGGGGGCCACAAAAACACCCATGTGCACTGCTGTGTGTCCATAATTGCTGCATGTACAAGTGCAACCCCAGAAGTGGCAGCTTTTAAGTGGTAGATGATTGCTCTCTTTATGGCCCTTGGTTGCTCTACATTTTGAAAGCGGAACCCAGGTTCGGGGCCTCCAGTGGCAGAAAGTTTGCCTAGAGGTGGGGAGGGGCACATGCAACACCACGCCCATCCATAGCCTGGAGACAGTCAGAACAAGCTACAAAATGGTCAAACCAGACAGAGAGCAGGCGGGGTCTGAGCACGGAGGAGTTGCACTGATTTGGCAAACCTCCCAGGAAGCCTCCACTGGCGGGGGCCATAGAAAGCAACCTTCCCCTGAAAGGACTCCCCTACCCATCTCCACTAATGCAGCTGCCCTTGGAGAGAAAGGCGGAGAATACTGCTGTCTCACCAGAGGGTGAATCCAGCCCTCCATCTGTACCTGGCTTGGGGCTCTTCCAGCACAAAGGTTGCTTAAGGAATGGAGCTCAGGGGATGATGACTGTTGGTTTTCTTAGTGGGAGTTCAAACTGTGCTTGTCTCACAGCTCCCACTGTGAACACCTGATCGCGTAGGCAACTGCTAAGTATCAAGTCTTCCCTTAATGCCGCCTCTGTCAAGCGAGGAACCAGTCAAAAGACTGTTCAGTGCTGTAAAGAAAACAGTCACGTGGTAATTTTGTCCAGGGCTGGCTGATGCACTGGGGGTTAATACACCCACCTTTCCCCTCTGGAAAGCCTGGTTCAAATCCCAGTCCCACCACAGGTGAAAATAGGCTGGATGTTCTAACCCACCATCTGATCTTCAATCCCTGTTCAAGAGAGGCCTAGGATTGCAGCAGTGGGGCTCTTCAAGTCAGGGGCAAGTTACATGGGCAGAGCTGGGGGAAGGAGGTTTGCCTAGTGATTGCTTTCACTTATGCCCAGCTTTAGTTTCCTGCGCAACAAATTCATATGGGGGAAAGAAAGGACCGTTTCAAGCTTTGAAGCTCGACTGGCATTAGGAATTGCGTGGCTACCTTAACATGTAAAACATGAGTGATTGCTAGTATCTAAGATGAGCCTAAACAGCAGCTCCATGCATCCCAAGGTGCTGGGAGAGTCTGGATCATTTATTTAATGCTGCCATGTTTCATGGTGTTTCACAGACACACCGTTTTCTACATCATTCACCATTATGATTAGGGCCTTATTCTGTTCACGAGAGGGGAACCATTGTAGATAACAGAGCAAACCATGGAACCAGCCTCCTAAATTCAAACAAAACCCAAGGCAAAACAAATCTGGTGAGTGGTGGTTGTTTCCAAAGACCTCAATACCTATTCAGGCACCTCAACGAACTGGCCAGAATTGCATCCAGTTGCTGCCGCAGTCATTTATTTCAGTGCCTAAATGAGAGCTGCTGGGTGTGCTGACAACCTCTCCCTTACTCATTTTAATTCAGTTTTTCTCCCTGGGTCAGGTTCTCACCAGCCACAAAAGTGCTGAAATTTTTGAGCCTACCAGAAGCAGGAATGACAGGATAACACAAGACAGCTTGTTCTTAGGAACTTTCCCTCTCAGTTTGTAGAGCCAAGAGGTTCAGGGGAGCATATGAACTTCAGGATATCTGTCAAAACTAAACCACAACTCTGATCCTTGCAGGGCCTACCTACACTTAATACACTGCATAAGAGCACTCACGTCTTTGAATATCTCTTATCCTTCTTGTGCTCTGACATGATGCTAAGTGTAGAAGTAAGACCTTTTCCTAACAATGGACTTATGCATGCACAATAAAGACACTTGCATACTGGTTTACTTTTGCAAAGGAAAGATCGTCCTTTGGTTAGGTGGGAGTCAAAAAAAATTAGATATATTCTTGATTCCACCACAGACTTCCTAATGACCTTGGGCAATCGCTTCATCTCTGTCCCTCAATTTCCTCAGTTGTAAAATAGCAATAATTCCCCTGCCTGGGGTGCTGTGTGGCATCATTCATTAATGTTTTAAAACCCTGTGAGACCATCAAACAGAAGGGATTATAGAAATGTAAAGTATTATCCAAATTGCTTTACAGACATTAACTAATAAAGCCTCATTACGGCACCTCTGTGAGCCGGCTGAGTAAGTGTCACGTTATAATCATGGCATACAAATGGAGAAATTAGATAAAAACATCAAATACTCTTGCTGGAAGTTTGCACCATAATGCTACTTTATTTCTTAAAATCCTGAAACTTAGCACACAAAAACTAAAAGCAGAAAGAGAGAAAGCAGGCTGCTCCCTAAGGAAAAGCAGCTTAACTCGCCCCCACCTTGCTCTAGCCTGGTTCTGCAAACTGATTGCTGTTCTGAGGGGCCACATCACCCACTTCCCTTTGGAGACCTCCAGCCTGCAAGCAGGACCAGGAGTTGCTTGTAATTTTAAGTTTTCAGTACACCACATGTCGCTGTCCCCATCCATGGGGGTGGGAAAACGAAATACAGAGAAGACAAGATGACGTGGCCATAGCCACAACAGGGCCAGATCTATCTATCCTATTGACTATTGTGGGCCTGGAATGGAGGCGTTCGGAGTCTGCTAGACCACATGCTTCACAGACTTTCACGTTAGGCTTTTAAAGCCAGGTACTGCTTTTCAGCCAGTTCTGACATGACTCAGAGAAGGACAGGCAGCGAAGCCGTCAGTCATCGGGACGAAGTGTGGGAAGGGAATATTGGGGTGGGAGCTGTTGAGAAACTGGCTGCTAGATCGAGCATCTCTGTTTGAAAAGTCCAGTCAGCAGTGCAGACTCTGCCAGTCAGTTTCCGACAGGAACAGAAAGAAGGCAAACAGGCTAAGCATTATTAACCAGAGGTGACTGTGCAATGAGCAAACAGCTACAAAGAGAAATGCTGACTGCATGCATAACAGACGGCCCGCCACAGTGCTCAGCAGATGTTTGCCACACTGAGAGATCCAGTCACTTCAGCAGGGGGTCTTCAGTACTCGGGTTACAATGCACCGTAGCAGTGATCGGGCCTGGACCGGACGGGAGGCTAGAGGAGAGAATTTGAATGAAAACAGGCCGGTTGAGCAAATCTCTGCACGCCACACTGGTTGTTCACTTTGCTCTCTCACAGGCATAGAGATCAGTGAGCATCTGTTGTGTGTTGGTGTGATGAGTGTGCAGTTCCGTGTCTGTTCTCATCACCCTTAATCAAGGGATTGTGCAACGACTTGACAGTACTGAAAGCGAGGGTGGGGGCAAAGGAGGATGGGGTACACCTCCCAACAGCCCCGGGTTTTGTCAGACCATCCTGCTTTAACCCCCAAAACCTGTGCCCCGGTTGAAGCAGCGCATTTCCTGTACTCAGTGGGAGCCAGGTTATGCACTGTGCGTACCATAGCAGCTCCTGGGAATGGTCATTGGCTTGAGGGGAGCTCGGAGACGGGGAGGGATGCTACCCCGGGGTAGCTGATTCAGAAAGCGGGGGCTGCGCATGGCGTGGTGAGGAGCTGGGGTCAGCCGCTACCGTGGAATGGCTCCCTGGGGATTTGCAGAGCCCGATTGCCTTCCGCTTTAGCCACTCGAAACGTTGGGAGATAGGGTGAAGGCACGCGACTGCTTCCGTCACAGAGCGATGTCAAGTTAGATTACAGGACACAAGCTATCGGGGGAAAGCCAGCTGGCAGCAACAGGGATTTAACAGAGTAAAGCCAGCAAAAAGAATAACAGACGGCCAAGGCAGGGTGAAGCAGGGGTCAGAAAGATACAGAGGTGGATTAAAGGCAGACAATCTTCCCTTCCAATGCTAAGGCTCAGCCGCGGCCCGGGAACACCAAAACTCTGTCCGTCCCCCTCTCCTGGACAGACTCTTCCTCCCAACCTAGCATCCCCTAGATGGACTCTTTCCTTCCCCCACCCCTGAGTACTTGATCAACTTCTCACACAGAGCAGCCAGCCCACCAGCACCAACCTTATGCATTTTTTAGAGGAAGTGAGATGATCACATAGGTCCCTACGTGGAGGCATCAGTTTCTTAGACCTAGGATGACCAGACATCCCGATATTATCGGGACCACGCCAATATTAGGAGCTTTGTCTTATATAGGTGATTATACTGTCCTCCCTACCCCTCCAAAAAACGTGTAGTAGAAACTCAGAGTTACAAACACCTCGGGAATGGAGCTTGCTCATAACTCTGAAATGTTCTTGACTCTGAACGAAAAACATGGTGGTGGTTCCTTCAAAAGTTTGAACATTGACTTACTACAGCTTTGAAACTTTACTATGCAGAAGAAAAATGCTGCTTTCCCTTTATTTTTTAGTAGTTTATGTTTAGCACTGTACTGTACTGTATTTACTCTTCTTTTTTTGGTCTCTGCTGCTCCCTGATTGCACACTTCCAGTTCCAAATGACGTGTGTGGTTGGCCAGTCAACTTTCTACTGTGCCCCGATTTTTCACCCTTGCTATCTGGTCATCTGAGTCAGACCCCTATTTACTCTATTGGCTCCACTCTTGCATTAGCCACTTTGGCTACCATGGGAGCACTGATGTATAGGCACAGCTCTCACAACTCCCTAGGACCTGGCCTTCAGGCTGTTCCAGCCAGTCATGCACAGTGAATCCCTATGTACTGATTTCTCACACCTTCTTACCCCAGGTCTGGATCTTAATTATTATTTGTTTTATGGTAGAAGGTAGAGGCCCCAACCAAACAGGCTTATTGTGCCAGGTGCTAGATAACAAAGACAGACCCTGTCCTAAACATTTTACAATCTAAAGAGACGAGCCAGACAAAAGGCTCACATGGCAGAGCCCAGCAAGGTCTCTGAAAGCCTGAATAGCCTATTTATGGAGCTTGATCATTTATGCAGGGAAGCAGGGGCTGGGAATTGATTTCTTCTGTATCCTCAAATGTAGTAAGCTGCAAAAGTAAGTTTATGCAGGTCCTGCTTTATATCACCATCCTGCCTTAAACCACCCCTCTTCCCTTCCCCCATTCCTCCATTTTCGGAAATGGCATTCCAGGTTATTGCCATGTCAGACAGAAGGATGGTAGGTTTGAGGCTGCATTGCCTTTTCTCTGCATGCTCCAGAGAGCAAGGCGTGCCCTCCCGGTAAGTCTATTTGGCTTGAATCAATAAAGGAGCTGACTTAGGTGTGGCAAATTCACTGGCAGGCGGCCAGTCAAAATGGATGGGAAATGGGTTTAGGAGGCCAATTTTGGGTGTGACCCTCAGAGCTGCAGCATCTGCTTTGGGAACATCTGGCTTCCACTGCAATCTGGGGCAGTGCTGGAGTCCTGTCTGAGGGTGGAGGTGAGAAAGGAGAGAGCTGGATTCTGTCTGGTGTTTACCTGGGCCTTGTCACAAGCGGAAAGTGCAAATGAAAAACCTGCAAGAGCCAACATCAGGCATGCAGAGAGGGCTCGCCACCATGTTCGCTCAGATCAGCCCCGAAGCGGATTATCATCCCTCTTGCTTACACTCTGAAAAATGATACAGGGCCCTTCATGTTGTGACTAGAACAGCCAAGAAAAAAAATCCTAGCACTGCTATCAAATTACCAATGACATCATTCATCCTTCCTATCAGCTTCCACTGCAAACGGTCGCTGCTCAGAAGGGTACACGGGTACCAGGAGAACATTAAAATATCAGGGCTCTGAGTTTATGGAGGGTGGGTTCATTTCTGCCTTCCATTGCACCCGTCCAACCTCCATGAGCAGAAACTGACTCACAATCTGTTTACACTCCAGCACTCTTTTCCCCCCCCCTTCATCATTAATGTAACTGAAGACGAGTTGAGACAAAGGAACATTACGTCATCACCTCTGTTAGCGATTGTGAACTTGTCTCTAGTCTGACAACGGGTAGACACCATTAATATTTTTTAGTAGCTGCTGTGTGTTGGTTATGACAAAGATCTCTCTTCCTCTCTTCTTTAATATCCTGCCCTTTTTATTAATCTTTATCAGTGGCAATCTGACTTCCTCTTCTTTGGAGTCAAAAGCTGCACTGATCCATGTTTGCAGCCATGGACTGGACTTACTAGCCTCAAATGAATGCAAGTGCATGGAGGGGCATCCTGATATATTGCAAGGGTGATGATCAAAACAAAACAAAACAAGACTGTTCCAGGAGAGTCTGTGTGCCTCTCAAAATCAGCTGTGCGTGTGTCAAAATCACCAAGGCTGGGGTTTTCAGAGGAACCTAGGGGATTTAGGTACCAAAATCATATTTAGGGTTAGGCCTCTAGCTCCCTTATGCACATTTGAAAATCCCATCCCCCTAAATAAGAGGATAGAGGGGAATCTTCAGTTTCTTCATAAGCCCACGGAAAATAGCCCTGAATGCCAAAAAAAAAAAAAAAAACCCAAAACAACAACTACCAAACACCGTGTCAGTAAAAGGTTAATTGAACCCTAGGCATTTCCATAGAGGATCAGATGGGCGGTCCAGATAATCAGGGTGCCTCATTTCTGACTGTGCCCCAAAACCAGATGCTTCAAAGGAAGGTGGAGGAATCTCAATAATGGACAATAATAATCTCTGGAATAAACCGGCCAGAGAGAAAGAGTCTTCCTAACAGCAGCTCGTAGTTAGCTTGTGCCTTGAAGCATGAAGTTTGTAGTGATATGGAGAGCTGTTTCTCCACCTCTCTCTAGGCACATATATATGTATATATATCCCCCCATGCTCCCAGCTGCTCTGTAATCCCGGATTAACATCCTCCATTCTCTCTAATCGGGTTGTGTTGTATCTGGAAAGAGGTCAATGACACCTGCTAATAAATTTAGCGGATTGTTTTGCAGTATTTTTTTTCTCTTCTTTTCCCCACCTATAAACTCCACTGCAGGGCTCAGCTCCGAAGCCAGCACGGAGAACACACTAATGCAGGGTTGACTTGTATAGCCAAAGAATAATGTCTCCCATTCATAAAATGTCACTCTATTCAGCATATCAAGCAGATTTGCTTTAAAAGATACAATCACCAGACTGAAGGTTCTGGCTTCACTTCTGTATATGATACATTTAAGTGAGAACAGTGGAGACAGAAAACAGATACTGTGTTTGGGTCGAGATTACATTTAAATTAGGACCAGGGACAAAGTCCTCATTTCAAGGGACATGTTATTACTTTAGTGCCAGAGTTATCTATCTTCCATGGAAGTATAGTGTCCATTTACTTGTATTGTTGAAAATTATTTACATATAGAATAAAGAATCATGAAACTGAGGTTATAAAAAGAGTTACTTGCATTAAAGGAGTGGGACTCGGAGCATTTTCCGTTTCCTGCCTAATTTTTTTTTTATATCCCTCAGTTTGGATGCAGCCTACATGAAGAGTTGAAAGACTCCACATTATCCCTTGAGCAATTCTGTCCCACCCTTCTAATTCATTTCACTGCAAACCTGATGGGATCACTTTGAACACTGATTATTGTCTTGTCGTCCTTAGATGACATTGATCGGGAACTGGAGGAGAAGTGCAAGATCATGGAAGCCAAACTGCACGAGAAGGAAAAGGATAATCTGGAGCTGAGGAAGGAACTCAAACATAAGGAGACCCTGGTGGCTGCACTGAGATGCAACCTCAGGAACAAGGAGAGGAAATTCCTTGAGGAGCTGAAGAGAAGGAGCCACCGGGTGACTATCCTAAACACGGAGCTGCAGAAGCAGACAGAGGCGGCTGCTTATCTCTCCTTCCAGCTGCATACCACCAAGCAGAAACTGCATGGTTCCCGGCAGGGCAGCAGGCCCCCCTCCGACAGGCCTCCAGACAAACCAGTCCCCATGCAGCCTTCCAGTGAGATGAGGCCCAAAAAACGAATCCACAAGTCTCACGTTCGGAGGCTTGTGACCGACTGCTCCTACAGCAAGGGGGCCATCAAGGACTCCTTCCAGAGGGAGAGGATGAGCATCGACGAGGCAGACCCCATGCCCGACCCAGCACTTTTTTTATACACTAAAAGGCACCACGCCCCGCATCGTCAGAAAGCTGAGCCCAAACCCCAGGCCCTTAGCAAAGCAGGGAGTGAGCTGAATGACGGTGCTGCTGCAAGCTGCAATCAGCCGAGGCCCTCCTGGATTAATTCCCAGGAACAAGCAGAAAGTAGGAGCACCAGGCCGTCAGCCCAACCCAAGCCCTCAAACGGCGAGAAAAGCAAACAGCATGGATCCAGCAACAGGAATTCAAAAGGCTTGGAGTAAAAACAAAGAAAGGTGAACAGTGTGACTGCTACATGCAGTTAATGAGCCTGGCTATACCAAAAAAAGACTGGGGCCTACAAACATTTCTTCCCATCCATCCCATCAAGAAAAAATATCCGGGGAGAGTGGGGGATGAAATGTGTTCAGCCTGGATTTCCAAACCACACACTCCTTTCCTTCTCCCCTAGGAGCTAGAAACAGTCGGGCTCGTCTAAAATCTCCATTCAGGATGACCATGGAATGGCTGTCTTCTCCCAAGGGACGGTGGGGCAGGGGAGTGGGAGGGCAGCATTTTGAACGTTGTTCTGGAGTTGATTCCAGGAGAAGATGGGCCCGGATGTGGAACATGGAGAGAAGGTTTGAGCGTGGAGGGAACGGTTATTAACAATGATCTAGAGCTTCCCTTTCTTAAAAATCAAGATTTCTGAGACTAAGATCTCTTACTATATTGTAGTCATTGCTCCTTCTAGATAAAATTGTTCTTCTTTTCATTGGCATGAAGAAGAAAGGGGCTGGGCGGGGGGTTAAATGGCGGAATTGCACATATAGCTGTTCACTGATGGTGAACGTGGCAATTGGCAGGATGAGCCAAAGTCATCCTTGGCTCCAACTTCATGGCATCACAGGAGTTGACACCATGATGAATTTGGCCCAAAATGTCTAATATAAGGTATTCCAAGCTCTGGAGAATGTAGGCGGTTGAATGACAATCGGTTAAGTTCATCTAGGAGGGATTTTTAAGACATCTGCAGAAACAGCATGGCCAAGCCAATCTGGCCTGAAATACTCATTCAGCAATGTTGAAATTCATAGTATCACCCAAATTCCTCCTTTTTAATAATTATGCAAAACTTAATGGACAAGATTTTGAAACATGACCACTGATTTTGGGTACCTCCCTTTTTGGGTGCCCAGCATGAGATATCTTAAAGAGGTCTGATGTTTCAGAAGCTGATCTGAAAATCAGGCCCCTTTCAGGTGTCTCAGGCTGGGCACCCAAAATCACTAGTCATTTTTGACAAGCTTGGGCAATACTTTTGTTTTGCATGTTATTACAGCAGGTTTTCCAAAGGTGTCCTAGTTACTTCACATCCCAGGCACAGTTCTCTAGTAATCATGATCTCTTACGACTGCTGCTAAGACACCAGGATTAGCAAGTTACTAATCATGCAATAGTTTCCCACCGAAGTCCTGTTCAGAAGACTAAGTAACCAAATTAGCAATGAGCTGCTTCAGGACGAGATCTCAGACATTGCAAATATTTTATGGCAGAGACAGCCCCTTGTCTCTGCTGTGATACTGAAAGGAAATTATAAGGAAACCACAAATTTGTCTCCTTTGGGGCTGTCATCTTTCTAACTAGGTATTTACATGGTCCTCCACACCATGGGTTCTGAGCACCTTACAGTCATTATTGGATTGTATCCTCACAACACCCCAGGGAGGTATGGAAGTGCTATTATTATCCCCATTTAACAGACGGAGAACCCAGGCCCAGGGTAGATCAAGTGACTTGTCCAGGTTCACATGAGAAGTGTATAGCTGAGTCAGAAATGGAATCCAAGGTTCTGCATCCCAGCCTAATGCCCTAACTACATCATTATCCTCGCTACGGTCGTTGGAGTCCTTAGGAGCCTTTCCATTGATTCAGTGGGCTCTGGGGCACACACTTGATGAGTTCTTATGCACGTGATGGTTATGCTTGGTAAGCACACTAAGATGAACCAGAGGGTGTTGCACTGCTGAACTATTTGTGTCTACGGAGAGGGCATAAAGCTGTGTGTGGAGTCCCACCAGAGAAGTTGTCCAGTATCACATGTCCTGGAGCATCTGTTGCTATTGTGCTAGAGGTCTTCTGTTTACTTACAAGCAATATTTTCAAAATGAAATTCAGAAGTACCTTTTGGTTGGGCTATGAAAATGCATATGGGGAAAAAGCAGCAGCAAGCGATAACTAAAAATATCTAAAAATGGCCTTTTGTTGAAGAGGTGAGATGGGCTGATCATTTTCTTGGTCCTTACAGAAATTATTGCCATCTTCCATGGTCCCTCTGACTCTTCTGCTTCATCAACTGCAGACCCGCAGAGGTGCCTGCTCTACCCTGTGGACCTTCTGTGCTCCCTTCTTGTGTCCCAAGACCCTTCAGGAGCCAGAGCCTCCTTGTTTGCTCACTGACCCCTTATGGCATTTTCCTTGGACCCCACTGAATCTCTAGTACTGTACATTAGCCCCCTCAGTCCTCAGGTATGTCACCTCAAAGCCTAGCTTCAAAACAAAACGAACAAATCAGATGAAGGCTTTAGTCTCCAGCATACAGCTCCCAAATCCATGATGTGTCTTACCATCTTGCAAACTGCTTAATAATAAGGGGAAGGAAAAATGATTGTGAAGACTGGACAGAGGGCTGAGTTCTGATTTTAGGACTTCAGTGGGAGTTGAGAATGCATAGCACTTTTCAGGAGGCACTTAGCCCCTTGCAAGATCCTCTGTTACTCTGCAGTATGTGAAAACAAAATTTTGACCTGTGTGGTTTTGACCATCTGTTCCAACCAATTAGCTTTTTTTCCCTACACCCTGCTTTCTATTGGCTACAGGCGGTGTAACTAAGTTAGCGGCTCTAACTGCATCTCACCAGTGCACGAATACATATGTGGGTCAAATATTACAAACAGCAATCAGTCACTTGCTGGTTTAATATTTAGGGACACATTTGCAAACATGATCCACCAAAACTGGGCACTTTTTTTTTTTTTCCTGACAGGCACAGCTGTTTGTGTATGCATGTGTGAATATCTAGTAACTAGGGCTAAAATGCCAGACCTATTAAAGTCAATGGAAATTTTGCCATTGACCTCATTAGGGCCACAATTTCACCCCACGTGTCCAGCTAGCTACTCAATTTGCATGTGAATATAGGTGCTCATAGGAAAATAATGCAGACTCCATTTTTCCGAAGCCAATTTGGAACCTTTTAGAAAATCTGGCCCTCCTTGATCAGTCCTATTTACCAGTAATTTGAGGGCACCCATGTAGTGCTCATGCATATGAAATGCATACAATTTTTGTAGGGCAATATTTGTATATTATATAAAAATGCTTTTATCAGTTTCTAGGTAACAATTACTAGCACAATGATTTGAATTATAAAAATAAAATTCAGAGTATAAGATTTATACTTTTGAGGCAGAAAATTGCATTTTTTGTACCTTTTCTTTGAAAGCGAAGATACTCTGTCCCTTTAAATCTTAGCATCCCCTTTCCTTGCCCTACATGAGATATTCCTTAAGAGGTCAAGGAATATATAGCCAAGGTGGACTTGATCATGTGTTCTTGACCTGTTTTATAAAACACAGTTTTGAAACCAATATGAAATGCCACGACATCAATTGTGCAGACCTCTGCATAGCACAGGACTGGTTTATCCATGAAGTCCTTAGGCTCCGATTTACAAAGGTATCTAGCGCCTGAGGATGTGGATAGGTCCTTAATATGATTTTCAAAAGTGTCTAAGCCTGTTACGCGCCTGACTCCTCTTGATTTCCAAGACAGATGCCTGCTTTTGAATATCACACAGTGTCCGTATCCACACCTTTAGGCACCAGAATACCTTTGAGAATCTGTCCCTCAGTGTCTGATCATTTCCAAAGCAAGAAACAGAAGGATGTAAGAAAAAGATACAGAGCTGCTGTACCTCTTAGGGTATGCCTTCACTGTAATCAGAGATGTGATTGCAGCAAGGACTGCATTAGCAGCGCTAGCTTTAATCTAGCTAGCATGTCTAAAAATAGCAGTGTGGCTGCGGTGGCCATGGGTTTCACTGCAGACAGTACAAGCCTGCCAGGGCCGCTGGGTGTGTACTTGCACTGATAGCCCGTGTTGAAGCCTATACCGCTACATCTTCACTTCTCTTTTTAGTCAGGGTGGCGAGGTGAAAAGTAGCATGGATCGGCCAGCCCACGCTGCAGTCAGACCTCTGACTGCATTAGCTGTAAAAGGGCAGGAATAGTACAGTGATCAAGGCACTTTCAGGGCCCTTTCCTAGATTGCTAGCTGCCTTCTGTTTCTGAGAAAGAGTTCATTAGACGCCTTCTGCTGACTTCCTGCACTGCTGTAATAGACTATCATTTTAGATCCCACTCCCCTGCTATTCAGAGCTGTCTTTGTGCAGCAAGGACTCACTGTAATCATTACACCAGGCATAGCCCTTTCTTCGCTATCGGGGCCATTTATTTCTCCTGACAGCTGCACTGGCTGGAGTGAACAGGGCATCCTGTGAGAATCTCGCCTCCTCTTCAAGGTCGTCTTCCCCTAGATTTTCTCATTTCTGCCCTGCTACTGCTTAGCACCCGTAGGTGTCAGTCAGCTGTTGAATTAGTGACAGCTCATGATGTGAGTTTACACCTGGCAAAGGAATAAAATGAGGCTTAGGCAGGGGTGTGAGGCGAAGGAAATAATCCAGGGCAATTATCTCCTCCTATTTATTGCACTAGCCGAGCAGCTAGCGAAACGAGATCTGTAACTGTATGTTTCAACGTGTGCTAATGCTCACCCTGACGTGGGTGGGCGGGGTGGGAGCCACAGAGGAACGTAGGCATGGCAAAGCTGAGCTCCGCAGCCCCTAACTTTTAGGCATTTAGAAAATCCAGGGAAAACACCCGGCTCCACAAAGCTGACTTTGGCACCTTGGCTCCTTATACAACGGGAAAGAGGAACCTAAGCATGAGATCCACAAAAGCCAGCGTGCTAGGCGGGGACCTGCCCAAGCCAGCTAGAGGGAGATGCTGATGACAAGGGTGTCCTAAACTCTGTCCCATCTCTCGGTGGTGCCTGCCACCTGCTTAGCAATCCACAAAGAGGCCCCCTGCCCCGCCTGGCTTAGACACCTGAGGTGTTTCCTGAGGGAATGAGGTAGGCACTTGCCTCGCTCCACACAAAATGTCCAGAGGAGACGTGGGTGCCCCCCAGCTTGTTACTTATATCCCCGGGGTTAGCGCACTCCCCTGGGATGTGGGAGACTTGAGTTCAAGTCCCACCTCTCTGCCACAGGGAGGAAAAGGCATCCCACTTCTCAGAGGATTTCTGACATGGGGCTCCTTGCCAGCCTCCTGGGGAAGCTGTTCCACTGCAGATAAATAACGAAAGAGGGATTGGAGCAGGGGGATTGGACACAGGGTCTCCCACCTCCCAGGTGGGTGCCAGAACCAGAGGGATACAGAGTCATTCCCCTTCTCTCTGACCCAAGGACTGTTCCACAGTCAATAAATACTAAAACAGCCATTGTGTCAGACACAGTATATAGCCAGTAGTTAGCCTCCCGGCTCAAGCCTTGCAGGGGACTTAGGTGGAAAAACGCCTCTCTTCCCCTGGTTCGCAGATCACGCTGGGGCTTGGTGGGATAGGCACCCGCAGGAGTTCTCAAACTGGGGGTTGGGACTCCTCAAATGATCGCGGGATTATTACAGAGGGGTCGTGAGCTGTCAGCCCCACACATGCCATGGCTGCGGCTGTCAGTCCCATGTGTGGCTGACAAGCAGAGCTCTTCAGAGGGTGGCCGGAGAGGAGTGGCCGGGTGCTCTGAAAGCAGCGCTGCCCGCAGCAGCAGCACAGAAGTAAGGGTGGGATGGCATAGGGGGGTTGTCACTTTTTTGGGGAGGTCATCACAGCCTGAAACATTTTCAGAGGGGGTTCCAGAAACAAAAGCTTTGAGAACCCCTGAGGGAGGTAGCAGCACGGGAGCGGAGAAGCAGAAACATAAGCACTTAGGGACTTTTACCCTGAAAAAGCGTAGGCACTGAGTGAATTCAGGAGCCTCCTGGATGCCGTGGGAGTTTTGTGGATTGCAGTGGAGCCCACCCCAAGGCTTAGGCACTCAAGTACTTTTGTGGATCCCGCTCTAATTGATTCCTGTATTACTGAGCTGAGAGGCCAGCACAGCTACTGCATTGAGCTTGTACCACATCAATTTGTTTGAGTGAAAAAGAAAAAAAGAAAAAAAATCACGCCAGCCGCTTCATTTAGAAATCCAGGGCCTCGTTCCTAGCTGGGATAAACCGATGCAGCTTCAGCGGTGCTACGTCACTTGACATCAGCTGAGGATCTGGCCCCAGCAATGGTGTTTCATCAGCACGAATACGATTGTGGCCACCGTGACACTTAATTTTGCTGGACATGGTTCTCTTGTGCATAAAGCTTCTTAATGCCTTATGGCTAAAACGGCCTCGGAAGCCCAGGCAAAGAGGTTCTGCAGAAAAATCAGGAGTATTTATACTAGACATCCAAGTTATTAACAAGAGAAAAACATGCACGCCATAAGAAACACCTACTTTATGGATCCAGTTTTCCTATAATGCTATACTGAGATTTTCTGCTGTCTGTTTCTATTAAGAACGGTTAAAAAGAGAAGTCCTCTGCTGGCAAAGCAATGTAATAAGATTTCTACCATACTGTGTGCACAGACTGTTTACTATCCTGCTTTGATGACACAATTTGAGGGAGAACAGTGAAAGCAATAAGCAATTTGCATTGCATTGTGCAAATATACCGGTGGAAATGCAGTATCCCTTCGACTTGATTAAGATTTGAACCTCGCCTTTGTAAACAGTTATGTCTCTCAGGTTCACAGAGGTTCAGCTGAGACCATTCCTTTCTTCTTGTGGTGTGTGCGGGTGGTGGTGAATTCCAGAGAAGCTAAGAAATTCACTGCGCACTGTTTTAGTTGGGCTTTATTTTAGTTGTGATTTGCACAGCTTCTCTTTTCACTTCTGGCCAATCCTAATGGGCGGACTTAGTTAAATTTGTATAATCAAATCATTGGCGCAGAGATTGGAGCAGACCAGTATAAAAAAAAAAGAGAGAGGAGTACAATAGTTCTTGTTTGTAAATCATTTCCTACCAATCAACTATGTCTCAGTGACTGGTATGTAAATGAAACAATTCCATCGGAGCTGTAGAAGCCGTCTTGCTTTCCCGATAACTATTGGCTCATTCAAGGAGGTTATTTCATTTGCAGATCTCTTTAACCATTCTTCTCTTGTCCTGCCTCCTGCCCACATCTTCCATTTTGCCCTGCATGGAAGCTATTCAGCTGCCTCCCTGGCAGGTAACACTGCAACCTTGCAAATCCTGATCAAAGATTACAGGGCGGTGGCAGGGGTAGGGTATACATTCCATTAGCCAAAAGAATAACACGCATGTGATACAGGGCCTATTTCTGACCTTGCTTACACCGCTGTAACCCCACTGATGTCACTGGCTTCGCTTCGGATTTGCACCAGTGCAACTGAGAGGAGGAGCAAGCCCAGATTTTTTTGATGAGCCATAGACAAGAAAGAGGAGCTAAATGGAGCACTTTCTATTCCTATGAGCTAAATCCTGACGCCCCTACTCAGAGTTCACTCACTCATGCCTGTCAAAGCTCCCACTGACATCACGAAGGGTTTCATCTATGTTAAAAACCGAGGACTAGACCGTAATACCCACTCAGGTGGGTAAGATACCACTTGCCATGATTAAGGATATTCCCATCTAGGCCTGAGTGAGGACATCAGGATTTGCCTTTTATTAATAATGTAGTTTGTAGGTAGTTGTAAGGGGCAGACCCTGCAGCCCTTTATGTGGGCATTTTTGCCTGGGCGCTCGCAGGATCCACCCCTAAATTTTGTTACTGGCCTTTTTATTCATTGCTGTGTTTTTGTGGGGAGGCTATATATAAATATATATTTAATTTTAAAGAGAAAACACTATGATTGAAGCAGATATGTTGAAAAGAATCTATGGTTTTTTAATCTTTGTATTTATATAAATGATCAAAAATGAAAGAGTCAGTGGTCCTACTTTTTAATCTGAAGCATAATGTAAGACACAAAGAGTCCAAAGAAATAACACACACCTAATGAAATACACGTGTTTTCTAACTACTGTTGATGGGTGAGCGTGTTTATAGACTCTCTAGTATCTGAGTGTAAATTAACTATCAGACTGTAAGATATCTATTAAAAAAGGAGATTTGTACAGTGAATTTATCTAGCACTTTCACGGACTCCCTGTAAGTCAGAAAGGACAAATATAGCTTATATCTATACTGTATATCTATATATGTACAGGCAAATATCAGGGAGTGTAGGAATAAAAATCTACATGCTTTGTATAATCAGTTTAACGTTAACTTGTAAAGCTTCACAACTAGATTGAAATGGACGTATAGCAATAACACATTGTTGTTCAATGGATGTCTGGTATATACATGTGCTGGGAACCTTCTATATACAGCCTGGCAGTCATTTCCTTTCCTTTTTAAGCTGTAGCTTTTGTTCTGGAATCATACAATGGCCTAAGGGGCTTTTGTTTTGCTTTTGAATTTTTAATTCATAATGCTCTCTGCAAATGAGAAATGTCATACCCTAGGATCACACCAGCTGAATTGTAACCTAGCAGCTGGGTTGGGCTGGGGAGAGGATGTAGTTACACTGCTTGCTCTTATTGTTCCTATGTCTTCGAACATGTCTAGAATCTGGCCATACTGACTTAAGTAAAGCGCAGATGGTTTCAGTTACTGATTCACTGAAGACTTCTCTTACGTTTTTACCTAGGCAAGTTGGTAGGGAAATTTTCCTCACCGGCATAAATATTTTAAAAGCCATAGTCTCAGAATTGGTCAAGTGATGCTTGCAGACTTTGCATAAGCCCAATGCATTTGGTAGGTCTAACATAAGTTCCACTTGTTTCTAACATTCCCTTCTCCCATCCAAGTTTAAAAGTGTTATTGTAAGTCTATCTGTATGTTCTTCAGAACAGTGGCCTTGTGAAGTTGCACCCTCCCTCAGTGACCTATATCAATGGTGAAATCCTGACTCCACTGGGTTTGGCCAATGACTCCAGTGGATTCAGGGTTTTACTTCCCAATCTGCTCGCTTTACCAGGTTCGCGCCACCATACGCACAGGCCTAGACCCTGAAAATTGAGGCTGTGCTCTTTCTGCCTCACACGACTGCAGAAGCAAAGATTTAACCAACAATTCTGCTGACCGTGCATGAGGCAGAATAGAACCCAGATGACTTGCCCAGAGCTGCATTGGCTCTTCAGGGCTAAAAGGAGCAAAAACTTGTTAGGAGTGGGCAGATGTGACTCCAGCACATAGGAGATTGGTAATAAAGTGTCATTTTATGTAGTCACTTTTCCTGAGGATGGGCCAGAGTCATGCCAGGATCTACATCAGTGGTCCTGGCATAAAGTCCATTGCCAGCAGCAACTTCCTTTATGTCTGTGTAACCAGCACAGCAGGAAAAAAAAGGGGGGGGGACAGGGAAGGAGGGAATGTTGGTCAGGAAAGTTGTGTAGCTACAGTATGGTCTCATTCGCCATTCCCCACCAGCAATGCTCCAAAGGAGTTCCAGCAGGAATTAAAACTGCCCTTCACCTTCTTAGAAACCCAGTGGCAGGGTGACAGTAGATGAGGCCTACCTTCTTTGGCCTAAATTCCCCATATAACAGAAGGCTTAGCTGGCATGGAAGGCAGTCCAAGTGTGGGCAACTGGGGTTTCCTTAGGGTCAGGGCGCCCACATGGGGAGAAAAAGGGCATAATTTACTGGGGCCTGGAAGCCCTGTGGACTGCAACCCCCATTACCATGAGGAAAACATTGAGGCTAAATTGTAGAGCATGCCTGAGGATATTTATAGAAACAAAAATAGCAAGGGGGGGCATTTTTCATAATATGTAACAGTGATTTCAGCATTCAAACTTTTTTTTATGGCTCGTGAGATTGCACGTACGGGATCAGGGGTTGTGGTACGTGTGTGGGAGAGGGCCTGTGTTACAAGTTTGTACTGGGCCCGAAAAAATTACGCTTGAGCCCTGGTCCCTCTTTCTGCACACCGCTAGCCTACAGCAGCCATCAGTCCCAGAACTCCCAATGGGAGCTTCAATGGGACTTTTGCCCCAGACAAGCTCAATGGCTCATTAGAAACCGTCACATTAAAAACAAAGCCAAACGAAGGTGCAGCAGTTGTGCCCAGCATACAGGTACCTGCGAGGCTTTTTGGGGAGCAAAAGATAGTTTCTCGGGAAAGCTGAAATGTGATGCAGTGGCTGTTTTGTAGTTGGGTCCTGGTAGGCAGACTGGAAGGTCAAGGACACTGAGTGACTGGCTCAAGAGATTCAGTCATTTAATCAAACTGGAAACCAAGATGACTCTACTGACTCCTAGTCCTGTGACTGACAAGCCTAGATTGTGCTTCTTGCTTGATCCAGGGCAGGCCACTTCAACGAATCTCATTGCAATAATGAGGCCGTCTCCTCAGTGCAAGTCTGTTCTTGCCACTGCCTCTGCTTGTGCTGCCATGAAGCCTGACTACCAAGTCCCACGGGGAGGCGGGGTGGGAGGGATTTCCTTAGATTCACGGGTTGCTTCACCCACGCTAGATAACATTGGCGTGTTGTGATTTCACTTTCACGGCTGGGACCCAGGCTGGGTAACCAAGAAAAGCGCCAGCCAGGCTTTTTGCTGTGTACTTGTATCGAAAGTACCTGTATTTCTAAAGGTCCATTAAAGCTCTCGTAGGCCTGATGTACTGTATAAAAGCATGAAGATAAAAGCGCCGCTTTACCACACTAGTGAAAACCTGCCCTCTTCAACCTTTGCTCCCAATTGCCAAGTTTGTTCTTTTCTTCCCTCTCTGCATGAGCTGCCCTTTTGGCTGACACTGGAAAGGCACTGACTGCATGTCAACTTAGAGTATCCCAGGGCTTTGATATGCTGCCTGGAGACACTCTCCAAAGCAAAGGCGAGTACCCCACACCACTCCAAACAGACCTAGGACCCCAAAACCGCATTCCCAGTAGAAAGGGGAATGCTGCTAGGAAACCAAACCCAGAAGCAGGTGTAGAGAAAACTCCATGAAATTGCCCTGGAACTACGGGAAACAAAAATCACTTGATCTAGTAAATCCTACCTTAATCCACTCCTGAGAGACATGGGACGCTCAAGTTGCATGTTCATGTCTAGAAGAAAAGTGAAATCTATGTAAAAATCCTTATTGAAAATCGCTAAGGTTCCTCCTCTCCTTTTCACTAAACTTTACTGAGGCAATATTATTTAAAAGATGCACTTTCCCTTTATTATCATTACAATGATAACAAAACCAAAGCAGCATTAGGACGTGGACACCCCAGAAATTTTACATGTTTGGGAAAAGAAGCCCTCTCTAACAGCCAGGTCCGTCCTTTGAGGTACTACTGAGCTGCCTCAGTTCCAAATCAGTGGGAGCTGAGGGGGCTCTGCACGGCCCAGGAATTACTCAGCACCTTGCAGAATTAATCCCCATATTTGCTCTGATGCTTCAAGAAAACGCAGGTGGGTAGGTGGATCACACAACACTTACTCACCTGAGGAATCCCGTTCACCCAAGTGCTCCCAGTGAAGTCCAGACTGAAGGTAATGGGGCTTCTT
This sequence comes from Mesoclemmys tuberculata, assembly GCA_007922155.1. NCBI lineage: Eukaryota > Metazoa > Chordata > Testudines > Chelidae > Mesoclemmys > Mesoclemmys tuberculata. Next base: position 12,130,264 of record ML675623.1, read on the forward strand.
GCATGACTAAAAACTAATTGGAGCAGATCCTTAGCCGGTGTAGGCAGGCATAGCTCTGCTGAAGTCACCCTCCTGAGGGGTGCCAGCCCCTGGCCCTCTGTGAGAGAGAGAGAGAGAGAGAGAGATCCTGTACAGAGGCTGAATTGCACAGTCATTTGAGCTGCTTATACGTCTTGCTATGGGAAACCATTAAAATGGGACAGATGCCAAAGGTTTGATACTGTTCTATCTGAATGTTCCATTTATTAATGACGTTATTATATACAGAGAATGAGGGGGCAATGGGGACATCGTTACTGGCTGTGCATTTTAACCCAGTGCTTTTCAAAATGTATTCTCTTCATACCCACAAACTACAATATGAACAGGTACTTTAGATGTCATTGTAATATGCCTTTTTCTTAATAAAGGACTCAGATCTACATGGATTTGACTTTTCTGCCTCCAGACCTGCTCATTTGGGAAAGGAACTCAGAGCGCCCACACTGAAATGGAATAGCAGCCTCTGAATAAATGGGACAGGAAAGCCCTTAAACAGGATGCTAGTGATCTGTCCGTGTCAAATGTTTTTAAGGACAGCACAGCGTGCCCACATTAGCTTGTTATTTGAGGACACATCCCATGAGGTGCCCAGCATCTATCATCTTGATCATGGGCAGGGACTGAATCTGGGATCTCCAGAGACAAAACACGAGTCTCTATGGCATGAAATAAAGGACCAACTCCTTCACCTGGCACCCACAACAGGTTTAGAACACTGTGGACCGGGCGGAGAGCAAGACCCGTAACAGTGGGTTACACTGCACCTTTAACTCTTGTAGGAGGTGCTCAGCGCATCCCAAGGTATGGCTCATTGTTTTTAAAAATGGAAGCATGCTTTAAGCATGCCGGGGGACGATTATACTGCCGCTGGGTCCCGGATGCTGTTGGATGTGTAATGTGGATGGAAACTCTGATCCTGTCTGTGCTACAGATATTTTACTGGTAGCCAGTTTGTAATATGGCTGACCTCATATACAGTTCCCATGGATGCACAACAGGCTAATCTGGGATTCCCAGTTGTTTGGGCGTCTCATATTTCAACCCCAGTTGTGAGCCCGGTGGTACGCAGGGCTTGTCTCTACAGGAAAGTTATTTTGGATTAACTTTCATATTTTCGGGATAAGCTGCCTTGTGTGCACACACGAATGCTCTTTTGGCAAATTACCTGGCACCTAAATCTGCATGAATCGATCTGCTTTGGAAGTGGATTAACTCTTTCAGAAAGAGGCAGCCCAGAGTAAGGCGTGGGTGGACGCATCCTCGTTTCAAATGAGCTATTCTGCGTCTGGCGTTCCTCTCATCTGTAATAGAAAGTAAGAGCCTGAGACATGAGGGCTAGTATAATGGGCCTAGATGCAATTGTTACTGTATTGTTAAAGTGCTAGTCATCCTAACTTCCCCATTACATGACGATTGAAGAAACACAATCCTGGGAGACCGTACCAACGCTCCCCAAACAGAAATACAGTCTAGGGAGGCAGTACAGGCTCTCCCCAAGATATAATGGTGCATAAACACAGTCATGAGAGAGAGTACAGAGACATCCTGACCTTAAGACAGAAGAGACAGGACAATGGATGAAAATCTTGTGCTTGATTTGGAAGCAAGGTATAGAACAATGGCCGACACCAGAGATGCAGTGTGAAACTTGTTTGTATCAGGGTATAAGAAGGGGATCCTAGCAAGAATATCTTTGTCTGGCTGGGGGGATAAGGAAAGTCCCCTCATTAACTGAGCCAGTCCACTGCACCAAGCATACACGCCCTAATGTACCTGTAGTGCCTCTGGGGCGCTAGCCCCATGCTTTGCTTGCAATAAACCTGGCCGAGCGCCTTCGCCGCTTATCCAAGTCTGTGGTAATTTATGGGTCATGTTTAATGAAGTCTCTCCAGTCAGCTAGCTGCAGAAGCTGAGATGGTGTCCAGAGAGGATCTCACGCTAGCACGCATGTCCTGACTTTCTACTACACCACTGCTATCCCACACTGCATTGGGCACCCCTGGGTCAGCCTGTGTGCCTGCCACTGCTCCAGAGTCATCCTGACCAGATGTCACCTCCCGACGTGCAGCCGGATGCATCCCTTTGCCACTCCAGCTCATGGTGAGTTCACACAACCAGAATCATGTACCCATGCCCTGATAACCAAGTGTTACCAGGGTTCTCCTGTCCTGTAAAGAGGAGCACCTAATTGTGTTAGCCAGTCCTCCAACTTCCCAGAGCTCTGTCTCACACAACTTTCCATAGTTCACCAGGCCATGTGAAAAGCACCCGTAGTCCCCTAGCACTGCCACCACTTGTGGAGGCAGTTTAGGATAGCCTCCCAGATTTCCTCAGACTGCACTGGTATGAACACCAGCTTGGTATGGAGAGGCAGATATGGTTATGCTGGAAGAGATACTGCTGCGTAGATGGGCTTAACCATGTTAGGTGCAACTGTGCCAGGTGACTACACCACAACCCGACTCCACTTAATATCATCTTATTTGTAGCATCAGCAAGGACCTAAGGTGACCACCCAGCACAGTCAGGGTTTAGAACGTGGGCCTTGATGTGACGCCAAAGACATTTTCCACCAGGTTTTTAGAACAATGTATATAATAAAATTAAACCTTCAAAAATACACATTTCTCTGCTCCTGCTCTGTTTCTGATTTCCCTACAAACTCCCCTGAGCGGTCATCCATTCAGTTCTTAGTCACAACATTATTTTTTAAATAAAAAATAAAAAAAAGCCAGTCCACCCAAGGCATCGCATCAAAACCAAACGATGCACCGCTCGCATTCCCCCTTCCACACTAATTACAGTGGCTGTGTGGAAACGTCTTCTCACCGGGGTCACACCTCCCTCTCTCACTTATAGTCCTATCCTTTTGGGGTAAACCAACCCACCAACAGCCTAGCAGCATCACACCAGAACTTCTACCCAATTTTAGGCTTTGAGAGCCTTCTAGTCCTTAGCTCCAGGGCTTCACACCACCACTCCAGGAGAGCCAAGGCCCACCCTCTATGCACAGGGACCCTGTATGAAGCAGATAACGTACCCTGATTCAGACCCTGTGCTGTATCCCTAGCTTACATCCTACCATGGCCCACAGCTTAGCCTTTCTCACAGTCTCTGCCCAGGTTGACTTTTCTACAGAGCCCCCAAAAGGGGACCCAAACTACCTATGGGGAACACTGGTTCCACCAGCTCTAAGCAGATTCTGGTTAGCTATCAAAGCCTCCATTCACAGCCCTACTGACAGCTTTTCCTTCAACTACCTCCAGGCCTAACACCTCACACAGGTGTAACAGGGTGGGACTGATTGGGCCCACAGGCCCTCCTTAACCCCTTGCTTGCTGGTCAGTGTGGGGTCTGTATCCCGCATCCTAGGCTGGTGGAGGGAGCAGCGGCCCATCATAACAGCACAGAGTTCCAGGGGAAGACCTTCCAATTTTATTCCCGACTTCTTGTGAGAGGAGCTTCAGGATTGCACCCTGAGGCACAGACGGGTGACCAAATCTGGCATATGCCAGCCTCCTTGTCTAACCTGGTAATGCGGGGCTTTGAGACATAAGTGCTTTTCCTGCAGCAGGACGCCTGGATTGGGATGACTTTGGTGCACACCTGCTGCTTGTTTTTGGACAGCAGTGATTGGGAAGATATAGGAAGTGCAGGACTGTCATGCTAACAACTGCCCAACACGCTGTGTCTAATAAAAACGAGAGTCCTGTAGTGCTTTAAAGACTAACAAATTTCTGTAGGCATAAGCTTCCGTGGGCTGCAACCCACTTCCTCAGATGCATGAAACAGAAATCAGATAGGGGTTATATATATATATACACCCAAGGGTAAGAAACAACAATGGGGAGGGTGGCTGTAAACAAAATCCATTCAGTTAGAGTAGCTGAGGCCTATTCACAACCTATTCACAACCACTGATTAGCCACTGACATTGGTTTAAACCTGGTTTACAGGGTGTAGCTTACACCTTCGGGAGATCAGACTTTTAGTACAATCAGACCAACTTCTGTGTGCAGACAAGCCTAAAGCTGAGGAATACACTTTTATGGGGTAAAATTTGCAAGGAGAATGATACTGGAGACAGTGATAGTTTGCTGGAAACGACTACCTTCAGGCCAGATTCTGATACCCTTACTCATGTTGAGAGTACCAAGTTACTTCACGAGCAGTCCCACTGAAGCAAATGGGGGCTATTCATGAAGTCATGGTGTTACTAAATCAGAAAGAAGGGACCAGAATGTAGCCCTTTAATAGCAAACTCTCAGAAAAACAGGGAAGTTGCTATGAAACATAACATAGATATTAGTTATTGGTAACAACCATCTCCCAAGCCACAAACAATTAACATTTTCACAGTTCAACCCACCTCCTCCAAAAAAGAAAAGCCTGAGCACAAAGATGACCTTGCAGCATACGGCATGAAGGTCAGCAAACCCAGGCTGTTTCAGAGGACGGGAGCAGGCAAATTCCAGAGTCGAATGACCTTTACTGCGAATAACCTGTCCTCAGTCATTCGGATCTGCACACTACTGTCTCACAAACTATGAATATATATATATATAGCTATGCATAGAGAAGTGTATGTACTGCCTAATGTCATATATTATTATATATACCATGGGATAGATCTGGCTTCTATTGAAGTTAATAAAATTTTTGCTATTGATTTCAGTGTGTACAAGGCTACGTCTTACGTATACTTAAACCACACTGTTCGAACGTGAGAGGCCTGAAGTTAGAGGCTTCAGTCCGCATTTCGGCATCTTGGCCTGACTTTCAGCCGCCCAGAGGCGCTCGGCCCTTTTCGAGACCAGGCCGCTTGGTTTGGCGGCCTACATTAAATCAAGATTCGGGCGCCGCCGGTGCGGGAAAGCCGGCTTACCTCATTTGGGGATTCCTTTCTGAGGAGGAGCCCCACGTGGCTCCCGCCGGACGCCTCGCGGTCTGTTGACGCTGTCGCCGGCGTCGAACAGCCACCCCGCTTCGACGGGCCGGCCGCGCCCCGGCGGCTTGAGCTTGACACCTCCCGGCGCAGGGCCGCCTGGCGGGCTGAAACCGGGCCGGGCCGTGGCGACGCCGCGGTCGGGACACGGTTTGGATTGGGCTGGCCCGGCCTCCTCAGCGTAGGGACCGGTCCCGTACGCGGGGGTGTGTCTCACGGAGGCACCGATTCGCGCGTGCCGCCCGGCCACGCTGGTTTGAACGGAGAGACATCAGGCAGCTGGATGGATGGACAGCGTGTAGGGCTTGACTGACTGACTGACAGGCCAAGCCCGGGTGCCTGTCCCTTTAAGGCGTTTCGCGCGGCGGCGAGGAGGTTTGTCCCTCCTACCGCGCCCTCCCCGGCCGCGCGTGTCAGAGGTCGGGGGGGCGGGGGCGCACCACGTGGGGCTGGGACTGGCTCTGTCCTTCCAGCGGCAGGGCACGGAGTCCGGGCGGGCAGCGCGCGGCGGCAGGGACGGTGGCCGGCCATGGTCATTAAAGCGGACGAGATGGTGCCGGCCGCGGCCCAGGGCGAGCAGCGCGAGCCGGGACTGCTGGGCGGCGGCGGCGGCAAGCGGCAGGCGGGGAGCGAGCGGCGCCCCGGTGAGACGGGGGGGGACCCCCGGGCCCCTCTTCTCGGGGGTGGGGGCTGCACAAGGGGGGAGCCCCCCGGTCTCTCTTCTAGGGGGCTGCACGAGGGGGGACCTCCCCCCAGGCCCCTTCTCTCGGGTGTGGGGGGCGGGCAGCTGCACAACCGGGGGGGGAGCCCTCCCACAAGGTCAATCCTCTCAGCTGTTGGGGGGAGAGGGCTGCAGGAGGGAGGACCCGCCCCCTCGTCGAGTGCTGGGGGGGGCCGCACAAGGCGGAGGCCCCCCCCCCCAAGGTCTCTCTTCTAGGGGGCTGCACAAGGGAGGGAGGCCTCTTCCGCTCCCCCCCAGGCAGCGCCTCTTGGGTTTTGGGGGAGGGGACTGCAGAACGAGGGAGCCCCCCCGTAGGGTGTTGAGGGTGGGGGCTGCACAAGGGGGGAGCCCCCCCCAAAGACAGCTCCTCTCGGGTATTTGGGGGGGGGTGGATGTTGCATAAGGAGGAGGAGGGAAGCCCTGGCAGTGGGCGGGAGAAAAGGGAGTTGCGCAAGCAGGGAGGTAGCGAGCTACTCCCCCTTTCTGGGGGAAGCCCTCCCCTATTGCCTTCTCCCAGGGTGTACTGGGAGAGTGGGAGGACTTCCTCGCTGTTCACGCTCCCCCAGTACAGGGGTCTGGCCCATAATGTGGAGGGAAGCTCTTCCCTGAGGCACCCAGCCTTCCAGCAAAGGGGGGTGGGGGCTCCCTACCTGCAGCCCTCTCTTAATATAGGGAGAGGAGATTCCTGACTGTGCAGACAAGGAAACCTCCATGTCTTGGGTTGAGAACTCCCCTCTGTGCTGTGTACAGCCCTGTGTATTGGGGGGGGGTGCAGGGAGAAAGCAGCCCCACTTACTCAGAGAGGAGGCCGCCCGGGACCCCTATACTGTTGGGGAAGGGGCTGCATAGTGGGGACCTCTACTGTACTGAGGGGGCTGATTTCCTGGGGGTACAGTAGGAGGGTGTCCTGCAACAACCCCCCCTTACTGTGTGTTTGTGAGGTACCACTCTGTGTGGTGTCTTGTCCTATTGCATGGAGGGCTGTAGGAGAGTCGCTGTTAGTGGGGACAGCTGTATTGGGTGGATTGCTTTTCTGAGCAGTGTTGCAGAGAGAGGATCTTCCTCCCTTTATTGTTAGAAATACTTCCTGGTGGAGCTGGGACTGGGGGTGGTCGTCCCTCTGTTGCTGTGTGAGAGTTTTCTGTATGGAGCGGTCTTCCTGAAGGGAAGGGGCTGAGATCTGGGGGTGCCTAAGTTGTCTTTTTTCTTATTGCCTCTCACCCCCTTTGCGATGCTTATGCTGTTGGGGAAATGGTGTCTTCTCTGGGGGATTCCAGTATATGTGGGAGAGAATGGATGCCAAGAGTGCAGGACGGCTTTCAAAGGACAGGGTATTAGAAAATGGTTGGACTTGGCCTCTCCTGTTCTTGGCCTTAATAGTCTTGATCTCAGCTGAGTTGAAGCTATACCGAAAAATCTTCAGTGTTTGTTTTCTGTCAAAATTTAGAGGGGGATCCTGGAGCAAATGATGAGAACAGGGGGAGTTCTGAAGAAAATTGAGAGAACACCACATTTTTAAAAGGCTTATGCCCCATTTTTGCTGCTCTAGATGTATAAAGAAGCCCTGAAATGTTTTTAATCTTGGTTGGTTCTTCAGATGAGAAATTCAGATCAAGCCTACCCTTGACCACTGTATAACTAGGTGACTAGTGATATGTCAAGAGCCAAGAGTGAAAGCTGGGCAATCAAGAGGGGAAGGGATTTTAAAGATTAAATTTTCATTCTAATACCTATTTAATTCCAATGACTGGCCCTTTGAATAAAGGAGTCTTCTGCTAAACTCAAAACCACCGCCCTGCAACCAAGCTGTTAAAACCCCCAATAAACATCCCTGGGACTTCCCAGCGGTTTCCCCATAAACCTAGAAAGTCTAGGATCTGCACGGGGAGCGTTCTAAAGGACAAGCAAGCAGAGAAGAATCTGAGCTAAAGAGGGCCTGAAAGATTTTTATAAGAAAGCCAAAATAAAAAATCTAAAACCCAAACTCGTTTCCATGGACTTAATGCCCGTGTTCTAAACCCAGCCCTCCCAGAAAAGAGGCTTAGTCAGGGTTAGGAAAGGAGTGACTGGAAGCAACAGGCTTCTGCTTCTCCCCGCCCCAGATTATTTTACGGCTGCCGCCACCGCCTTTGATTGTCAGTTGCAGGGAGAGGTTTTGCTTGCTGGGTTTAAATCCTTTAACCTTCACCCTTGCCGCCACTCCCCCCGCATGCAGTGGTGGCAAGCCTTTGGCATGGCCTGAGCAGACCTCTTCACACTCAGTTCACGTCGCTGTTCCTTTAACCCCCACGCACCCCCCCAAAACAAACAAAACCCAAACAAACCCCGGGGATCTTCCTTCCCTCCACCTCCGCACGGCCGTGAGCTCGGGGAGCGCGAGCTGCTCTGCAGGGGCTGTGCATGGAGCGAACGCCTCTGCTCCCTGCAGCGCATGGGGGGCTGCACTGGGCCGGGGGGGTTGGTTTTTGGCCCTGCAGGGGAGCAGCGGGGGGGGGCTGCACTGGGCCGGGGGGGTTGGTTTTGGCCCTGCAGGGGAGCAGGGGGGGGGGCAAGGCCGGGGGGCGGGGCTGGGTCTCTGCAGCAGCGGGGGCGGCGCGCGGCGCCTGTGTCCCTCGCGCCGGCCCGAGTCCCGCCGCTTCCCCGCCCCTGCCCTTACGCCAAGGTCACCTTCAGTGGAAGGTACCACTGTGCTACCGCCCTCGGGGGGGGGCGATGTGCCCCTTCGCTGGGGGTGGGGGTGGGGTGTCCGCAGGGCGCCCGGTTCTCCTCTGGGGTAGGGTCACTAACCACAGCGTGCGGGGGGGAAATGCCCCTGCCCAGAGGCAGGGAACTCTCTCTCTCTCTCCCCCCCCCCCTCCTTGCACGTTGGTCTGCTCCGGGGCTTGGGATGGGAAGGAAGGAGTGCTCGGGAGGAACCACGCCGGCGTGGTGATGGGGGGGGAGGGAGTCTGATTTCCTTCCCCCCCCCCCTTGCGCGCTCACTTGGTAGCTCCCAGCCCGGAGTGAAGGTTGCACCGTGGCTGGAGCGAACGTAGCGACCCCGACGTTCCACGTGCCGCCTCCCGGCCTGGGATTTAAAGAGACAGCGACTCTGCCTGCGGCTGGGGGGGGGTCCCCTTCTGGGATCCAGGGAGATGGGGCTTAGGGCGGGCCTTGCTCAGGAGCCGGCCTGCTGCACGCTGCCTGGCTCTGGCCCTGCCTCGCAGGGGTGACCTTGCTGTGGGGCCCTGCCCCTAAGGGGGGATGCACCTCCCAGGGGTGTTGGGGGGGCATCATTCATAAAGCCTGGGAGGTGCTCAGTGGGGGGGGCACAAGAGGGGCGAGAAGAACTCTCTGACATCGGGGGGCAGAGAGCAGTGTCCCCCGCTTTCAGGTCCGTTTCCATCCCTGCCACTGAGCGGCTGCGTGGTCCTGGGCAAGTCACTTTCCCCTCTCAACCGTTGTCTGCCGAGGCAGTAAATTCTCTGTGCAAACACCAAGTAAGAGCCTGGCGCAACAGGGCCCTGGCTCCAGTTGCAGTTGTAACACAGATCATGATGATTGCGGTGTCTCTGCTAGCATGACGCTGATTGCAAAACCACCACACGCGCCGATTTAGATTTTCAAGATTCCCTGCTTTTTATCGTTCTTTGATATTGTAAATATAGATTTCACCTCCCCCCCCATCTTTTATCTGCAACCTTATGGTGAATTTGACATAATTGTATCAAATATCAAGTCCTGGATTGTTTCAGCGTGCCAAAATAATGTGCAGACTGCAGTTCTGTGTGGAAGAGGACTGCAGTTCTGTAATGGCTGCTGTGGGAGGAGAAGGCCACTTGAAAAAGTTGCCACTGGACATCTTCCCATTAATGTGGTTTAAAAGATAAGTGCAAAACTTTACCATAATCATAGACTCACATTTTGTCTTTGGTAATTGTATTTTTTTGGGGATCTGACTTTCCCAAGTCTTGTTTATCTGCAATCTAATGTTTACACTACACAAAACGGAGAGCCATGTAATGTGTATAATTGCTTACCTAATGAATCTACAGCCCAAGTACCGAATGCCTAGAAATTGGCTTTAATTTTGCCTTTGCATAAGGTATTCAGATGAAATAGATGTTTGTTTTTGGTGAAATCTTGATGTCCTTACTTGAGCAGACTCCCATTGATGTTCTAATGGCAGTTTGCCTGAGTTTTAGAGCCCTGGGGCTTAGTCCTATGTTAGGCACTGTTGTCTGTTATCTATCACTTAGTGCCACTTGTGGTGGTTGATTGGGTTGCTTGTTCAAAGGGAATTGTCCTGAGGCCACTAAACTCATTTCAGATACGTTGTATATAATATAAGCATGAAAATTATATTTCGTTAGTGCCAGTGTTTCTGGATATTAGGATATTTTGTTAATGGTGAGAGACTGACATTATTGTAGAAACTAAAGCCCTAGGATTTTTAAGAGATGTCAGAAAATATTCAAGAAAGGTCATTCATTTCAATATTTGAGTGGCCAAATTAGGAGAATTTGAAATAATATGGAGAATATTCCCCCTCCTTCCCCTGACAAAAGACATGAGAGTCTTTGACTGAACACTGCACATTTAGCTGGTTATCTATCATCTGGTCATTCTGTAACATTAAACTAGGGAGCCTGGATGGCTCAAGGAAGTGGGTAATGACAATAAGGAGCCATTTGTCAATAGGTCTCTAATTCAAATCCAGTTCACGTTGATAGTGACCAAAAGTTATCGTCTGATCAAGCTGCTCAGCGATCTGTGAGTGGCTGACTTTAATCCATTTCTTAATAGTTAGATGTTAGAATCACTACCCTCATTGTCAGCCTTAGGAGAGGGGGTTCAACCAGAGCGGTGCAGAGGTGTACTCTGGGGAAGCTTGCAATGCTGCTGTCCTGTTCTGCAGTTAACTAGAGAGCTTCCATCTCTAGGGCTGTTAATGAGGCATCTTTTATGAGGCCTAAAGACACACAAAAAAACATGCATCTCTTTTTTTATAACTTGAATCTTAATTTCAAAGGTGCTCAGATTTGTTTTTTAAAAAGTGTTGAGCAGATAAGCGTATAAACCTGAATGTTGATCCCAAATGCAATTCCTTCCCTGATAGTCTTATAATAAATAGACACACACACAAAGAGAAGGGTGACGGCAGTACGTATAGTGGAAGACCTACATCTAAGTGAGAGAAAAGTTTGCACCTATATGTGAATTGACTGACTCTTTTAAAAAATTAAGTAGTAGTAAACTGTTGACACGTCTACTGAAGCCAAAGTTCATCTGTTTTAGGTGACTCTGTGGACTGGAAGTAATTCAAGGGTGCAGGAATGTCATGTTGAGCACATTTTTGTCCTTTTTTTTTTTTTTTAAATGGATGACATGTTTGCAGTTCCACTAACTTAGTTAAAAAATTACAGTGCATAAACTTGTGCTTCAGGGCATTAACTGATAGATTGCTAGCTGGGGTTGGGAGGGGAAAAAATCCTCTCCATGTTACAGCAGTGTGCGATTGGCCAGGTGCATTTTGGGGGACTTTCACTTTCTTCTAAAGCATCAGGAGTAGACCAGAGGCAAGAGGAAGAAACTGTATGCTTTCTGGGTTAAAAGCAGTTGACCTATACTACTTAGTGAATCCTTCCAACATCACTGTGAGGTAGGGAGGAAACTGAGAGGTTAAATAATTTGTGCACAGCCACAGAAGGAGCCTGTGAGAGTTGTCATTAAAATTTCATAGTTCCTGGCTCCCAGGCTTGTGCTCACATGCGATGATAAATCAACATTTCATTCCAGTGTGACAGTTTCTGTGTATTTCTTATTAATGTTACATTAATAATTGAAACATTACTTTGTTTTAAGGAGTTCTACCACTATTGTGTAGAGCTAGATGTAATTTTGTAGCTGCTGAGCTCAGAGTTTACTTGTAGCTGATGAAATGCAATCTTTTATTTCTTTTTTACATGAAGATTTCCTTTCTTTTAAAGTTCTTTGCACTCTTTATTCAATTTAATATTTTTCAGCAAGGACAAGTATAGGATAGGTAACCCTTATGTTAACCTATACAAAGTCAAGAGATGGTGATAATGCATTTCCTGGATTACTAGCGTTCTTTCTGCTGTCACTGCTTCAGATCTGAGCATGTCTCAGGTACAGATTTAATAATACATCCAGTCAGTGCAAAGGAATGCTGTTCACCCCTGCTTCTTCTGGTGCCTCTCGAAGCTACCTTTCCTGGCTTTTCTCATTGCCTCTCTTCTAGTTCAGCCATATGTTCCAGCTACATCTTGTTGCGCCTTTGATTTGAACAGGCACTTGTGGGAAAACAGCTGTTGAGATGCAAGTGTAGTCCTACAACAGTAAGAAAGTCAAGAGAGAGCTTTTTAATCTAAGGATATGCTAGCGCTGTCTGTCACTTGACTGTGGAAATTTTTAAAGCATGTGCTTCAGAAGGGGCTGATCCTTAGATTGTAGAGTACTGCTTCTGTCTTAGGTTGTCTGCAAGTGAGTGATTGTAGTTTGGAAGGTATTCGGATGGCAACCTTGGAGGCTCCATTTACTTTCTTGTCACATGTTTAGTTGGTCTGTCTAGGCGGTCTGTTATTTTGAGGAGTTTTTTAAAGGCCTGAAGGGCCATCCTGTATATTTATTTGTATTTAAAAAGTAAGAACAGCCCGTGGAGAGCGTAGGGTTTGGCTGGAGCACAAACAGTAAAACCAACGACATCACTCCGTCAGCATTGAAATCCATGACTGGCTTTGTTTTTGGAAGCAGATCAACTTTCAAACACCACTGTCTCTACATGCCTGTTCGCTGACATTAGTGCTTGACACATCTCCCTGCAGAGACCTTAGGCAGTCTCTACACGAGGGAATTTTATACAATAATCCTCACCATTGCATCTGAAACTTAGTGATACCCCGGGGTGGGAATGGTTTGCTACAATCCTCTGATGTAGACACGGCTCTAAAGATTCTTTTTTTTTTTTATGAGGCCTAAAAAAAGGGAGGGGAAAGCAATGAGCACTTGGGGGAAGGTAGGGTTTGGGTTTTTTTTAAAAGTCCCAGAATAATCAAGATGGGCATGTAAAGTAACCATTCATTACTGCGACTCTCATCTTCCCTGTTTCTTCATGCTTCCTCTCCCTCCAGCCCCTCAGTTGTGTCATGGCTCAGATTAGATTGTAAGATCATTAGAACAGGGTAGAAGTCTTCCATTTGTGCTGCATGACACTTATTTAGATACTGCATAAATAATAGTAAAATAATTTTTCTCATCTCACTAAGCACATGAGCGCTTTAGTTAAACAAGCTTTACTGTATAGACCATATGTCAGCTATTACAAATGGAGGAGCCTTTGTGTTTTGTTGTAACTGTTTTTTAAAAAAACTGCTCTTAACTAGAACAATTTATTAATCTGCCTTTGGCTTTTAGTAAGTGGTATACAGACCTTTAGTCCCCGCAACAAACTCTTCACCCTAGGGCAGAGCTACATTCATTTGAATGCATGTCATTCCAGCTTTCAGGAAAAGTGAAATCTCTGCCCCTGTATTTTGAAATTTTTGCTACTATATTTCTATCTTCTCCCTCCCCCTTGTCCTTTCTTTTCAGAAGAGAGATTTTAAAGGACAAAATTCCTTATCTCTTACTAATGCTTTTAGGTTAAGGGTCTTTCTAAAAATCAAATGCCCTTTTGTAGTGTCTAACTGCAGAAAACCAAACCAGTGTAACAATTATCCCTGTTCTGGGTTCCAGGTGCCCTTACCATCTGTCTTGGAGGTCCCTCCCCTCTCCCCCCTTGTAGTTGCTGATATATATTTTTTTGAACTTTGCACTTTGCCTTAGGCTCTGGCATTTAATCAGAGTTTGGGAGCAATATGTGAACTGTTTGCCTTTCCAGACAAGCCTTTTGGCCAGCCAATGGAAGATCCAAGTTTTTAAAAAAAGTTTTGGCCAGCCAAACCATGCTAGAAATTGGTTGATATGTAACTGCCAGACGTGGCCAGCGCAGGTGGGGGAACCGAGATCCTAAGTCCAAACCTTAGAGAGCATTTCAGTTACTGCAGGAAAGAGCCCTCTGGGCCAGCAGGCTTGACACAGCACAAATGAGTATGGCCTGGAGGGGCAACTACAGCAAAAATATTATTCCAGTGTCCATGGAAAAAGCGTAAAAGGTGCAAACTTCTACCTGCACTAGAACAACTCTTTTGTTAAACCTGGCTTAAATTGAGCATGGTTGGGCCTAACTAATCAAATTATGGTGTGACTCTATTCTCTTTAAAAGAGTGAAGAATTTTCCCCACTTAAATATCTGTATTCTTGTATGTAGTGCCCTCCGAAGAGACTCCCAGCACAGCACTTGCCATATCAGGTTTTACTGCCTGTTTAACCTGGACTGGGCATAGCTTTTTCTGTGGGGCTGACGAACGCTCTGCATCAGCTGCAGACTACAGGGAGTGAAGGAACTTCACCTCACCAGTCTGCACGCCCAAAACGCCTCTGGAGACGAGCTGTGATACGTGTAACCCTTCTGGGAACTGCAGATGGTTTAAAACAAACAGGGATTTATTTGCCCATCACAAGGGGACAGCTCCAGCGCATTTGCTTAGGGTGCTTACTCAGGAAAACATGTTGGTTGCGTTGGAAGAGACAATAGAAACTAATTTGGAAAGTTGGAACCTCCAGATTATAGGTGCCCCCGACGAGAAGGACAGGGGCAGCTCCCATAACCTCCTGTCTCTCTGGATAGAATCTTAAGGAAATAATTCATCCTCCTTTGAAGATGACATAAGCTTTTGGGGGTCCCTGTTAAGCTTGCTTCTTCCTCCACAAATATCAGCCTTCACTCACTATCACACCAACCTTATGTTACTCTCCTAGTTACACTTATTGAGGCAGTATTAGGTGACTTGTCTGAAACAGAGAGAGATCTCTTGTCAGTGGAAGAAACGATTTCTCTTCCCAGATGCTGTTTGAGCAACACAGGCCAGTAGGCAGAACTTAACGTCCCTGAAGAGGGTCTTAGAGTGTGTGCAAATAGTTTAAATGTAATTTGTTTGGTTTGAGCCAACAGTTTGGCCAAAATTCTTCCGTGGAATAAGTAGATCCAGATGCTATTGATGAACATGATAGTTGCATCTGCTTAAATTAGGTTTCTGCTTGGCTCTTTATTACCAGTTTGGGGCTATGTACACATTGTGTAGAAGTAAAATGATAAACTTGGTGAATGTACAGATTTGGTAACTAGAATTAAATTTACATTTGCAGTTAGCAAAGCCATTTTAAAATAGAATGAGTCTACCAGGAGGGTCTCTTCTAGGAGGTTATCTTTTACATAAACACTCACATGAGCTCACATGTTTTTAACCTGAAGTCAGGAGCATGTCCAAGTTGTGCTTCTATTTAGAAGTGGGGGGAGTTGAAGCTGTCAGTGTATCTGCTGCCCTGTTTTCTGATGCTTTTGAAAGAGACGTTAGTCGGAAGATGTAGATGTAGTTAAACATTTCAAACTTGGGAGTAGATTCTGAAGATTGATGAGGCTTCTCAGGATTAAGAGTTTGCTTTGGGCCCTCACTGCTTCTCATAAAAGTGGCAATGAGACAGAAGTCCTAAAAAAAGGAAATCTTAGCTGCCTTGACTGGATCTGGAACTCGAATGCATTTCAGTGGCAGAGATTTTTGTTCTGCTCTTTTAAAAAGGAGAAATAAAAGAACAATAGAAGCTAATCTGGGATTTAATTTTGGATAAAGAGCTTTCAGCCTCTTTTTTTCAACCTCTTAGTTCCATTTCTCCTTGGCAGGGCATTGGCTGGAATATAAAATTCTGCTCTGATGGTGGGATCTAACTTCCTAAGATTTTCTTAAGAGAAATTCTTTTTCTGTTATGTATGTGGGTATGTAATTGACTATTAGCAAATGTGTCTATGGTGTGGTGTCTGAGACCCTTCAAACTTTCACAGCAGAGGCATAGGACTCACTTCTTCCTCCATACATCTGGAGTTGCCTGTGTGTACATGGATTAGCCTGGTGATCACAAGAGTGAATTACAAGAAAACTAGAGAAAGACACTTAAAAATGAAGATGCTTGAACTATAGCAAAACTGAAGGGAATGCTTTGACAAGAAGTATAAAACTTCGCATTGCAGAGTCAAATCTTCTGGTTCAGCCGGAGTGTTTTTCTTGGAACATGACTTTGTGATATTCTTCCTTGAAAAATTTCTTCCCAAAGTATCTTTCATTAGAGGCTATGTCTCCAAAGGGACATAACTGCCAGCTAACACCACAGAAGCAAATAATATAATGAAGAGCTTACTGGACACTTTAATGGGCCATATGTGCCCACACATTAATGGTGCTGAAAGGTACAAGATGAATCCTGAAAAGCTATCCTGAACTGGTATATGGGATAGGAAGAAAGCAAGGGGGTTGGTGGGGCTATGTGGCTTCCTTTTTTGTTCTTTCAATACTCTTACGTAGCAGCTTTGATTTGTAGTGTATCCTATTGAGATGGTAGCTTTTTTAGTACCTGTTGCAAGGTGAAAATCTATAACTTACACCTCCTACAAAGTTACTGGGGGATTCCTCAAGTTAGTTTGAAATAGAGGCGTTTTGTGAGGCCAGAAAACTCATTTGGCAACTCTGAAACCTAGTTCACTCCCCACAATCCCTTTTATGCCAGTCTGTTTAGTATGGACGGCTCTGCATAAGCCTAGGCATGCCATAGTAACTAGCCTTGTTTTGTAATTCAATGCATCCCATTTGTTTATAAACTTGGCAGAGCTGAAATGCTGTAACTTCATCCCATACTGCATCAGTGCAGACCCTGCTATCAGCACTCTATTTTTAACTAACTTCTGGGCTCTACCAGTCAAGTTAGTATCCACTCTCTTAGTGACTTTGAAGAACTTTGATTTTTTTTCTTTTCTGTCTTGGGTGGCGAGGGAAGGAGGAAGTCTTCAGCGTTGGGGGACTTCTGTTTTACTTAGTGGATGTCCTGGCTTTCTGCAGCTTGCAATTTTGGAGACGGATGCAAAGATGTTTGGAAGATGAAGGTCGTTGGAAGGATCTTGGAGAGAACTCCCACTACTGCAAATCTAAGGTTTAAATCTACTTAAGCTATTAGAAGGGAAGAAACAGTTGAGTGTTTAAGAGAATACTTTCTTTGTTCCCTGACTTATGTCTTTCTGCGTGCTGAAAATCTAAATGATTAGTCTGTGCCTTTTGTCTCATGGGGTTCAAGGAAGAATTCTGGTCAGCTAGCTATGTGACAGCGTTAACAAGTCCAAACTGCAGACTGTGTGAGACCTGTCGCTGCTCTGTACTTTAATGTATGTGTGCAAACAAAGAGACTGCGAACAAAATTAATTTCTCCAGTTTGGTCCTTTTTGTTATCTGTGTAACCTGTAATAATGGGAAACAGTATCTTTGCAAACTGCTGCAGACACGTCACGGATCTAATCTTCCAGGGTCACGGCTTTAATTCTTCTGAGCGGGCCCCTCTCTTACCCAAATCTTCCGTTAGTTGCACTGTATCATCTGATGTCTCCCTCCCAGTTCAAATGAAGTTAGACGTCTCGGAAGCTTGCAGGTGGGCAACACCCTACCCAGACGTTATTCTCAGTAATGCATCGAACGTGTGTCTTCAAAAATGTCCGGAATGTCACCTCGGCTTTCCCAAGGAGAAGGGCGGCGAAGAAACAGTGAAGGCCTGTGAAAACAGCTGCTCGAAACTTAATGTGACTGTTGCTAGCTTACTAAAGCAGGCACAGGCATCTTCTGCTCTGGTTGTCCTTCCTGTCAACCTTGAGAGGGGAGCAGCTATGCCGTTAAAACATTCTCAATCACTTGAGGCCTGCCAGAGTTGCGGGAAATTTGAGGACAAGGGCCTAGGCTCTAAATCATGCAACCAGGAAGAGCCTGTTGTACCAGGTGACAAACGAGATTGGCAGCAAAACCAAGACCTCTCTGAGAGGGGAAAATCCTCAGCGTTGGAAGAACCATCTTTAGCAGACCTGGGCACCCAATTAAAACACAGAACTAATGTTCCTAACTTGGGAAGCTGTGAAACAGTTGAAACCCCTGAATCTAATCTGTCTGTAAAGGTTGAGGAAAGACAGAATGTCCAAAAGATGGTCTTGCCAGCTCTCGTTACAGACGAGACTACACATATGATCCAGGATAAAAGCACTTGTTACTTAACGACCGATCCTGCAGTTGGCGTGGATGGCGAGTTAAACCTTGATCCTGATCTTGATGTAACCATGCTTCCGTCCAAGCAGAAGAAGAGGAGGAGGAAAAGGAAGCTTTGTTTTTTAGGTGCTTGGTGGTGTGACTTCAGGGTGGGAGAGGTGTATGCTGGGAAAAAGCAAATTTCCATACAGACTCTGTGTTCACTCACTTAAGTATCTCAGAACTTTTCCTTTTGGGCTGAAATATCCCATGGTTCTCTCAGCCATTGTGTGTGTGTGTGTGTGTGTGTGTGTGTGTGTGTGTGTGTGTGTGT
>ML675623.1:12148464-12231354 GCA_007922155.1 Mesoclemmys tuberculata
TGTGTGTGTGTGTGTGTGTGTGTGTGTGTGTGTGTGTGTGTGTGTGTGTGTAAATTTGCACAAAAGCTTTTTTCTTTTTCCATCTTATGAGAGCAAACTTTCTTTGTGCACAGAACTCAATCACCACAATCTAAACCTGTACTTCACAAGTGACGAGAGCTCAGTAAGGAATGAAATTGCCAGGATGTGATCTTTTAAAAGAGATTTTATATGTGCAGCGAGTCTCTTTCATAACTGCAGCACAATGGTCATGGGCAAAAATTACAAATTTGTGCAGAACTATATTTAGATACAGGATGTTGAAAAATCAGGGTGGCTGATTTTTAAAATGCAAGTGTGGTTTTGAACTGTGCAACCAACTAGTGTGTGTGTGTGGTTTTTTTTTTTTTGTTTTTTTTTTTTTTTTTGCATTCTCCTCCCTCCCCTGGCTCTTTAAAAGAGTAAGCTAATGCAGTGTTAGCTTTATGCACATATACACAGATCAGGAACTGTAAGTACTGTAACACTAACTTCTACACATAGAACTGGTTGGTCCTATTTATTCTATATTACTGAGGCACAATACATACTTACGTGCAATATGGGTGCGTTAATATGAACACCTTTTGTTTTGTTGCATGTGTGTATGTGTGACGTGAAGGTTACGAGCTCACTTTAATTTTTCCTGTTTTGCAGAGAGGTAGCATGATCTGATGGCTAAAATAGAATGGAACCTTAATCTTGGGCCCTTGGAACTTCACCCTGAAGTTACATGATCAGAGAGTGTGTGTGTGTAGGGGGAATAAATGTTTCTGTGGAAGCTTTTCCCCTTAATTTTTATTTTAAAGGTCTAGAATATTCAAAGCGGTGGGGGGGAGGATGTTGCCCTTGAGGTGTGAAAGGTGCATGATTAATAGTTTTTCATGTTCTGCAAACTGTCATGTGGCTACTACCTGTGCATATGTGGTGTCACAAGATGTGTGGTTATACCAGAGTGTGTGCAAACTTCTGGGTACTAAAGGTACTAAGGTATTTCGTCGGATATTCCTTTTATTCTCTGGCAAATCCAGCCCCAGTTTAGTCACCTCCCAATATGATTGTGCTGCTCGAAGGACAGAGCTGGATTACAAGGGGCTCTTTACAGTTTTGCACTCGGCAGACCAGGGGAAGGGAGGGACCAGAAGAAAAACACAGCTGCAGAAGTTTTTGGCACCCTTAGTGGAGCCAAGTCAGGGGTGGGCAGGGCTATCTGCGCCATTGTGGACGAAGTTGCTCTATAGACTGGGGCAAGATACTGTTCCTCCTTCCCGTTCCTCCCCATATGCCCAGTGCTTGAACTGGTTGCTGGACAGAGGATAAGCCAGTAGGCCAGGGTAATATGGCCAAGGAGTCTCCGCTGGTGGTGTTGGATAGCTGCACAGTTTAGATCTCTTTCCGTAGATCCCATCTGGAATGTAAAATAGGTGAGTGAAGTCAGTGAACCTCAAGCTTAATAGTGCAGTGGAGGGTTCTGGCGTGATGTCATAAACTTCTGGTGTGATGTCATAAACCATGGGAGCCGAGTTAGTGTGATCTGCTCTTGGAACTCGGCGTGGGATCTGATTTGCCTTTCTTGTTTCTTCAGGTTGATGCTGTCCGCAGGCAGCAATCTCCCTAGCCATAAAACGTTGCAGTAGCACACTTCTGCATGCTGTTAGAATGGCAGCCTTTAAACGTAATGTATTTAAATAAAACGTAGGCCAGATGAGATCAGCTGTTTGTGGCATTCTAACGAAGAGGTGCTAAGGAGCTTAGCAGGCATGGTGCTTTATGTTCTGATTGGAAACGCTTTGGAGAACAGGTTGGTTAATGTTTTTCTCCCATGTCGCTTCTTTCTGAAAATGGCCTGGTTTAAATCTAAATATTAGTCACTTAAATCTGGGACCTACGTGATGATCCAGGCAGGCTTCTGTTTCCACCCAGGTTCTGCTCTTGTCTGTCCCTGTAAATCTGCAGGAACTGCATGGACGACTACTCTCTTACTTCATATTTGCAGCAGTGTAACACCATTGAATTTTGGTCCTGAATGCTGTCTTGCGTTCATCTAGTAAGACGGTGGGAAAGCTTTTAGTGTGATGGGGTTCTTATTTGTTTTTATCTTTGTGCCAAATGTGCATTTTCAGTCGGTAGACGTGCTTAGGAACAAGACAAGAGTTTGGAAGCCTAGCTCAGAATGTGAAGACATGTTTGTATTCTCAAAACGAACCTGGAATCACAGTGGTGACAGGCTCGTGCTTATGCTGAGTGAGAACAAAGTAGGCTTTTAGTGCCTTCGTCTTTAACAGCCTGCTGCTGGCGTTAAGTGCAGATAAGGGGATTCGAAAAACAAAAAAACCCACTTTATTTTGACAGTGTCGTGTTTTTTCTTCAGTTTGAAATGTAACTTCCCAGCAGGTTAAATTGTGGCAGCATTTATGCCCTTATGTCTTAAGGCTGAGGATGAAGTCTGCAGTAAAGTATATCTATTAAAAGGCATCATTGTTGTCTCTCTAAGTAACAGAATGACTCAGCTCAATGGTTTTCAACCTTTTTTCGGTTGCAGACCCCTAAAAAATTTCAAATGGAAGTGCAGATCCCTTTGGAAATCTTTGACATAGTCTGAAGGACCCCTGGTTGAAAACCACTGACTTAGCTGTTGGATACTTCCCTGGCTTATTTGAATGTTGTGGAACTAAATTTTTGATGTTCCACTACCTCTCTGGCTTACAGGCAGTAGTATTCAAATTCAGATCTGAAAATTACACCTTGGCAAGGACCTTGATCTAATTGTTTTTGTGAGGTGCTAGCTCACCTCTGGGTTCGCAAAAATAGAGGTTATCAAAGTACGGTGTCTTCTGTCTCAATATTTTTTTTGTTTTTGTCCATGTGAGTAGATAAAGACTAATTCTTCTACTTAAACTCTCA
Source organism: Mesoclemmys tuberculata (assembly GCA_007922155.1). NCBI lineage: Eukaryota > Metazoa > Chordata > Testudines > Chelidae > Mesoclemmys > Mesoclemmys tuberculata. Next base: position 12,151,387 of record ML675623.1, read on the forward strand.
CACCAGTTGTGACATAATTCAAGCAAGTACTACAGGGTTCTTTATTCCCTCTGAAGGGTTGGTTTTCACCATAATATTTTGGTTTGCTTGTTTTTTCAACATAGAGGACAGCAGGACCTGAACACAGATGAGGATTGTGATGTGAACCAATGTCTCAGAATTCTTAGTCACACCTGAAGTGTCTGTCCAAAGACAGCATAGTTGAATAACTTTAGAAGAGCTTGTGAGGGAGGGCTCAGATCCAGAGGATCCTTACCATATGTGCGTTTATCACTTTAAGTTATAGAAGAACCTGGAGGTTAAAACATACAGTTGTGACCACAAAGCAGTGTTAGAGGTTTAATGTAGAAATAGAATGAATGTCCGTGTTGCTGTTTATAGTGATCAGATCAGGGTCGCTAAGCAGAAAGGAATAGCCGGGCTAAGGTTTCTGAAAAGGACACAACCTGTTGTCAGACTTGATCCAGTAAATTACCATACCTTATTTTAAAAATGGTTTGTTTTGTACTTTCTTGTACAGAGTAGGGGCTCAAGCTTACAAACACGTTCGTTTGTAAATTAAAACAAAAAACACAGGAGAGATGCCCAGAGATGTGTTGTCACTTGAAGAAATGTGGGTGTATCCATTGATATAATAGGGCAACGCGCTGGTTCCAGGTTCGGACTGACAATTATAAAATAAAACTGCATGCCATCTAAGAAAAAAGCCTCGCTTTACCCAAAAAATATCATTTTGTTACTAACAATCTTTAATTTATTGAAGGTGAAGACGGTAAAATTTGTTTTCCTTTCCCTCTTTGTGTAGTTTGTTTACCTCAAGCATTTCTCTGTGCAAAATGCTGAGAGACCAGCCAGCTTTTTTTTCTGGTTGGCGCTCTCCCTTTCTAGCTGTTTCTACAGAGCAGCCGTGAAAATGGGTGATTCCTTTTAAAAGTGGTTAGGCGAAACTTCCATGTGAAGCTCTGCGCTTACCCTGAGGAGATTCCCCTCCAATGCTGCAAGTTGTGGTTTCAACAAAAGCAACAGCTTTCCTGGAAGCGGCAATGTCCTGAAAACGCTTGTTTTGATGGGGAAAACCATCTTTCTTTCTCCAAAAGAGACAATAACTATTGGGCTAATCTGCTGGACGGTCTCTCTCCTTTGGTGCAGAATTAATTTCTTGCTCCTAAGCTTGAGACAGTCCTGGCAAGAGCTGGATTGTCTGGTGCGGGTAGGCATTAAGCTGTCCCTTTCCACCCCACAGCTTTACCAGTTCACATCCTTTCCTGATGGCCAGTGGGGGCTGTATTGTGCCATATTGCATGATGGTGGTTGATGTGCAGAGCTCTGCTAGGAAGGCAGTCCACCAAAATGCTCCTCACTCCATTAGTTTGAAATTTTTGCAGCCCAGAAAAATAGTAAAGAAAAGTATAGCCCTGAATTTATTTAGGAAAGCTCATATGCAGTATCTGCTATGACCCTGTTGGGTGACAGGGTTGGCTTGAGTAGATGGCCGTTAATAGCACTTATGCATGACCACAAGGTGTTGCTCATTTCACGCTTGAAGCCAGGGTCGTCCTGGCTTGCAACCTTTTTTACCCCATGCTGCTTTAGCAAAAAAAAACCCTAGCAGGAAAAATGAATGGCATGCCTGTCTCTAGAACTGCCCACCTCTCTGCAGGCCAGTTAATTTCCACTTACTTCTTAGGAAACTTCAGTGACTTGCTGGGAACTTAGAAGTGTTTACGTCTGACTTGTTTCCCGCCTTTGTAGCTGTTAAAAAAAAAAAAAAAGTGGCAATCTTGGGGAATGCCAGTTGGCCGTGTTCCTGTCTGTGGACTGTGGTGCTGGAGTGGCCGTTTGGTCCAAACAAGGCATCTCTGGTGGGTCTGCTTGGGTAGGAGGCCTCCTCGCACCCAGCTCCTCGGGGGGGGCTAATGGGAGGTAGGCATGCATAGAGCAGCAAACGTTGGGTTGATGATAGCATCTGTGGGATCCTGGTATGAGGGGATGGAGCCAGGCCTGCTGCACCCAGTCCATACGGTTGGCCGGGGCTGCAAGCAAGAGCTTCAGGATGGCTGCTGGGTGGAAGAGCATAAAGACGCATTTGTGCGTCTGGTGACCCCCCGCTGCCCTGAGTGAAAGTTCCCATACGTCTCAAATAGCCTGTTGTGCATGATGCCCACCGTGGCACGCTTGGGACTAAACCCTGCCTCCCCACTGAGAGAGTCTCTCCTCTTGCACCTAGGCTGGGTCCAGTCTTACCCTGACTTCTGGGGTGTGTGGGAGGGCAGGGCTCGTGCTGTCACTCCAAAGGTAGAATGTCCGGGTCATCCGCATCCCCATGTGCACCAGGTCGTCTGCCAGGAGCTCCAGCTGCTCCTGCTGTATAGGTGTAACAAAGAGAACCTCTCCCCTGGGCTCTGGGGATGTGCCTTTCAAAGACACGGCCTCTCAGGGTCCCTTTGCTTGGCAGAGCATCTGTTCCCCTTTCTCAGCATGGCTTGGGCCCGCTAGAATCATAGCAGGGCCTTTAGTCTGCCCTGTTCATGTGTTCGTCAAAGAACTCCACAGCACAGACAGGAGACGTGTGCAGAGGGACACTAAACATTAGCGTCCATGCAGCCACCGCTGATGGTGCCAGAGGCTGTTAAAGCAGCTCTGCTGTTTACCCAGTGCCACTGGATAGGGAGACATTGTTTCCTGTCATATTTCTTACACCTTCTACCTGTTGTAATTTGGCCTGGACAGTCATCTGCAGCTAGGAGGCCAATAAATTATTAATGATCTTCATCTAGAGCCCTGCTACCAGCAATCATACAGAAGGGAACGCTCAGTGCTTTGCTGGTGTTACTTAACTCCAGTGACACCTTCAAGGGGGGGGGGACGTAAATATTTGTATCCCCGTTCTCCAGCTGGTGAAAGTGAGAGACAGAGGGATTACATGGCCATCCTGGGGCTCCACAATGAGCTGGTGATCTGGGGCTAGCGTGGCTGACGCTCACTGATGTGTATTTGGGTCACAATGCTGGTTTTTACCTGAATAATCCACAAAAATGGAGTGGCATGTTAAAGGAGTTTAGGTAAATGCTGCCCTGTACCCAGAAGTGCAACTTGGGGGTGAGACAGAAACCTCCCTCGAAGCAATAGAAATGTAAAAGACCTGTTATTCTGTATTGGAACAGAGAAAACAACTTCTGAACTTTTTTTTGCAAGAAAGGAGCTTTTTGATGTGGGAAGGGGTCTGTCTGTGTCGTGGTAGGGAGAGCACCAGAACAGAATCATTTGTCATCTCAGGTCACTCTGAATCCGGCAGAGCAGGACTAGTCCTCGGGTCTCGCACATCCAAGGCCAGTGTTCTTAGTCACCAGGCTACAAAGTGAGAGTGTCTCGCCTTAAACTGTCCTGATGAGAACTTTACTGAGACTTCTGTGTCACTTGCAAAAACTTTCAGCTTGGAGGAAACAGCGTATTTTGACTAAATAAAATTTGGTGTAGAAGGTTCCAGCCATCTCTATTGTTAGATCATCCAGATCAGCTCTTCCCTTCATGACAGCTTCTCCCGGCAGCACGTTCCCCAGTGTTCTGCCCAGTCTCATTTAAATTATTGAGCCATAGGGCTTTCATATGACTCTTTAGGAGACAGGTCCACAGCATTATAGATCTTGAACAGATGATCTCTGCCATTATCGCGCTGCCAAAGGCTTCTGCATCTTGCCGATTTTCATTGACTTAGAAGATCTTGCTGTGTCCATGCAACAGCACCAGGGGGAGTGTGGAAGAACTGCAAAACAACATGTTGTTTCATTTTTAACATGGCCATTGAAGGGCTCTTCTTAGAGCAGCACTTGGGCAAAAACCCTCTCCTTGTACTGCAAGACATCTGGGAAATATTTTTTAAAATGTAGAAAGATGCCTGACACGCCCGGGCGTGGGAGCTGTTTGTGTTTCTGAGAAGTAGCTGGGCTCCATGTGACAAGCAGGCTAGCCACACAACGGCCCTTCACCCCCCTCTCTCCCCCCCCTTTTATTTTTTTTTGAACAAGAGAGCCAGGGAAGGTACGTAAGAACCCATGTAACTTGTTGGTGCATGGGTTACCGCTGCCCTCGGGCCACAAAGCGCCACACACCCATCTCTTTTAATTAAGAAGGTTCTCAAAATTGAAGTGAATGTGTTCTATGCTGAGCCAGTCTCCCCGTTTCATTTTCCCCTACCGATTCTGTCCTCTGGGAGATGTGTACCCCTCGGGCAAGTGAAAGGGTGCTACTTACACAAGAGGTAAGGCATGGCTTGCCTAGGTCTATTCAACACCAGTTGAAGGGGGGGGAGATATGTAGTGACTTGGCCTTTTTTTTTTTTTAAAAAACCACCAATTGTTTACATCTTCAAAATGGAGGCCCCCAGTGTGTGGTGTGCTGGCATGATAAGCAAACCAGGGGGACTGGCTTCATTGTTTGGGCCCCCAGCTAAATCTCTTGTTTCCCCCTCTCCCACACTGTGACTAGAACCCCCGTCTGGCATGGCTTTAATGAACGGCGACGACGCGCACCAGCCCCTTCAGGAAGAGAGCCGGCAGAATGGGCACGAGGAGGCTGAGCCGGGGGATGATGGGAATGACCAGGAAGTTATCGTCATACAGGACACCGGCTTCACCGTCAAGATCTGCGCTCCGGGGATAGACCCCTTTTCCCTGCAGGTGAGTGTGTTTTCAGCTGGTTCAGAACTAACAAAGGTGGGAGTGGGGGAGAAAGTCGGCTGGAAAGACAGACTGGAAAAGGTGCCTGCGCCTTGATTGGCTGACACTTGCTGGCTTGCGTGTTAATCATTTATGCCTGCATCTAGCATGACACTTGGAAAACTAATCTTCAAAGCACTGTTACAAACGCCAACTAATTAATCCTCTCAGCGCTCCTGTGTGAGGGAGGAAGGTAGGTAGGACGTTATCCCGCGAGGGGAGGGCGGAGCGAGAGAGATGTTCAGTCGCTTGCCCTAGGGGCCAGGGGAAGGTGGGGAAGCCCTGTCAGGGCTGGGAAAAGAGCTCTTTCCTTGAGATCTAGCTCCATCGCCACACATTGCATGGCGAAAGCCAACCAGCAGCCTTTAAGGTAGATGCACGCACATCCCACCCTCTCTCCCAAACAGTGATGGGGAAAGACCAGCTGGCTGGCCGGCCAGCTGTGTGTTGGCAGAGCTGCACTTGTGGGAAGGCAGTTACGTTCAATAATGACCCTTAGCCAGCCTCTCATGGACACAAAGACCCCCTTTCCCTCTCTGGCTGGCTGTTTGCCTGCTGCCTTTTCAAATCTTGCCTGAGGTGAATGATGCAGCGGTGCTGAGGCAATGTCAAGGGAAGGAAAGGAGGCTGGACAAGCAAAGGGGAAAAGCAGGCTTGGAGGCTGGCTGGGGCAAGCCTGTGGAGGCTCCGTTGACAAGAAGGAGGGTAATGTGCGCTGGATCCTGAAACAAACAGGAAGCCAGTGGAGTTGGGGAGATGTGGCCGTAGGTCCTAGAGTGCCATAGCAGTGTGCCTTGCCTTTTAGAACCTGGAGCCTTCCTGTTACCACACCTTCCACCCCTGTTGGTGAGAGTAGTGGCTTTGTGTTGGGTGGCGGGCAGCCCAAGAGTCCCTTCCCCCCCCCTTGGTTCACACACGCTTGTTCTCCCCCTTCTGCCCTTGTGCAGCAGTGCTGTGTTTCCAGCCGTGCACAGCGGGATCCCAGGTTAAAAATCCAACCTCTTGAGCTCGCAGAGGCGACGTGAGATCACGGGCGGTGCAGTCAGGCTGACCATGTTGGGTCGAACAGCCGGCTGTTCTCGTTGTCGGAGCTGGGCCACCTTTCCTTGCCGGATGAGAAGGGAAGAGCTGCTGTGAGGTGGACAAGGCTCCTCGGCCTTGCTCCAGCAAAGCGCCAAGGAGGTTGTGGAAAGTGGGCCAGTCCCTGTTGACGGGTAGCCTCGCTGCAGGTCCCCCTCACCCTTGAGGGATGAAAATCCATAACCTCTTTGGTTTTGGGTCTCCAGAGGGCAAGCTGCTCGTTTCCCTGGGGTTCTGGGTAGATGCTTCTGGGAAGGTGCTAGGCTGTGTGCGCAAATTAAGGCGCGTTCCTGCTTCTGGCTTGAAGGCCAGCGGAGTTACAGAAGCTCACCTTTGTTACGAGCGTTTTGATGAACCTGCCAGCGTGTGATCTGTGGACAAATGTGCGTCCCAGCAGATCAGGGTGGGCTGCGAGGTGCGTGGCTGCTGTTACGCTTTGGCACGATGCTTTACTGAAAACTGCCTGGGGAAAGAGTTTTTTCCAGAGGTGCCTGAGTCTCTAAATGAAGGGGAAACTGTAACTACCCATGACCAGCAGAAAATACAGTTAATGATCTCCCCAGTAGAACCAAAGGAATCTGAACACGGTTCCTTTTTCCTTTAATTCCTTTTGGCTGTTAGTTTGAATAAGCTAATAATAGCAGGCTATGCAGCTTATGTAAACCATCCTCGGTCTGCAGAGCTCGAGAATAGCCTAAATGATGTTTGAAACATGGAGAAGGGTTAGAGAGGCGTCTTGGCAGGCCAGCCGTGCAAGTCAAGATAGCTTTTTCTGTTGCTGAAGCTGCATGCTTGAAGACTGAATCTCCCCCAAGATGCAGTGTGGCTGTACGTGCGTAACTCATTATTGTGTATGCAAAGCAGATTCGATGGGGAAAGAGCAAATCTCTGTTCCTAATTCTCCATTTTGCCACTTACATCCTTAAAAATCTGCCCCCTCACCCGGATGCTTAATATCGTTGAAATCTTCCTTTGTCTACTTTTTTCCTTTCCTTCACTGCAATCTAGCCATAGATGTGACACGCCCATGCTGCGTGGTTCCATGCATCAGAACCTCATTGCCTGATACTTTGGGGGCTTAGAGGAGAAGCAGAGCAATGGGGGAATGTTTCCCACCTTCACCAAGCGCAAGGGAGCGTTAAATCCTACCTCCCCAAACTCCTGAGAGTGCAGAGGGCACACAAGGGTGTTAAAGCCATCACCACCTGCACCACAAAGGGGCAGGAGAGACCATGCCTGCTACAAAGCAGTGCTCCGTGTCCGCACTCCCCACGGAGACATCCCTTGAAATACAAAAATCTAAACTTGCTGGCCTGCTGCATTGGTAACGAGGGTGGCAGAGACAAGTCTAACCCCCTTTTATCAGGCCGGATGCTGTTTGGGCCCGGGGACAGGAAGAAGGTGGAGCTAAGAGTGTAACTTGTGGTTTTTTGGTTGGTTTTTTTTTTTTTTTTTAAATAAGGTCTCACCCCAAGAGATGGTGCAGGAGATCCACCAGGTGCTGATGGACAGAGAGGACACCTGCCACCGGACCTGCTTCTCTCTGCAACTGGATGGGAACGTCCTGGATAACTTTGCTGAGCTGAAAACCATTGAAGGGCTGCAGGAGGGGTCGGTGCTGAAAGTAGTTGAAGGCACGTTCTGTATTCTTGGGGCCAGGGGAATAGTTTGAGTGGTAGAAAAATTAAACATCTGGATTGTTTTCCTACGGGCTTAGTGCCAGTAAGGGCAAGATACCTGAGTCCCATCTCTGGAGATGGGGGGAGCCTCCACCAACCACTGCTGCCTCCTCGCCTTAATCCTCCCTTGTCAGGACCAATCCCTGTGCTCAGAAGGTAGCTGAGTCTCCAGGCCCCGTTCACTCCTAGGCCCCTCTGCTGACAGGCCACAAAAATGTCAATTGTGGAGGTGGTTCTTGGAATATGGCCTCTCTCCATGGCTGGGGACTGGACAGAGATCGGACTTATTTCATGCAGGCCACTGAGCATTGACTGGGGTGGGGGTAACTGTCGCCACCCATCTGGCCTGGGTTTGCGTCATTAGCTTACGGGTGAAGGGCTAGGTAACCTACAAACCACTGACTCCCAGGTAGCAGCTATGAAAGGTGTGGTTGGAAATATAGAGCAAGCAGGGTTGGGGAGGACAGCCACTGCACATTTGGGGGTACATTTGTGTCCGGTGAGCTTCACCCAAATATACCAAGTATCCAGGGGAAAATGTCATGTAATGGCAACCTCCCTTTACCTAGAGCAGAACACGCAGGCAGAACGGTGGTGAATCTAGCTCCGTGCGGTGTCATCTATTAAAGAACATGGTTCTTGGAGTTTTGGCGCGTGGACTTTATTTGCTTCCCAAGAAAGTTCCTGGATGCCTCTTTCTAGCACAGAAAGCTTGCAGGTTATAGAGGGTGTCTAAGACCTTCACACAGACAGAGGGGCCTTGTTTTGCTGCAGCATCAAGCCAGCTGATGGTGATTTGAAATTGCCGGTTGCTGTTCATGCTTTTAACAAGTTCCTCAGTAAGGACAAGCGAGTTAGGCACAAGAACCACTGTAAAATGAAGTGGGTGAAATTAATCCCTGGCAGAACTCCCTGGACATTAGCCCTGCGTGTGTGTAAAGGCCTTTGATAGCCACAGTGGGTGTTAAGGGAGTAAACTGTTGTGATTTTGAGACTCTCTCTCCCTTCCAATGATCAGAGCCCTACACGGTACGGGAAGCCAGGATACACGTGCGTCACATTCGGGACCTTCTGAAGAGCCTTGACCCGTCAGATGCTTTCAATGGTGTGGACTGCAATTCACTCTCCTTCCTGAGCGTTTTCACTGATGGAGACTTAGGAGGTATGGCACAATAGACTTCTCTGGTGTGACACACCTCTCTGCTGCAGTAGAAAATGCAGCCGTACTGCCACACTGACGGCTTGCTCGGTTAAAGCACTTGGTTTAATGAATGGAGGCCCCATATCAGTGGGACCTGGGGTAAATTCTGAGCATTTCTCAACACTCCTTCCTAATCTAAATCATTGTTGAGTGGTGGGGATCGAGGATGTGGAGTCCTGACCACGCGCTTCCTGCTTGTGCCCCTGACCGCAGACTGCTTAATCGCTTTGGGACTCTCTCTATATTAGGTGCTTATGTGGCTCACGAGAATGCAGTATATGGACACCTCACACTCTTTGATGTTTGTCCTCACAGGACCCTGTAAGGCAGGGCCGTGCTGTTCTCCACACTGTACAGATGGGGAACAGAAACACAAAGAGATTAAGTGTCACACCGGTGGTTTATGTTTGAGCGGGAATAGAACCTGGGGCTCCCTGCCCACGCTGGTACTTAACCCCTGGATGATCCTTCCTGTCCAGGATGGGTCCATTTGCCCATCTGTAAAGTGAAAGCCTATTAACCCCTCAGGGCATAACCTGAGACTCTTTCCCAGGCTCTTACGTGAAGGTGTGTGGTGGGGACTCTTTTGGGGGACTGTTTCTCTATTCAAACAGTGGCCAAGGCTTTCAAAAACTGATGCCCCAAGTCTGTATCTGGGCCTCTACGTAAGTGACCTGAATTTCAGAAGTGTTGAGCGCCAGAGTTGGGATGCCCAGGGGCACAGAGCTGGTTGAGCTGCAGTTATATTTAGGTTTGGCAGAATTTGATTTTTTATTTTAAAATAATTTTGACAGCTAATATCAATATTTATTTTTAAGCTTTTTAAAAATTATTTTATCCACCTTCAATGGTTATAGCTGCGAGAAACGATGGGGTGGACAGATCATTATTTAACGACAATAGATACTGAGATTCAAGAAATTAAAGCTTTGCAAGTGTTAAAACACAAATTGTCACCATCCCATGTCAAAATACACAAAGTATATATCCTTAAATCAAATTCTAGTGGGCTCCAAAGCAGCCTTTTTCCTTCTTTGCCTGTCTGTAAATTTGTATTATTATTGCTGGAAATATTGTTCTGTTGGTTACAGTGCGTGGGGTGAAATGGATATTTACCGATTAAAATCTAATCTGTCCAAACCTAAGTATATTCATGGTGGGACGTTTTCTGTGTTGAGAAGCGCATCGGAAAGGTAGATATAGTTGTTTCTGGACACAGCAGCTTAGACGGCAGAGGTAACCTTCCAGAGATCTTTCAACGGGGCTCAAGACGACTTTCAACAGGAGTTAAACATCTTAACTCCTTTAGGCCGCTTTGCAAACTCCAGCCTCAGTGCTTAATAAAAACCATGTCCTGCTCTCATGCTAATGGCAGGGTGGGAGAGGGGAGCAGCGGTCGGTTGTTTGCACATTTGGGGCAGCTAAAGTGTTGTTCTGAGAGACCAAGCCGATGGGGTCGATTCTGGAAGGAGAGGCAAGGAGAAGAATTCCATGTGGAATATGCTGCACTGCACGCTGCCAGGCAGTCGCCGTTCAGCCCTGATCTCTCTATCTGTCTGTCTGTTTAGACAGTGGAAAACGGAAGAAGAAAGGCACTGAGATGGAACAAATTGACTGCACTCCCCCTGAACATATCCTGCCTAGTGGCAAGGAGAGACCCCTGTGTGCCCTCCAGCCCCAGAACAGAGACTGGAAGGTAAGAGTTATTTTGTGTCTTTGAAGATGGCTGCCCGGACCCCTCTTGAAGGGACACATTCGGGGACTGATGGTTGCACCTCAGTAAACTTTGAGACTTGCCCTGTTGAGTCCTGGATCCGTGCCTGAAGAGCTAGCACTGCTAGGCCAAAAGCATAAAGTTTAAGGTCCAGTGTTTTGCACGCAAACTGCTTTATAGCAGTGACCCGTCTTCTTGAAAGGGGTGGGAGGGAGAGCTTTTGTTTCTACCCCTTGCAAATTCTAGGAGACGGGGATTTCAAATAGCTTCAGTCTAGTTACGTTGGTGCTGCCCAAATCTTCCCACTTGGATTCCAACGTGGCTTTAGCAGCTAATGTTTTGAGCACCGTTGCGTCAAGAAATCCATGCCTGATGCTAATGCTGTGGAGGGGCTGCTCTTCAGCTGCAGATATAGAGCTGCACTCTGACGCTTGGGTGTGAGATGTAAATGAACACGTGGGAAAGACTTGCCAAGTACTTAGTGGGCCTGTATTCTCAGCACCGATAACGTGGGATCGGGGAGGGGGTGTGCATTTGCTGAGGCGTGTCCGTGTATGGGATAGAGCTTGCGTATGGAAGTGTGCAGTCTAACCTCGGGAAGTGTGTTTTGAGATGGAGGATCCGAACTGATGGGAAGGCTCGTGCTATGTACTTCTCAGCCTTTGCAGTGCCTAAAAGTCTTGACCATGAGTGGCTGGAACCCCCCGCCTGGCAACCGGAAAATGCACGGGGACCTCATGTATCTGTGCGTCATCACTGTGGAAGATCGACATGTTAGTATTACTGCGTCCACCAGAGGATTTTACCTGAATCAGTGAGTAAACAAGACACGTCCTCTCCCCGAGATAGTTTGCATTAGTTGGCTTAACATGAAGTGTGTCTTCGTCTTAGTAGTGAGTAACCTGATATAATTCAGCATTTATGCAAGATCCTAGCTCCATCCAGCATGGCAATGCCTATTTGGTCAAGTCTGGTATCCTTCCTCAGCAGTAGACAGCTGCCTGGTGCATTAGATGGTAACACTTCCTATTCAGCTCTAAGCTAATTGTGCAGTGCTGATTGAAATGGGAGGCAATTCCTTCCTGACCCCTGTGGTGACCATCTTATGCTCTGAAACGTGCGTTTGACTCCAGCCTTGCAAAATCTAGCAGTTCACCAGCCCACGCGTGGCTTCTATTTTCTCACCCTTTGCCATGACTATAGATGGTGTTAAATAATGAGGGCTGTGACTAGGGCAGAATTTTGCAAGGCTAACTGGTCTCCTTGGCGAACATAACTGATGGGTTGGAAGGGTGTAAAATCATGATTCATGGAAAAAATAAATCAAAACTAGAACAAAAAACCCTTTGCTAAGGGAGAGAGCATAAAAGTTGAGCGTGTCTGTGTCCAGTTCTCGTTCAGAGGGAGAGCCACTGAGACCATGATCCGTACAGTCAAAACACAGGGGAAGCTCTGTCCTGTAAAATCCACCCTTCAAGCTGGGAAGAGACAACATAACCCCATTAGAACCTGGTGGTGGATAGATTCTAGCGAAGATTTGCTGCCCCATCTGTCAGGTTGTGGGTTGAAGATTGCTGATTGTGTTTTAAGTGGAGGGGCTAGCTGTCTCTCAAAGGAGCCTGTTACAGCCTATCTGACTGGGTACAGAATATGTCACAAAGGTCTCTATTTTGCAAATTCTGTGGGTGTTTTTTTTTTTTCATGTTGAGCCATTTCATACAGTGTGTAAATTAAAAGCCGCCAAAATGCTGTTGCCTTATCTTGACAAGAGAGTGCTATTTTATCTCTGACATAACAAGAGCTTCTTTCTCTTTGCAGGTCGACCGCATACAATTTCAATCCTAAACCTGCCAATCCCAGTTTTCTCAGTCATTCCCTGGTGGAACTCCTTAACCAGATGAGCCCGACCTTCAAAAAAAACTTCTCAGCGCTGCAGAAGAAACGGTAGCAGCAGTATTTCCATGTTTAGTTGCCTTGGGTGTTCCCATTGGTTAAATTGCATGGTGTGAGGCTCAGATATTTGGCTGACTTTCGAGGGGCTTGGATGGTGCTGTCTGTCTCATAAAGCCATGTGTTGACTGCAACACTGTCTGCTTCGTTCAGAGTTGAGGAATGCTTACTGGAAGTTAGGGAAACTTTTGCATTTTTGTAGTAAGGATTTCCAAGTACTTTACAAATCATTAAACCTTGCAACACCTCTGTGAGGTAGGTAGTGAAATCATCAATTCAGGTGGGGAAGCAAAGATGCAGAGCTGACGTGATTTGCCCAGGGTTACTCAGCTAGTTACTGACCGAGCGGTACATAGAACCCAGGAGTCCTGACACGTGAGCCTCTTGGTAGTTTTTCCTGAAACCATTTGACAAGCCTACCTGCAAGCATGTAAACATATTAGCACAAATGGGTGCTGCATACATCAAGAGGGGAATAATTTTTCCATGTGATGTGCATTGTGGCTGGCATTCTACATTTCTTGTCATGGCACTGATCAGAAATCTAATGTCTGTGCCTGGGAACAGGGTTGGGTTCCCAGGAATGGATGGGAAAGAGACGCCTTTTTTTTTTTTTTTTTCTTGGGAGCTTAATCTCCAGTAAGGACAGGAGAAACAAATGGCCTCCGGAATCTGCAATTGTTTGCGTGACATAGAACAGATATCTTCTTATAATTGGCATGCCTAGCCAGGCACCAAAGAGTTAGTGTAACGCCCCGCAGAGCTCTGTAAGAGTCCTTGATAGCTGTAATCAGTCAGCGTTCCTGCATGGGCATAAAGAAATAAGACTAAAACCAGTAGAATATGAGGAAAAGTATCACCCAGGGATTTTGTTTAAAATAACGACTCCCCTGTCCATTACAAACCTGCAAGCACACACGCGTGTGGATTGCCTGTTGTTGTCTAATTTTTATTTTTTATTACTACACTTGCTGATTGTTTTATCCCCCCCGTCCTTGCTACAGAGACCCACTAACTCTGCTCCCAAATAAAACCTGCCATTCTTTGAAGAGTCCACTTAATGAACTGCCTGGACTCTGCAGGATATAAATTGACAGACACAATTGTAGGGCTTTCAAAAATCCAGCATCTGGTCTCATTAAGTAGATGAAAGTGACACTATACGAAGGCTAGGAATTAGCCGTGGCCTGAAACACACCACTGTGACTATCTGGCCATTTAAGAACTGATTAGTCTATTGCCTGTTGAGCCAGAAATGAGTACAGATGGGATTCTGTCCCCTGCTGAGAGCAGAGAAGCTACACAAAAGGCCATTAGGTGAACTTTGCTTTTTTGCTTCACTGGCGAATACGCTATATTTTACAACACAATCCATATGGGCCAAGGCTTAGCGCGAGCAAAAGCCTAGCTCTGACATACAGCACGAGATTGAATTAGCACAGCTGTAAGATGGTGGGGAAGGGGAACGACTGAAGAACTTCCTCCACACAAAAGCGATCTTGGTTCCAAGAAAAAGAGTGAATCAAATGTACCAAAGCCTGGTTTATTCTCCTGGTTGCTGTCGGGCCTTAAGCCCAGTTTCTAAGGAAATGGCCAATTCTGAGCACTGATCTAGATCGGCTGAAATTTCTTATAACTACAGAGCTGGTTGTGTTCCCTTTGTAGGGCTGGCTGGCCTCATGGTTCTTGTTGCTTAGCTTTTGTTGGGGAGGAGGAGAATTCTTTTTGTGTTCCCCAAATCTAAAGCTTCCTTCGGTGGAAATAATCTGATCGCTGTGAACTCCTGCCTAGGGTTCAGAGACACCCCTTTGAAAGGATAGCCACCCCCTTCCAGGTGTACAGTTGGACGGCACCACAGGCAGAGCATGCCATGGACTGCGTGAGGGCAGAAGATGCTTACACTTCGAGGCTGGGCTACGAAGAGCACATCCCTGGACAGGTAGATCTCGCTGCACTCTGTATTACTGTTGCATAAAGAGAACTGAAAATGGCTTCCCAAGGAATAACCACCTCCTGGCATCCATGTGAAGTGGGGAGAATTAAGATCCTCATCTTGCGGGTGGTGGGATTGAGGTACAAAGCAGCCAAGTGTCTTGTGCCAGGGGTGTCCCCGAGCCCGGGGCTGCTGACAATCTGTCTGCCTTCTCCAGCCACTAAATTTGCCTCCTGTCCTGCCACCTTTGTCGAATTATTTAATAGCTCAGCTCATAACTTTGCTTGCACCTGCCCATCTCTTGGGGAGTATCATTTTGCAGCACGAGTGGGTTTTTTTTTCCCCCAACGGTTCAGGCCCTGATCTTTCAAAGATTTTATACCCAGGTTCAACTTTACTCAACTGTGAGTAATCCCACTGACATCGGCAAAGCTGCTTTCAGTGCACAGAATTAGACTTCTGCAGAACTCCTTGCAGATCGGGACCTGAATGACTGGCTAGTTCTCCTTCAAAAGAAGCTCTGAGTGTCTGTCTTGAAACAGGCATTAGATTCACAATTGATGGCTCTGGCCCTAAGAACGTTGAAAGTTCGTTGGAGTTGCGAAATGTTTATTCTCTGTCCATTTATAATGTAACTAAATCTCAGGATGCTGGCTAACTAATTCAGCATCACATTCCTGTGAAACCCCGTAAGCTGCACGGTGTATCCGGAGCAATGCAAGATCCTAGTACAACTTGCAGTTTAAATGAACTTTGGGTGTGAGCGTTTTGCCACTGCTGCTGTTTGGATTTCTTCTTAAATTCCATGTCGCTCTGACTCCGTTTGTCTTTCTATTCTGGAGTGCGGGATACTCCTGCAAACTAGCCCATAAACGATAACCACCAGCCTGCCCCCTGCCCTGTCTCACCTGCGGCTTGCCCCTTTCAGACCAGAGACTGGAACGAAGAATTGCAAACCACGCGTGAGCTGCCACGCAAGAACCTGCCAGAGAGGCTGCTGAGAGAACGGGCCATTTTCAAGGTAATCTTGGGGCAGGGGGATTAGACGCTTGTTGTAGGCAATCCATACCCAGACCAATTAGAGCCCCACCCTGGGTTGACTGAGAGCTTCACACGGGCAGGTTGGTTTAAACTGTATAAACCCAGATGCTTTGCTAGAGGCTTCTGAGATGAGGACCAGGAGCTTTGTCTTCATCTTTTCCCCTGTCTCCCAAGCTGCCGGGAGAGTCTCATTTTCTTGATCTCCCTGCTCTGTTGGCACTGCCAGCCCTGACACAGGCTCCTCCCGGCCTGGCGCCCTGCTGCATGCCACCCGACAGCTTTTGACAGGGAGCTCAGGGATTAGCGCCTGACCTCCTCCCATTGGCCAGGTAGTCTCCCACCATAGCACCCAAGCATCCAAACTGAAGCCGAAGAAACTGGGCCCGGTCCGTAAGGTATTTAGTTTGAAGTATTAGCCAGACTCGTGAGGGTGAAAACCAGCTAACCTGACAGTTTGCTGTGGATAATGGTGAGATGGTGGCCAAGGAGATAATAGAACAGGTGCTGGGAGGACAGGGGCAGTGGGGAGCCTTGTCTCTTTACCCAGCTCGTGCGCGCGCTCGCTCTCTCACTACTGCCTTCACACTTCCTTTCCCCACCCCCCAACGCTCAGGTTCATAGCGACTTCACTGCGGCTGCCACCAGAGGAGCCATGGCCGTCATCGACGGCAACGTCATGGCCATCAATCCCAGCGAGGAGACCAAGATGCAGATGTTCATCTGGAACAACATTTTCTTCAGCCTGGGCTTCGACGTCCGTGACCACTACAAGGACTTCGGGGGAGACGTCGCCGCCTACGTGGCCCCCACCAATGACCTCAATGGGGTGCGGACCTATAACGCGGTGGACGTGGAGGGGCTGTACACACTGGGGACTGTGGTGGTGGATTACAGAGGTTACAGGGTAACGGCCCAGTCCATTATCCCAGGGATCTTGGAACGGGAGCAGGAGCAGAGCGTCATATATGGGTCGATAGACTTTGGCAAAACGGTCGTCTCCCACCCCAAGTACCTGGAGCTGCTGGAGAAAACCAGCAGGCCCCTTAAGATCCAGAAACACAAAGTTCTGAACGACAAGAACGAGGAGGTGGAGCTGTGCTCCTCCGTGGAGTGCAAGGGCATCATTGGTAACGACGGACGCCACTACATCCTCGACCTGCTCCGCACCTTCCCCCCCGACCTGAACTTTTTGCCTATCCAAGGGGAGGAGATGCCGGAAGAATGTCAGAAAATGGGCTTCCCCAAGCAGCACAGACACAAGCTTTGTTGCCTCAGGCAGGAGCTGGTGGATGCCTTTGTGGAGCACAGGTGAGCTGAGCAAACTTTCTGTCCCCAACTCCCGCCTCCCGGGTGTTGTTGGCAAAGGCCAGAACACATGCTGGATTGTTCCAGAGATGCTGCAAGACCCACAGGCGGCAGTGTCTCAGCGAAACTTCCCTTCTTGTGCAGCTAATATTTTCTTCCCTTTATCCCTCTGGTCCCACAGGGGCCCTTATAAAAAGTTAACTAGTGAGAGATTAAAACGGGGGCTTCTGAAAGGGTTCTGGGGAGCCTGGGAAGGATGTCTGGCTTTTAATCTCCAGCTCTTTCTCTGAAGAGTTAGATCTCCTTTCCCCTGCACGTTCGGTAACTGGGCAATAAGAACGATGCAGGTCCTGTAACGCCAGTCTTCCGAGGATCTCCGAGCGCTTTAGACACTCCCGGAGCCCCTGGGAGGCAGGAAACGGTTATGTACGTTCAGGGATCCCTGCAGCCTATAGGGTAGAAAGCAGCAGCTGCTTGATGTAGCTTGCTGCTTCGGTGAGGAAACAAACGAGTGCACCGTGCTCTGTTGCAACTGCAAGAGGTTGGGAACTCCCTGAGTGGCCGTGCGGCACTGAGCTTCACACGCCGACTTCAGTGTGGTATTCGGTGACCACACGTGGCCAGGATCTCCATTTCCCTCTGTTGGGGCAACCCTCGCCCTGTCGCTGTGCTGAGACGCTGCTTCGGGGCAGGCTCGAGGAGGTGCCCCACCTGCCAAATCACCGGCACCGCTTCCTGCTGCAGCGAGGTGTTCCCCTGAACTGCTCTGTTACAGGCCTTCCGGGCCGAAAGAACGGGGTGGAAGTGACTGCAAGGTCCTGCCGTTCATTGCCCCGCATAAAGTAGGTCAAACCCCGTCTGGTAGGGTGTTGGGGAAGTGCTGCTCCTCTTCTTGTGGCAGCTCAGTGCTACTGGACCTTGTGATATCAGAATCTGGAGGCAAAGGGGGCTTCCCCACAGAAGCAATGTTAATGATGACTAACAAAAAATGCGGCGTCCCTAACACCAGTCGTTAATGCAGCAGACCAGAGGGCCAGTGTCCTGTCTGTGTTCAAGTGTCGGTTTGCTCTAATATCTGAGACGTAGGCTCTCGCATGCTCTTGCAGATGGGTTTCTGATAGTCCGTCTTTAGCCACTGATCTGATGCCTGCTAGAGAAAGGGCAAGCCTTTTGGGTGATCTCACAGCCTGGTTGTCTTGCTCATCTGTGGTTATTTCGCTGACTGCTGTGTTCAGTTAGATCTCTTCTTTCCCCTCCTGTAGATATCTCTTATTCATGAAACTGGCTGCTTTGCAGCTAATGCAGCAGAAGGCCAGCAAGCAGGCGAACTCTGGCGTGCTGGAAAACAGGGCCTCCCCAGAGAATGGAACAGGGGGAAGTGAGAAATCTGAGTTGGACGACTGTAAAACGGAGGAGAACGTGACTGGATTAGATCAGGTTAAAGAGCTCGCAGAGACCATTGCATCTGATGACAGAACAGGTACCCACCCCTCCCCGTGCACCAAAAATGGCCCAGACGTCTCTCGGTAACTTTTGGATTGGGTCACTAATCAGAATGGCTTCAAGTTGGTGGGTGACAATAAATGACTACATGCCATTCCTGAGACTGGAGTGTCTTGCCTTCCCCAGTACTAGCACTTTAGTATTTACATGGCACTGGTCAAGTGCTAACAAATTAACCCTCGGGGTACGCCTGGGCAAGGATTAGGTGAGTGTTCCCAGCATCCCTTAAACACGGCGAGGCTCTGTCAGTGCTGGGATTAGCCATGAGCACATGCTCTGTAGCCATGAGCACATGCGGTTTCCCTGCCGCTGAGAATACGAGCGAGACAACACCTTCTTTGGACCAACTTTGGCTGGTGAGAGACAGGCTTTTAAGCTGCCCGGAGCGCTTCATCGGGTCTGGAAGGGTGCTCGGAATGTCCCAGCTAAATACAAGATGGAACAGGTGTTTCCCAACACTGCATACTGAGAATGCTGTTGCTTTCATTAGGAATATCTTTGCCATGCTACTGTGCACTTAGGCCGGTGTTGTCAAAGGGGCTGAGGAGGAGAGGCAATTGGATCCCATCCAAAATCAATGGGAATCGTGCCGCCTACTGAAAGTCCCGGTGTTTTTGTTTTGTTGCAGTGGCGAGATGCACTTTCTCTGCCATACTCTGTGCTCTTGTCTGGGTTTTGTGCTCTCTATCTATACCCCAAAAAACACTGCACTGCCAAATGCTTTACAGAGCGTTTGGCAGAGCAAAGCAGCAACATCTCTCCTCAATAATTAAACTTGTCTCTTTCTTAAACATCCACCGTCGGCTGCCTTTAGAATCTGTGTTACGTTACCAAGTCTTCTCTGTCTTCTTCCTTATCCAGTGGATCCCAAAAGCAGAGAGGTGATTCAAAACGCATGCAAAGCTGTGGGCTCCGTCAGCGACACTTCGTTTGACATTCGGTTCAACCCGGATATCTTCTCACCAGGTAGGGGCACAGAGAGATGGCTTGGAAACTGTTGTGTAGAGCAGCCTGGAATCCCTGTCTTCTCTCACTAATAGGCACAGGGCGGTGCAGGGTTCTCCACAGAAAGATACGATGTAGTTGTTTGCCACGTTTGAGCTACCGAGTAGACGTTGAGTCGTCTCCCACCAGTAGTCCACAAAACACTTGCTGGTGGTTTGAAGAACGGTGGCAGGGTGCGGGGGGCTGGCTTCCCATCACCCCAGCTGCTAGACCACATGAATAAAGGAGAAAAAACCCACATTAAACGCTATCCTAATATTTTCCATGTAAACAATTGAGGGGGGATGTCACATGGCCACTGTTTGATTCTCCCCTGTGCGGGGAAGGTGGTGGTTCTAGCACATCACAAACGAACTGCTGTGAGCCGATCGCAGCACATTCACCCGAGTCCGGATCCTGGGGTACGTCTGTTGGTGACCAAATCAGAGTGTAGATTCTGGATGCCGGTCCTGAGTGTTACGTTATTTCTTTGGGGGCTGTCCTGTTCCCATTGCCTGAAACAGGAGCTGCAGATGCAGTCGAAGGCAGGATTTGACCCCATACCTTTACCTGGGTGTAAATGCAGTGGAAGGAGTGTTCAGCTGAAATACACAAGCACCTTTTTAATGGTGAAGTCAAGGCTGCTGCTGACTCTGCATGGGGTGGCAGCTTAAAGGCGGTTCTTTGAACCAGAATCCGTCCGATGGAAGAGCTGAAGGAGCTACTAGTGGTTGCAGACTTTGTCAATCCTTCTGACAAAACAAACCCTCTCTGATTTCACCGACTCTTGGTTTTAGCCGTGTAAGTGTGCACGGCGCTTTGGAATGGGTGCAATGCGCCAGACGAAGACAGGGCTCCTGCCTGTAAGGTTTCCATTCTAAAAGAGTGAGTGGATACAGGACAGAGCGAAGCAGCCTGAACAAAGGCCGCATGGGTCGTGGTTATTGTAACTGACATGCTCTGCAGAATAGATGGGTCTTAAGGAGCATCTTTAAAGCAGGAAAGGGCAAAAGCCCTTCCATTTATTGCCACTTGCTCTTGTACATATATTTTGTGATTGAGGGTTTTTTCCATCCTTCCGTTTCTCAGCTCTTCCATTTCCTTCCCAGGTGTTCGTTTCCCGGAGTCCAGCAAAGAAGAGGTGCAGAACCAGAAGCAGCTATTAAAGGATGCTGGTGCTTTCTTACTTTCATGCCAAATCCCAGGCTTGGTAAGGAATTGCTGGTCGGGCTGATGTTCGCCATAAAAATCTTGCCTCTGATCTGGCCAGCCAGTGCAGCTGTGCAATTATTTCTCATCTAAATGCCTGGATTCTAGTCCTGGCCAGCAGAAGTTGTGCAGTACAGGGAACAGTGTAAACCTCTCTGGTGGTGCGAAGAGAAGAGGGGTTTTTCTCTTTCACAGCCCGCTCTTTTGAAGGAAAAAAGGTGCCAGTGAACAAAGAACTTGATCAACATCGTTTATACATTTAGTAAGGGATGGAGCTACTAACTGCCATATGGCCAGAAAAAGCCATGTGTGTCACCCAATCGGACCCTTGGCATCCTGGATATCTTACTGTGTAAAGCACCCCGGTTTTGAATCTGCTAGTGACTAGATTCCCTTGGGAATGCCATCAATTGCCCTTACTGCCAAATATATTCCTTATGTATAGCTTAAATTCCTCCCACCGTAAGCTTCACCCCACTACCCTTTTCTGAAGCTGTAAAATAATCCTCCTTCACTTATAGTATCCTGGAAATTGCAAAGTGCAGGACCTTGCTTCCTTGGAACGGATTAAACTCTGACCGTGCCATGTCTGCAGAGAAGAACTTCTGTTCAAAGCTGAACATAAAGCATATGCGGTAGAGAGAAAGCTATGGAAATGCAATGCTACAGAGCACTGGAAAATACACTGTAACCACAAAAATGCAAGAGTGACGATACAGTTGGCACTCTCACCTCACACTGACCCTGCATGCTTCGAAGGTGACTTAAAAAAAAATTCACAACCCAACAAATGGGACTTGTGCCCTTTTTTCTTTTTGATAGAAATGAAAAGCCTGTGGAGGGGTTATTTTTTAAGATTTCTTTTTCTGATTTTTAATGTAAGAAATATCAGGAATGACAAGTTTCCTGAAGGCATTTTTTTGTAGTGGTGCAGGGGCTGCAGAGGGAAGATACTTGTATGTGTGATGTGCAATCGTGCTATCGTTGAAGTGAAGCTTTAAAGCTCTCTCTTCCAAAGTGCCTCATTAGTCGCTGGAGTCGACTAAGAGGGAAATAAACAATGAATGAAAATCTCTTCCTGTATCAATTGCTTGGCTTTCACACGGTTCTCATGTCATAATTCCACTGGTTCAGTATTCAGCATAGCCTTCGAGACTCAAAACTCTCATCTTAAAACAAACAAACACACAAACTTGAACAGAAATGACCCCCCCTTTATACCAGACTCAAAAGGGGGCAGGGAACAAGCTCAATTCTTTTTCTTTGTAAAATACTTAGTCTACAGAGAGCAACCTAATTAGTGATCAAAAATACTACACAACTGTGTGGGTGAACTAGGTGATAGACTTGTACAGAACTGCTTTGTACACACTTCCTACCCGTTCTTAATACGTGAAGGGAGCGTGCATAACTGTGTTTAAAAATCATGGGGACGCATTTACTTTATCCGCTGTACTTAACAACTTCCATTTGCCATCACTATAATCCCAAATCACCTCCCCCACCCCGCCTCCTTTTTTGTTGGTGGTGATGGTCATCGTCCCCCCATCCCTAGTGATTTGTAGAGAGTGCAGGAATTGTGGTCTCCCCGCCTGACTACCGAAGGAAAGGACTAGCCCTTATTTCTCCTGGTTTCTTCGTTCATAGGTTCATGCTTGCAGGCGGTTGGGTCAGCAGCTCCTGGCCGAGCACGTTTGCCTAGCCCTCCCTGACACAACCGTGCTCGTCCAGCCACGGGCGTGCCCGGTCTGTGCCTGGATTCCTGGCAGAGGAAGGGAGGACACTTACCAGATGGAGCTTCTGAAAACCCTGTTTGAGGCAGTCTAGGCGCCCCAGTCAGGGATCAGGGCCCCACACGCTAGGCCCCTCTTCCCCCCCAAAAAGGATCATTGCTCTGTCTGAAACCGAGAGCGCAGTCTGAGAAAGGGGTTCCTCTAACGTCCATAGGGGCCAGAAAGGCTAGCACGTAGCAGCTCCTGTTGGGGACAACGCTAGCTAACAGGTGCCGGGCATTTTTGAACACCCGGCTCTAAGTGTCTCCATTCTGTCTGGTGGCTCCAGGACCCGTGAGCTCTCGCTGGCCCAGATTTCAACGAGGGATTTTCCTTAAGGGCCCCTCTGTGTCCAAACGGCTGTCCAGACCTAAGCTCCATGTGTTTTGCAGGTGAAAGACTGCCTTGATCACACGGTGCTCCCAATGGACGGCGCCACGTTAGCCGAGGCCATGCACCAGCGGGGCATCAACATACGCTACCTAGGCAAAGTCGTCGATTTCATCACCAAGACCCCTGCCCGCGCACAGCTGGATCACATCTATGTAAGCATTGGGTTTCATTGCAGCTTGTCACTTAAACTGCCTCTGGGTAATGGGGCCTGGCCAGATTCCAAGTCGGCTAAATGCGTTCCATCAACCTCCGTGTAAAAATAAATCACCAGGCTTTAAAACCAAACAAGAAAAGCCCTCGATGGGCAGGTAGAAGGTTTGACTCCCAAGTTTCTAACTGTTTTAATTGTAGTTTGGGAGGCTAGATGCCCTGGGGGGGGTCTATAAAGCTCTTTGGGGTAAAAGGCATTGCTGATGGGTCCAAGAGAGCCTGCATTTTTCGGGCCACACAGAGCCCCGAAAGTCCAGAGGAGCCTGGGTTGAATGGAAAGAATGTTTCTTGCAATGGGGCATGTTATTACGTGGGGATCTGATTGTGGCGCCCTGGCTCACACTGAGTAGGGACTGTGTTGCTCCAGGACTGTCCCATTGGAACGTAGCAGTTCTGGAAAGCCCCGATCCCTAAATGGGGCTTCATGTGCTACCCTCCCATCCTGCAAAAAGGGTCAGTCCCCCCCCCCCAACTGTTTACAGTCTGAGTAATTTGCAGAGCATGGTAGAACTCCGCAGTAGTAATGATTGCAGAATTGGGCCCTTTCTCAGTATTGACCAAAATACATCTAAAAGCAAAGTGTGTGGTGGTGTGTTTTTGTTTCCCCCCTGCGTCCCCTCTCTTGACTGACTTTTTTTGGTCCCTGCTCTTTATTCCTTTGGGTAGAAAATTGGAATCAGCGAATTGATCACCCGATCCGCCAAACACATCTTCAAGACATACCTTCAGGTACGAGCAGCTGTCTCAAGTCTTGCCATGTGGTGTCCTCGTTAATGGCTTTTCCGAAATAGAAGCGGTTTAAATTTTTCTCATTAGATAATTCATGGATGTTGCCTAGCAACTGGAAGTACCATCTCATTAAGCCTAATATAGGTACAGACCTTGGTATAAGGGAAAACAAGTTTCCACTCAAAGGAAGCACTCCTAGAGGCTGATCATTCATGCTTTTCTGCCCCAGAATCTCACTGATTACACTGAAGGCTTTTAAGAGTGAAATCACAGCTTGTCTTGCCTGTAAAATACTTTTTCCACTTAAGCAAACAGTAGTAACTTTGACCTCCTAAGATGCTTGTTTATTACATGAACTCTAGGACATGCAACAATGCAGTTGGCTTTATGCTAGAAGCAATAAAATCTGTGTCATAAGCATTCCACATTAGAGTCTCCAGATCCCAAATAATGGGTCAAAGGGGTGGGGATGTGGGGGAATGAAGTTTTACAGAAATGGTGAGTGACTTTTTGCGTGGCGCTTCGTGCGTGCTTGTTCTGTGGCTCGGAGACAAGCTGTCCTGGCAAACTTTCCCTCTGCCTCTGTTGGATATCGCAGTGGTATCTGCAGTACGGATGGGCCTGGATTTCCAGTAGAGTTGGGTCAGATGGATGCATATGTAACACGGAAAAAGTCCCCGTAACTGACTTCAGTGTCTTGCTACAGGGTGTGGAACTGTCCGGCTTATCGGCAGCCATCAGTCACTTCCTCAACTGCTTTCTAAGCTCCTTCCCGAATCCAATTGCCCATCTCCCTGCTGATGAGCTGGTCTCCAAGAAGAAGAATAAGAAAAGGAAAAACAGGAACCTTGGAAATGCTGATAACACTGCGTGGGCCAGCATGACCCCTCAGGAGCTTTGGAAGAACATTTGTTCCGAGGCAAAGAACTACTTTGATTTTAATCTCGAATGGTAAATATAACAATTTCCCTTCGCTTCCCCTCCTTGTGCCTGATTCTCTCTCTCTCTCTCTCTGTCTCCAAATGTCAGTAGCTTTATTGCGAATGGTGCCTGTGTTGCTTATAAAATCCTGTAAGAGTTGGAATCCGACTTTTAAAAAGCTTAAGTAGCAGATGGAAAGAGGCAGATGTGGTGGAGGGAGGGGGGGTTGAACTAGGATTACAGGTGGAAATTTAAAATGAGATCAAATTCGAGACAGATGTCCGGGAAGGTAAATTCAGACTGCACAAGCTGCAGATGAGGTAGTGCAAAGGATAGGAGTGGGGTCAAGAATCCAGCACGAGATCAGCAGAGGCAGAGAGGGGACTAGATACTTAATGGCCATGAGTTAGGCAGGAGTGAAGTCTATGGATGTTCCTAAAAACAAGGACAACTCTTATCTAGATTCTGAAATGAAGAGGTTGCTGATGATGTAAGAGGACTGAAACCCGTAACTGACGTTGCAAATGAACAAGAGTTTTTTTTCAAAACAACCCCCCACAAGATTTAAATCCTAATTAGCTGGTTGAACTCACTGTTCTCTCACTGAGATCAGAGAAACTAGATTTTACCAAAAATAAGGAACAGCTTGACTCGAGCAGCCCTGATGCTAACACTTAAAGTGGGGGAAGGAAAAAGATGCATGTAGGGCTGAAGTAAACTAAGATGGATACACCCAGCACGGGGGCTTCAGCACGAAAGCCCCTTGCTTTCTGAGATGGTTTTGTTGTACCTTCTTTGTTGATGAGCTCCTAACTGTACAGGGAGGGATGCTTCAAATGCTCCCTAGGTGGATGCTCTTCAGTGTAAACTTTCTCTGAGTTCTCTCCCCTGGCTCTTTTGCAGCGAGAATGTTGACCAAGCAGTGGAGGTGTGTAACCTACAGAAAATCACCCTCCTACGTGAAATCTCCCTCAAAACTGGAATCCAGGTGAGATCCAAACCCTCCCTCTTGCTTTCCTTCATCGCTTTCTGTAATGGGGAAGCTCGCTAAGGTGATGTATATGTTGGTGCCACCACAAGGTCTTTCAAAAGATGATTCCTACCCCTCGCCCTTCACTCTTCCCATGGATTTAGTGCTGAAATGCTAGAACTAGCCCTGCAAAGGGATTTTTAATAGTTCCATTAAGGGTAAACTTGCTACATATAAGGAGATTGGTCGGCTTCAGTCTGATAATTCCTTTGTCTAGTCCTGCCTCAGTGGTCCCACACAATACCAAGTGAAATCACTGCTGTGAGGGGGGAGAAGCTAAATTTCTGCCCAGCAAAGCAGGACTATGCTGTCCTCCTTACTGAGGGACCTCAGGAGGTATCTAGTCCAACCCCCTGCTCAAAGCAGGACCAGTCCCAACTAAATCATCCCAGCCAGGGCTTTGTCAAGCCAGCCTTAAAAACCTCTAAGGATGGAGATTCCACCACCTCCCTAGGTAACCCATTCCAGTGCTTCACCACCCTCCTAGGGAAAAGCTTTTTCCTAATATCCACCCTAGACCTCCCCCACTGCAACTTGAGACCATTGCAATGACAAAACTAGGAGCCACCACTGAGAACAGCCTAGCTCCATCCTCCCTGGAACCCCCTTCAGATAGTTGAAGGCTGCCATCAAATCCCCCCTCACTCTTCTCTTCCGCAGACTGATATTCTCCATATTGCCTGGTGCCGTCACCTTACCCTCTGTCACCTTTGCTGTGTTTCAGTCTAAGTGAGCGTCTAAGCTCTTTTGTGGCAGGGGTTTGTCTTGTTGTTTGTCTGTAAAGCGCTCCTCTGGCACGGTGTGGGAGCACGGGTCTGTGAAGACCTATAGAGAGAGTGGGAGGATGGAAGTGGGCTGACATCAGCATTTCTCTCAAGACGGATCGTAGCAGACGTGGGACCAGACTTTACAGTCTTTCTGTGAAGTCCAAAGTAAATGTCTGTCTGTCTGCAGTCTAGCATCAAAAACGGCTGGGCTGGCTTGGTTTGAACGGGTGGAATTTAACTCTGAAGTATCGAAACGAGTGTCATTTTGTTGGTAGGGCTGAGGACTGCTGGATTCTGTTCCTAGCTTGGCCCTCTAACACGCTGTGTGACCATGGGCAAATGACTTCACCTCTGTGTCTCCGTGTTGCCCATCTGGGAAACAGGGATGTTTGCCTGGTGCGCAGCTGGTTGCACAGCTTACCTGGGAGCCTGGTTCTGTCCTCAGTTACTTCCAGGCAGCCCCCTGAGGACTTCAGTGGGGTCACACACACGTAACTGAGGGTTAAATCTGCCCCAGAGGTTGATGAAGCGCTTTTGAGGGAGCCTCACAAAAAGAGGAAAGTATCTGAAACTGGTTGGCTTTGTTGTTTTGGTTCCTTCAGATCCTGTTGAAAGAATATAACTTCGATACGAAGCACAAACCCACCTTCACAGAAGAGGATATTCTCAACATCTTCCCTATAGTGAAGCATGTCAACCCCAAAGCATCAGATGCTTTCCACTTCTTCCAGAGCGGGCAAGCCAAGGTCCAGCAAGGTACTGCTAGAATGCGCCGCCTCTCTTCCCTTCAGGCTGGTGCTTAGGGACCCCGTTTTGAGCACGGACCTTCGCTAGCCATAGTGGAGGCAGGCCGGCTACCCTGTGTCAATCCTGGGGCCTTAACTGTGTTCTAGGAGGACACCTTCTAGCTGTGAGAGGGTGATACAGTCTCCAGGCCCGGTCAATAAAACAGTCCCTCTGTTGAAACTACCAGCAAGGGACTAGTGATGGACAGTGGAGCTGTAGGAAGTGGAGTGAGACCTTCCTCTGACTGCACACAGACAATTAAACCGCTGTTGGATCCCTTAAATCCAGCGTGGGTTCACAAGACCCAGATCATGATTAGATGGCTGAATTAAAATCTCTGAGAGGAGAAATTTTAGACGTTACCAAAAATAAGGAAAAGGCAGAACCAGGCTGTTACGACATAAGTTAGTGTCTTAGATGTAGAGAACTGTATGGCCCATTGCTACCTCCCTGAGCCATCTCGACCTCCTGCGTCATGTTGCTCTTTCTTGACAGATGACGCTTGTTCTTCCTGTAGTGTTAGGATCAGGATTTCCCATTGCGAATGGGTAATATAGTAGCCCAGGGATTCAGCAAAGGAAATTCCCATAGTGTTCTCCAGCCTTCTCTCTGCTACATAATTACAGGAGAATGAAACCGAGGTCACAGGTTTGCACTTAAGAACTAATTTCCTATGGGCTTTTTAGGTTTCTTGAAGGAGGGCTGTGAACTCATCAACGAAGCCTTAAACTTGTTTAACAACGTGTACGGTGCTATGCACGTGGAAATCTGTGCCTGCCTTCGGCTGCTGGCTCGCCTCAACTATATCATGGGAGATTACACAGAGGTATGTTGAATCTCCACTGCCGCTTCCCTGGGAAATGGTCTGCTTGGGCATCGGGAGCTATTTCATCCCCTCTCCCGCCCTAATGAAGCCCTTTGTGTGTTGAGATTAATGACGCCAGTGAGAACGGCAGAATGAGGAATCTGCTTGGGTCCAGGCTCAGCTCCTGCCATTTTAAACCTGTCTGTTTTCCTGTCTCTGGAATGGGTATGTCACCTGTTTCCCTACCGCATAAGGGTTCATTCGCTTCTTGGGAGAGCAGGATCTAAGCATTACGTTTTATTTAAGGAAACAAAACCACTGGCTTTCCCCTTTCACCCTTCATGGCCATCTTAGCCGGCTAGCCCATGGGCTTTTTCCCATGTGCCTAGCACTCTCTCTCGCTCCACTGGGACTCTTACTTGACTCCTGTTCCTAGCTGGAGGTCCTTGGTTCCTCCTGGTCTCCGATGAAGGCTTTCTTATCTGGTACCCAGAGCACGTGTCGTCCTCCCCAGCAAGGACCTCCCTGCTGGGTTACTTGGGTTGGGAAGTGCCGGGATTAACTGCCTTTCAGGCTTTGGCCCTAAGGAGATGTAGAGATGGGTGCCTGCTATGAGAGTGCACCCAGAAACAGAAAAAAGCATATCCTCTGACTTCCCGTGAAAAGGACATCTGGGTCTACCAGGAGCCAAAACTGGCTGTGCACAACTCACCCAGATTTCTCATTGCGTCTGTTGGTCTCTGGAAAGCATTTCTGTGGCTGAAATCCAAAAACCAATGGAAACTAAGCACCCTCCACTTCCTTTTTTCGGAGAGAGACACCTTCTTCTATTTGCGCCCAAGTGTCTCTTGAAACTTGGGTCTCATAATTTACTACTTCGTCCTGTTTGTCATTCTTTTGTAGGCCTTAAGTAATCAACAGAAAGCAGTGCTAATGAGTGAGAGGGTCCTGGGCATTGAGCACCCCAACACAATCCAAGAATATGTAAGTATAAGGAGAGAAAAATGCATGTAGCGTTTGCACCTGGTGTCCTTGTGACTTTAATTTATGCCCACATTTGCAAAACAGCTGCAGCCTCCTTTGCTTTGTAAACTAGTCTCTTGATAAACCTGTTCTCCCCATACTGCATGCTTTCTTGGGGGCATGTCTTTTCTTTTGGCATCTTATTACTAGGCACAAGATGTGTGAAAAGTAAGTCTCTGATAGCTTAGGCCGTCATTGAATGATACGAGTTAAAAGTAAAGTCCTGAAAAGCAGACCCTTAACCTAAGACTTTGTATGCAAATGTAATCCATTTATAGCAATAACAGGAAGAGAGAGATTTGAAATGCATTCTCCCAACTAACCAATCCCTATCAATACTGGCCTGGCATTCTGCAGAAGGGTGTATTCTCTCCCAAAATCTGATCTTTCAACTGCTCACGTTTAAATGGTCATCAGATCTTATGATTTTGTAAATGAATAGCTCAACCATAAGATAATATAAAAGACTTGGTTTTTCTGGTTTGTATTTGTCTTGCTGTGTGAGAGACACTTTCGTTCTGGTTTGCCGGATGTTTTTATTTATTTTTGGGCCCCCCACCTCCCTCTGGCTTTGTAAAATTCTGTGTAGCAGCTGGGATGTTCTACATGCAGATCAACTTCGAAATATCGTCTGAAACTACTAGGAGATACTGATATATATGTAAACACAGCCGTGTCTTACACAACACACCAGTGCTGCTTTAAGTTGACTAGTAGATTAGTAACTGTTTCTCCTGCGTATAACCTGAATTATCTGTGGCCTTAAAGGCTGAACTTTTCTCATGCCCAAATGAAAGGGGTGGGAGGGAGACTGGTTGATATGTACTGAGGATCTGATGCCCGTTTTAACACTTGACTGGTTCTTATATTGTAGATGCATCTCGCTTTGTATTGCTTTGCAAACAGCCAACTCTCCACAGCATTAAACTTACTGTACCGCGCACGCTACCTCATGCTGTTGGTATTTGGAGAGGATCACCCGGAGATGGCACTCTTAGACGTAAGTGACCCTTCCGAGTGAACGCCTTCTCTAGGCTCCCTGAAGCCTGTTCGTTTATTTTAATCTCGTGCCTAGGCAACGCCACGCCATCCCTTCCAATGTGCATTACTGCACAAGCCTTCCCATTATGAGAGAAGGAACAAGTTTGCAGATGCATAGACAGTTCTTGTGTAGAGAGGATGGGTGATCTTGGGGCTAAGACAAGATGCACGAGATCTGGGTTCAGTTCCCGGCTCTGCCATAGACTTCCTGTGTGACCCTGGGAAGTCATCTTAGCCGGCTTCTACCTCAGTTCCCTGGATGTAAAATGAAGATATTTTCTTTCTCACACCCTCTGCCTGCTCAGATCATGAGCTCTTTGGAGCAAGGACTTTCTTGTTATGTGCGCCCAGTGCCTAGAGCGGCGGGGCCCTGATCTCTGCTGTGGCCTGTGCAAATAGCTAATAAAAGTAACAGGCCCCCAAACATCTGTGTCTTTCGCTCTAAAGGCTTGGTCAGGAGTCACTTCTTGTTCTTTGCCCTTAGAACAACATTGGCTTGGTGCTTCATGGGGTTATGGAATATGACCTGTCCCTGCGATTCCTGGAGAATGCTCTGGCCATCAACTCCAAGTACCACAGCTCCAAGTCCCTGAAGGTGGCACTGAGGTATGGTGCTTCGCTCTGGGGACGTGGGCTGACGGTTTTGTTTGGGGGGGGTGTAGAAAAATCGGCCTGTAAATCTACCCTCGTTACATCAGGTGTCAGGCCCCCACTGGGGGCTGTTGAGTTCTGTCCCTCCCCAGCTGTGACCCAGCCTCCGTTCTTTTACATCATCGCTTCCCCACTGCCACTGCGGCACCATGAGCTAGACCGTACAATTCAGTTGGAGGGCAGCGATGCGTGGGGCAGCTTAGGCTGGGATAGCTGCTTCGGAAGGCTGAGAAACACGGGTCTAGAACTGTTTACACGTGGGACATACCCTAATATACTGTGCTTGGGGTAGTCCACAAGCCCAGTAAGATGATCCCTGCTTACAGTGCAAGAATACAAACAGTAAATGAAGGCAAGGAGGAGGGGGGTCAATATAATCAGTACGTTTGGGGACTGAGGGGGTGGGTTGGTTCTTGCTGAACTGTCTTGGAGACAGAGATCGTTCATGTGTATCTTTCACCGTTAAGGACATGATCCTATCAAGTGGCTCCGTATATCTCCACTGGGAGTTGAGCGCACTCAGTACCTCTCAGGAGCAGACCTTAAAATTGTTGGCTAGGTTAGAAAATGGGTAAATCCCCATCGCTGTGGACCGCTTCTTTGAAAAACTGGCACGTGTGCGTTGTCCCACGCCCACGCTGCACCATCTTCACTGTTGGGGTGAAGAGAAATGTTATTAAGCAGCCACAAGCGTCTGATTTGTTTTCCAACAATTGATGAATGCAAATAACATCTTCCCCCACGCCTCAGTGGCGCTAGGATGTGTGCTGAGATCCAGAACCTCCCTAGAACGACGACGCTAGAAATAGAAAGCTCTTTCCAGTCCAAGAACGTTCGAGCGGCTGATACCAAGCCAAGTCGACTCTCCCAGTTGGAGAACGACCAGATGACTTGGATTAGCAGCTCTTACTGTCACTGTTGCTGCCATTTGCCAGTTGTGTCTGTGCTGGGAGATTCTGACTCATGGCTGGGCTAGTCACGATGTTCACGTGTTTGCTTTCCGAGGAAACAGAATGCATTTTTAGAAAGGAGGAGGCCCTTGGGTTACTTCCTCTTACTCTGATTACCTGGCTGGGAGAGAAGTTTGACCAATTAGACATTCTTATGGCCTTCCTCATTACCTGGAAGTCCGGAGTACGTAACATACAGCTGGCATTTTAAAATTTCCCGGGCAGAAAACAAGCTTCCTGTTCCCTAAGCAGGAGAAAGTGACCCAAAATCAAAATCTCAAGTCCAGTCTGAGGTGGCTTTTCTTCTTTGGCTGGAGTGAGGAGGTTTTGATCTATTTTTTGCTAGCGTTTAGGTGTCATTTCTTAATCTTGGATGGAGTAAATCTGAAAAATGAACCAGAGAAAAGGTAAGCGCAGACACTGAGAGTAAAGTATTTGGCTGCCTTCTCCTTTGACCCTGGTCATTCCTTGAGCTGCGGTGCTATGGTGGTTCTAGTACCAGCAGCAGGTTTAAAACAAACCAAAGGAAGTACTTGTTCACACAACACTCAGTCAACCTGTGGAACTCCTTGCCAGGGGATGTTGTGAAGGCGAAAACTAACTGAATTAGATAAGTTCATGGATGATAGAGCCATCAATGGCTATTAGTCAAGATGGGCAGGAATGCAACCCTATGCTCTGTGTGTCCCTCAGTCTGACTGCCAGCTGCTGGGAATGGATGACCAGGGATGGATCACTTGATGGTCACCCTGTTCTGTTCATTCCCTTTGAAGCATCTGGCATTGGCCACTGTCAGAAGACAGGATTCTAGGCTAGATGGGCCATTGGTCTGACCCAGTATGGCTGTTCTTGTCTGCTTAGCACTGAGCATTGCATACGCCTCTTTGCAGCACCGAAGAATTTGTTCTCCCTGGGTTGACCATGCATTCATTAAATCTAGCTACGCGTATCTTTTCCTTTGCAGCCATCACTTGGTAGCCAGAGTGTACGAGAGCAAAGCAGAATTCCGCTCAGCTCTACAGCACGAAAAGGAAGGCTACACGATCTACAAAAACCAGGTCAGTGGCATGTGTTTGGTTCACTTGCACCTGTTGGCCTTCCGGTGCAAAGCACATCCTTCTGTGCTGAAATGGTCATGCATCTTCTAACCTGGGCAGAACGTCTCCTAGACCGTTGGGGAGGGTGGTCTGGCCACATTTGGAAAGCTAGTCTGTCTTCTTATTGCCACAAGGTCTCCCATTTGACTTACAACCTCAGCGTCGCAGTCACTCGTCCATTCTTGTGGTGCCCAGTCTCTGGACGTTACTGGACGTTCAGTCTGTGTGAAGCATTTGCAAACTTCATCGCTGCCGCAGACAACTGCGTTCTGTCAAGAAAGCAGTGACAAGATTCAGAGTGTGTTACTTCCTCGCATTAATTGACCTTTCAAATAAATCTAAGACATGTGTCAATCCTGTGGGGGCAGCCTCTCTTGATTGCAGAACTCGCTGATACGCCGCAAACCTGCCAACATGTTCAGGCAAAGCTGTCTGCCAAACAAGCCAGGCAATTGATTCAGCTCCCTCTCATTGACAAAACGCACAGCCTGGTGGAGGAAACACCTATAAGCCTGAGAGAGAACATGCCTCTACTTGATGCAAGCTCCCAGTGTTGATGATAAGCTGCCTGCAGGCAGTTGTCGCATGTTATGCCAGGTCATCTGCTCTAGTTCTGCAGTGAGACGCAATCCAGTCCCAGTGGGTCTTCAGTAGGTGGAGTCTTGCACTGTCCAAATAACCAGTTAGATGCTACGATTCAGGCAGAGTTCGGGGTTTGTTTTGGTTTGTGATATAGTTTTTTCTCTTGTAATTTCTGACCAGCTGGGAGAACACCACGAAAAGACCAAAGAAAGCTCGGAGTACTTGAAATTCCTGACTCAACAAGCAGTGGCTCTTCAACGCACGATGAACGAGATCTACAAGAATGGATCCAATGCTAACATTATGCCCCTTAAGGTAACTCGCGTGCATTAGGGGCCAGCGGTGTATTTGGCACAAAGGCAGGGACTTGCGTTTGCTGCAATAACAGTTGCTGAACAGTTGAGTACGATGGGTGACCTTTGTCTCTACTGGTCTGGGAGACATTACCTGCTCTGCTGACATTTCCCATGTGCACGCATGGGATTTCTTTGGCAGGCAGGAGCTATCGAAACAGAAGTGACACAGAGCAACCTGATGTTGAAAAACCCCACCTGCTCAGCAGTGTCCTGCTCTGGCTGCCTTACCTGCAACATCCCAGTTAAGACGTCCTTTCAGCTCCCCCCCAAGGGACACCCAGGTGTTTTGGTCTATGGGCGTGCAGAAATGGGCCAGAGAGAGAGCACCTGACACTGCCGGGTGCCTTTTACAAATCAACTTTTTTTTTTAAACCTTTATTTGTAACACTAGGGCATGCCTGAGTGGGACACAGGTGCTCTTGGCTTTGAATTTTTCAGGAGCTTTCAGGGTCAAGTAGTGCAAGAAAGACCTAGGAACCTAGATGCGACTGGGTTCTGCTCACCCCTCAGCTTAGGCGGTCAGCCCCAGCTGGAAAAATCAGTATGAAAGAATCAGCTGCTCGCTGGGTTATGAGGCTGGATGCCTGCCGCACCTTACTTGAAATTCTGCCCCTGCTTCTCTGTGACTGCAGGCGAGTCCCTCCTCCCTTCCCTCTGTAAAACGGGAATGCTGGCATTTGTTCCTTGGAAAGCGTTTTGAAAGCCATGGAAAGCGAGCACCATGTGATGAAATGCCCAGCGTATCTGCAGTGGCAGAGCTGGGCTGACGGGAGGCCGGAGAGCGTTCTCTGTTGTCGTGGCAGGGACCGGCCAGCCATCGGCGCTGCAGGAATTAGCGCCTGCCCGCATCGGCACGCGCACCTTGCGGCAGTGTGACGTCCCACTGCGCCTGGGAAAAGCCAAATGGCAAGCGCTCTTTGGAGCGTGCAGAAACTGCTGGGCGCTGGGTTCCTGACTCCCTTACCCCATGGCTTCTGTAAGGTGCTGAACCCCTGTGAACAGGGGGAATGTACAAGTAGCGCCAGCCGCGGCTCTGCACATTCCAGCTCGCTGGGGGCTCCCCCTCCCCACCCCTCAGCTACAGAACTGGAGAGATTAAAATGAAATCTCTTGAGCAAGATTATGTCCGCAGCTTGCATTAGGTGACGCGCTCAGGCCAGGACTAATCCTGCCCCCTGCTGTCACCTTTGGAGGGAATGGCTCTCTCCTTATTACCTGACATCAAAAAGCCCAAAGCATTCAAACTTGCCTCGTGTCATTTGTCCCAGAATCGATGTAGTTATTCAGTCCTATTAGCCTTTGGCATGGGCCTGCTCTGTCTCCCATCTCGCCTATCTACACAGGCACTTCTCTGACCTCCAGCATAGCCCTATTAATCGTGTTTATCACAGTGGTGCTCGAGGACCAACTAAGATGGGCCCTGTTGCACTAGGTGCTGTACAAATGTACATAGGAATACCTGATTTATCCTTCAGCACCCCTAGGAGTGGTATTAGGCATAAGGTATAATAAGTGGTATGAGGTAGTATTAGCTAGTGTGAGTAAATGCTGAGGTCTCTCTGGAGGTCTCTGTGTTCTTTAAGGGGGGCTTAAAAATGACTGACTTGATTTTTTTTTAAATCCTAGTTCACAGCTCCCAGTATGGCCAGCGTTCTGGAGCAGCTGAACATTATCAATGGAATTCTCTTCATTCCACTAAGGTAGAGTAGCACATGTTTGCTGAATGCCTTTTATCTGCTGCTTTCCCCATACCAGGGCCCCCCTGCGTGGCTATTTCAGATACAATCAGATTGCCCCATAAACCCCTTTTCCCAAGGGATTATTAACCCCACACTTCCATTTGTACTGAGCTCAGATTCAAGGTGGACTTTTTTTTTTTTTTGGGGTTGGTTGTGGGGAGGGCGGTGGGTTGGGTTTTCTTTTTACTGCATTGAATGAAAGGCACCAAGTCAGCACTAAGCACTTCTCTTCCTTAAACAAGTCATTGCTGAGTGTCACGCAGTGGCCTCAAGGTATTGCTGAACGCTCTCGGACGCCAGACCTTCAGATCCCTTAGTCTGCCTCTTGGGGATGGCAGAGACAGCCAGGGCTGACTGCCGACCATAATTAGGATGGGACGCAGGCTGGAAGAGCAGTCATTAGCAACACTCAGATCTTGGGTGGAGGAAGGTTGCAAAGGCATCAGGCCCAGTTTCAGATGCATAAGCCGTGCTGTGTAGGCTTCTGATCTTGTGATGGTCCCAGCAACCTCTGCCTGGGGGAACACAGTCACGGTCTCTTTTGGGAGGAGACAGCAGAGTCCCTTGTTAGAGCCGGATGGCCGCTCAGTAGGTAGAGGACTGAAAAAGAGAGGAAACTGTTCTAAATGATCCTTAGGCTGACTCTTAAACCATGGCTACTAAATGACTTTCATGGCTTGTGGCTTTGCAAGCTAATAAGGATCGTACATCTTGTGCTTGCTGATCTAAGCTGTTCCCCTGCCAGGCAATGAAGATGGTTTTCTTTCAGTTCCATTTAAAGGCAGAATTGGCGTGGATGCCCTTTGGAGCAGGTTCCATGGTCTAGAAGCGTAATCCGTGCTTGTCCTTATTCCCAAGGGCAGGCCTGGGACAAACAACGTAACGGTCGCATCCTGGCTTTGATGAATAACTCTAGCTTTCCAGTGACACGAGTGGTTCGGTAGAAGACAGCAGCCTGTAAATCTGTAGGGAAGTGTGCAAGAAGTCAGTGTAGCAGCAGTTAGGTGGGAGCAAAATGCTGGGCCCGCTGAGAGCTGGGAAGAATTTGTGGTGTTGCACGCTAGGAGTAGTCCAGTGGGGCAAGTACACAATCCATGCAGAGAGGCACGGGAGACTTAAATCCCTTCCCAAATTCTCCTGCCTGAGCTGTGATCTGAGCACAGCAAGTGAAGAAACTCTCCCAGTCCCGGCGCTAGGAGAAAGAGCTGCATGACACCCTCGCAACTTCCTCTGGGAGAGGGATGCGCAGAGGCGCTTGGGTGGAGCAACCACGTGAGAACTGCCCTCGGCTAACCCAGGGCGGCAGCTAGTGCCTGTTGTTTCCGGTCAGCGTGACATCTGTAAACCATGTGTGGGGAACATCGCAGCCTTGGGGTCAGAGAGAGAGCAAGGAGCAGTTGGGACTAGAAGGAGAATACAGGCGCTCTCTGAAGAGATCACTGCTCCCACACGGTTTTTGGGACCTAACTAAAGCGCTTCCTCTCCAGCATGAAGTGGAGTGGATTATTCTGCAGGTCAGCGGCTTTTGGCAGGACGGTGCAGGACCCCACTTAGCCAGAGGGATGCTGTTGTAATGAGAAACTGAAGGAGGGTGGAAATCCCAGTGGATTTCCTACCTTATGCCACTATCCCTTGGAATGCTCACCTTCCGTGTCTCTCGTTCCTGAAGCCACTTTAATAGCGGCCGCCCTTTCTGCTTCCCTCCCCAGCCAAAAAGACTTGGAGAACCTTAAAGCAGAGGTGCAGCGACGCCAGCAGCTCCAAGAGGCCATAAAGGGCAGCGAACAGCTGGAAGCAGAAGACAAAGACTCTGAGGAGAGCGTGGCCGAGCTGAGCATGCCTTCTGCTGAGGTCCTCCCGCCACAGAGCTCTGTTTAAAGTGTACTTCACTTTAAAACAAAAAAAATTAAACCCTCCCCTTTTTCTGAATCTGAACCAGGGTCTTGGACTCCCCTGGGGCAGCTTCTTTTTTTTTTTTTTTTGACAATGTTATTGCACTGGTACAATTAATACACAATGCAAAGAACTAATTTTGAGAAAGCTAATCTGTCAGACCGCGCTCGTGTCTGCCACGCGAAGGGGGAAGGCGGCCAGGATGCAGCAGCAGACGAGAGACCATCCTAGGTGCGCGCAGCCAGTGGCTGTCACGTCCGTGTTTGCGTGTGTGTGTGGGTGGGTGTGTGCCTGTGTGTATCATCAGTCCATTTCTACTTTGTACATAGATATGAATTCCAAATGAATGGTGGGGCAGGATGACATTTCTCAGGTCATTTTTATGTTGACTAAGGACACTTTTGCAAAAAACCATCATCCCATTGCTCAGTTCTAGCTTGAAACGTGGATTCCAAGCCAAACGATGTTGTTTTTTTACTTGCTACCGTAGGGGGGCGAAGCAGCCCTATTTGTTTGTCTGAATGATTTAAACCTGTAAAGAGTGAAGGGATATGTCCTGCTTTTTTCTACATTAGGACAGAGCCATTTGGGGCCGCTAGCCTTTTGTCGTTGTTGTTGAGAGTGGCCGGGGGATTTTCATAACGTTCACATTCTGATTTCGTGAGGTGTATGTCATCCTGTCACTTGTGCCCTCTGCTTGAGGCTGAGTAACTTAGCAAATTGCAGCCAAAGAGTAAGGGTTTAAAATAAACAAACAAACCTATAATTAATCCATTTACAATGGAAAATCCCAGTGCCTGTCAGCAATCCGTGTTGGCGTTAAAGTGGAATGTATAAATTCGCACAAGGGGAAACCGCGCCTCTGGGAATAGCTGGGGAAAGGGAGGAATGCCTTCTTACAGACGCTGCTTCAATACAAAGCTGAATGAGCATCACAAGTTGATCATCTTTTAATTTTAAGGTAATCAGCAAATTGATACAGGTTTGAATCATGTCTTTCCACGGCCTAAAATTACTAGGTGTTTTTCCTGCGGGGTGGAAAAAATATTAACCCCATAGCGCTCACTATTATGGGTGTTTGGCTCACTTTTTTTTGGCATGCTGGACTGAGCTCACACCCAGCAGCACTTCCGTTGCAGGCAATGGATGTTACTGAAATGGCAGATGCCACCAATGAACAATATTGATTTTTTTTTTTCTCCCCTGGCCCCGGCTTGCCCCTGTCTGCCCTTAAATAAATAGAGCATGCTTCGTGCTGGTGCAGTCGCAAGGCAAATAGGTTGTATCCACTGCAGGCCATGGTATGCCGACAGTTGAATGTCCTTTTCCAAGTAAATGAAGACATAGGGTGAGATACGATTGCTAGTCCAACACCGTAGCGTGCTGCCGAAGGAGTCCAGGCTCTCTTTGGCAGCAGTCGTACTGTGTTAAGTTGCATTGCTTTTTGATGACCCTCTGGAAAACAAGTACTATCACTGTGCTCTGTACCCTTGGTGTCCTGTACTGCGTTACTGGGTATGTGTAACTGTTTTTTGGGGGAGGGGACGGAGAGCTGCCTACATCGACCTGGCTGGAGGAGGTACAGAGCAGGCGGCATCGTTGATCCAAAAGAACATGCTCCCTCTGGGGGGAAAAACCTCCAGAAATAACTGACAAGGCATCTTTCACACAAGGGTTGTGGTAAATGTCTTCCAGCTCTAGTCCAGTAATTAAATCTTTTAAATAAAATACAAATGTGCAAAGTAGCTTACTAAGAACTTGATTTTTTTTATTTGGGGTGTCGAATCAAAGCTGAGTGCAGGGATTTGTTTAACAGATGTGGCTGTTTAAAAGCAGCTGATTTGTTCTACTTACCATTGGTGTAAAGGGAGTAAAAAGTCCTGGACCCACTCCCAGGTGGGTTAAGAGACACTCAAGTTCTTCTGCAAACTGCAGTGTTAATTAGCACAGAGATAAACACCCCCTGAATTTCAAAGGGGTAAGTGTGTCTCATGCTGTTAGGATTGTCAGGTGCTAACTCATTTTTTCCAGTGTGTTTAATTCCCTATTAAGTACTTGATGTCTTTTCGCTTGGGGCATTTAACACGCATTTTCCCCCTGGCTCTGTTTCTAACCAAGCTCAAAACAAACCAACCCCCTGCTTTGTGGATTTTGGACCAGCAGCCTGTTAGGAGTGCTCTAAGGCTAGGAAAGCTTGTTTTGTGACACCCTAGATGGAGCACAGCTAGGATTGCCTCTTTGCCCCCTTTTTAGAAGTAATACCAACAGCTGTGGCCAATAAAAATAAAGGGTGTATGCTCCACCTTCTCAAAGCTCATGTGCTCTGCCACCCTCTGAAACCACATGCAAATCATATAGAAGGTAGCTAGTTGTACGGCCCCTTGGCTGGGAGCCGCAGGGCGCAGGTCCCTACTCCCTTCCTGGGGAGATAGGCTAACTGGTGATGCCCTGCCCACTACGAGAGGCAAAGCACAAGACCCATTAGGGTGAAGCCGGCCACTTGTCACAATGTCTAATTTTGAGTGTACTATTACTTTTGTTGCTCTTCCTGCACACAGCTGTGTGCAACTGTAGCATAACACATAGTCGTCTCTCAAAAGTCCCCACAGGTAGGTCACCCTTTTCTTTTCCTTGGTCAATTTTTTTGTAACTCACTTAATGATTTCTCACTAATTTGTACTACCCATGAATGTACATGTAGGAAATTCACAATGCCAAGTGCCAAACGGTTGCAGGTGTGATGGTGTCCAGGGGCAACTAGGGGAAGACATTTGGAGTCCACCCAACCACTCTTTGGAAAGAGCAGAAGCGTAGGAGTGAGACCGTGAGTTGGCCAAGCACTAACGCCTCCATCTTCCCTTTACCCAGACTCGAATTCTGGGCAGCAGGGGAAGTGGACTAGATATTGAGAAACAATGCAGACACACACTGTTCCTGAGTAGTGGAGCATCCACAGTGGTGTAACATTCTCTTTCTGGAGGCGAAGCTGTGTCTACACACACACTTGCCGAGATTTGATTTTTTTTTAAACTGCGCAATTCTGTTTAGAGAATCCCTTGACCTGTCTTGTCTTTGCTACGGTTGGGTGCAGGAGGGAGCAATGCAAAGGAGGAGGAGACTAGTCCATTGGCTGTAGAGGAAGGAGTAAAATCTCCCTTATCCTTCCATGGCCTGTGTTTCCTGTAATTTGCAGCACAGCAGCTTGCACCCGAGACATGAAAGCAAAGGCCAGTTTTGGGAGTAGCAGGTTTTGCTCTCCTTAGCCATACACACAAATGGGGCCCTGCCAAGTATTTTTCTAAGGCACAGCCTCTGACTGTTCCACACCCTGCTCCAGCTGTGATCAACTTACTGAACTTCTCTCCATGGAGTCCCTCTTTCAAAGGCAGATTTCCTGACAGGTGGAATGACACCCACCGTAGCAGAGGAGGATTGGTCAAAACCCTTATAAGCAGTAAGGGGCATGGGGCCAGATGAGACTTAAATACAGAAAATGAATCCCCAACAGCTCCTGCTGGCTTTGTTTGCTATCCAAATTTCCACGTATGGACAGGGCACAGGATTTTTTTTCTTTTAAAGCTACTCAGGATCAACACAACAGCAACAAGTAACCTCCCATCCACCTTCCTTTGGTTATTCCTGCCCTCAGTGCCAAAATGCAGTGTTGGGGGATACCTGTCTTTCTCAAAACACTAAAGAAAAAAAAGTGACTCCAACTTTTTTCCTATCATTTGAAAGACTATTTTAAACGCTTTGGCCTTTGCAGTTCTGTTTTCTAGCCCGTTCAGGGTTGAAGCGCAGTTGTGTGCGCTATTCCGACTACAGTACGGCGAGAGCCTAAAAGCCAGCTTCCCACAGCTGTTCTCTGCTGGAAGAGGGGCCAAGAATGAAATACAGTGCATCACTTGCCAGCTGGGCCTTGGGTTTCTTTTTTAAACTGTTATAATCCCTCGGCTCATGCTACAGGATAGTTAATACTTTTAATAAATGCACAGGGCAAGTAGCAGTGCCAGCGTTGGAGGTTCAGCATTTCCTCAGGACAAGCTTCAAATGTATTTCAGCAGCATTTGGAAAAGAATGGGGGTAAATTAAGTGTCTGTTACATCAACTGAGCCTCGCCTTGCTTCAAAAACAGGGACGAGCAAGCAGCAGCTGATTAGGTGGCTGCTCATGGAGGAACAGACCAGAAGGTAGGTTTGGAAAGATGGAGTAAGTCAGGTTCTGCACTATAAGATCCCAGATTCAATACCAAATCTCAAGGGGTTTTGACTAAATTCAGTCAAACAGAAGAATCAATTCTCATTAGTCTAATTGCAGCAGCTGCTCACTGCTGCCTAGGGTGAAACAAAGATGCTCGTTTTGGGGAGCAAGGGGAAATAAGTGTTTTAGTAGGAGGAAGAGGAAGAAGTGGGCAAAAGAAAATTACAGAACTCCAAAGAAGAATTGATTTAAGAGCAGAGAACCTCACCACCGACCCCCCCTCCCTCGCTAATGTTCCCCTCTGTGCAGTTGAAGCTCAGTTCTGATTAAACTGCTTAAACTCAAACCCAGACTCCTGTCACCCCACTCGGGCTCACGTTGCAGGCAGCCATACATACATTTATTTGTAGGACCGTAAACAATACAAACATCCACTTATTAGTCAGACTGGCAAGTGGATGACTCACTTTTCATATAGACCACTGGAACAACAGGGAACACTGGCAAAAGCAGCCAGAGGAAATTATTCCTGATGAGTACGAGACCTATTTTTAGCCTCACTGCTTCCTTTCCCAGAGGAATTTCCAGGATTTGAGTTCATGTCAAATATTCTGCAATGATACATAATTAGCTGCAATTCTACCTTTTAGCAGACCAGAAACGCCACTATTTTAACTTCAATTGAAACAAGAACGGGCTACTCTGGCTTCAAACACTAAACCCCAAAGCAGAGAATTAATACTCAGAGTACACGTGAGAGAGAATCCTGAAAACCTCTCACACACTGGAATATTCAGGTCCCTGATCGCTTACCCCTCCACTTTAACAGAAAATTGTCCTGGGAATTAGTGTCAGGTATTGTCAAGTTTTTCTCAATAAGGCACTCAAAGAGTTAAGTTATCCATCAAGAAAGAGGGCAGTGGAAAGTCAGGCACGTAGATTTCAAATTTAAGTAGGGGGCAGGAGGTGTGAAACATCCTAGTGCCTTGTCTCCCACACCGCAGATGTAAGTGACATGTTTAAAATTACAAGAGGCTTTTTCTTGTTTGACCTGCTGCCTAGAATGGCTGGTAAGGCAGGAGACTGGAGCAGAATGAAATTCTTTTACATCCTCCTATATGTCTAAGCTAGACACCTCTGTGCTGTCCCAGGCGCCGTCTACACTATTAGTATAGCCAGACTAGAAGAATAAGTGCAACAAAAAACAATATAACTCATTCTGCTGAATTCTTTGTCAAAGCAGGCAAAAGATCCAGAAGTTGCAACATGCTGCACACATTGCTGGACAATTGGGAAAACCCCCTCTAGCCCAAACGGGCAAGTCATCTTGTTCTGCTACCAGGCTGTATTTGTTTATGCTGAGAATTAAATAATGGAAACAATACCTTTTATCTGTGTCAAAATCACTCTCATGATGTGCAATTAGCCAGCAAGGGGGAGAGACTTTCTGCTGAGCTTACGGAGGTGTTTTAGAGCAGAGGGGACGTAGAAATATAGGGCTGGAAGGGACCTCAAGAGGTCATCTAGTCCATCCCCTTGCATTGAGCAGATATACCTGGACTATTCCTGATGGGTGTCTAACCTGTTCTGACAGTGCCACAGGATTCCAGTGTCTCCCTAGGTAACCTGTTCCTACGCTTAACTATCTTTAGACTTAGGAAAATTTTCCTTGTATCTAACCTAAATTTCCTTTGCTGCAAACTAAGCCGATTACTTCTTGTCCTGCCTTCCGTGGACATGGAGAACAATTGATCACAACCTTTCCTATCTGAAGAAAGGTGTCCCCCCTCAGCCTTCTTTCCTTTAAACTAAACATGCCCAGCTCTTCCAACCTTTCCTCCTAAGTTTAGGAAACGACTTATGAAAAAAAAGATGAGTATGGACAAAGTAAATCCAGCACTCCTCTTCTGCCTCACAAGAGGAGAAAAAGGCGGTCACTGGAGCTGAATAGCAACTCATGTAGACTTGATAATGATAGTATTGCTTTTAGGAAAAGGTTATCACGGGCCAAAAGCACAAAAAAGAATCCAACATTTCTATCTAGTTACATTAAATTGCTCCCTTGTGTAGAAGGGTGCACACACAGAGCCTGTGCACCTCACAACAGGACACAAACCACCCACAAATGGATGGGATTAGAAAACTGCCCCCATGGGCAAGTTACTTCCTAATCATCTGTAAGTAGCATTTCTTCAACTTTCCTCAAGCCCCTGGTACAGGCTGCTATCCCGAGACAGGACTGTAGACAGAATACACAATATCCCCAACCCCAAACATTCAAAAATTGTGCATCAGACCTGCAAAGGGTCATAAGAATAAGTTTGGGGTCTTTGTCTTTCTGTTTAAGCCTTTATGGTGCAATGGGGTCATATTTTCAAGCTTCTCTCAGCAGCCACAAGGGCTAGAAATTTATAACATCAAAGTTCAAATTTTATCACAGCATGATTCCTGGTGCTCTGCCTTCAAGAAAACACACCAAATGCCGTAACTGGCCATATTGTAATGGCAATTGCCAAGTGTTTGAGTGATCATTCAGTGTAGTACAGTAGCCACTAAACATACTGCATTAAGAGACCTTTCAGTAGGTTGCCAGAGTCCAATTGTATCTTCCCACTCCCTCTCCTCCACTGCAGCTTTTCTTTTCATCATTGCATTAAGTCGGCAGTTGCTATTAAGTTCCAAACACTGTGACCTTCTGAACGGCTCTAATTTCATTCTAGCACAAAACAAAGCACATTTCTTCACGCACACAAACATGGATGTGTCAGCTAGAGCCACCGATAGGCCTTCTTCATGCAACTCAAAAACAGATTTGAAAGAAAAGGCAGGTAAATAGTGACCTTTACAGCAATACCCCAAGTCCTTCAATTAGAAAAAGCACATGAAGAGTACGTGTGGAAACTGGAATTTTTATTTAAATGAAGAAACCTCATCTGACCCATTTTGTGTGTGCATGCATATATTATATATATGCATGCAACTCCTAGACAAAGTCTCCACTGTGCTAGAAAGTTGAGCTAGAGGAAAACCATTGCCATGATGAATTACTGGGAAAGCCTTCACATCAGGAATAAATCTTCACATATCGATGATTAACTGCTTTAGGGAAAAAACACGTAACCAGGAGGCTGGTCCTCATAACTGGTGTCTATCAACTTTTTGAAACATTCTTTGTAATCGTGAGAAAGCAGCTACTCTTCAAAACAAAAATCACTCTAAGGGAATTAGGATGACGATTGATTATAAGCTACATACCCAATGAAATATGAGCAATGTAATGCTATGGCAGAGAACAAGCAGACCACCTTATTTGAACGGACAGATTTTCTTTTGATTTACACTAAATCCTTAGATTATGATCTTGCAGTCACAAATTATTGACCATTATCACTGCAGAGAGCATACGGTTGACCAATGTATTCAATAAACTGCTACACTGAGTTCTAGGTTACAGCTTAACTGTGTAAACCAGCACCTAGTCTTTGTTCCCTTAGGGACTGGAAGAATCCTCACTTACATGACCATGCTTTTCCCAACAAAAGCAATCCAAAATAAACTACGCCAAGCCATCTTGACCGAGGTGTGATTTGGTACAGGCAAAAAGTTTCCTTTCTAGCCATTTGTAGCCAGAGACGGATGCACTTGTAGTTTATCCTCAACTTCAGAAGTGTTGAAAACTGGCAGCGCGATAGGTTA
Source organism: Mesoclemmys tuberculata (assembly GCA_007922155.1). NCBI lineage: Eukaryota > Metazoa > Chordata > Testudines > Chelidae > Mesoclemmys > Mesoclemmys tuberculata. The sequence goes on from ML675623.1 coordinate 12,196,342, forward strand.
TCAATGAAATAGCAATCGGAGCCTCTCTCCCCACCGGAGAAGGCTGCACTTTGGTACAAAGAGCCTATTTCCTATGTAGCACGTATCAAGCCTGAAAAGGTTCACATTGTTTCTCTTTCAACTAATGGGATCTTACTCATTTACCATTTCGTGTATGCCAACCCACCATTGCAGTGTCCTGCTCTGCAAGCTCTTCACGCTGGGTCCTCTCTAACAAGTAGCTTATGCTCAAAATTTGCTACTCTTGAAATTGATATCTGTGGAAGGGAACTGTCCTCTTGACAAGTCTTAAAGACAAAAATTCATCTCAAACAAGCAAGCACTGCTGAGACACGCCACTGCAGTATCTCGGTACTGTTGCTACAAAAACTATCATGAAGGACATTTCAACAAACCTTAACCCCAAGCTGTGCTGATACCATCAAAAAGGCTGAAGACTAATAAGGAAGTCCTCCATTAAAAGCACTATATGAACTGATGCTTGTTTAATACGAAAGGACAAAATTAGGAGGCAAAGAAACTAAAAATAAATGGGAAATAAGATTCTAGACAGCTTCCCTTTCACTATGCAGTGTTGTTCTAGTCGTGTCAGTCCCAGGATACGAAAGAGACAAGGTAGGTGAGGTAATATCTTTCATTGGATCAACTTCTGTTGAGGTCGTCTCTCTCACCAACAGAAAAGTTGGTCTAATGAAATACATTACCTCACCCACCTTGTTCCCCTTGAACTAGTCAGTCAATTTTCAGTTTGCATCACTTAAACCCAAGATTCTCATGTACTTATTAATCAACATAAAATATTTACACTCTTCCGGGTTGGAACGGATTAAAGAGTTAATTTTAAAAGAAGAGTTGAGTAAAATCTGAAGGGTGAACCTACAAGACTTTTTTTTTTTTTTTTTTTTTGGAAAAAAAGAGGTTTAATTCTTGCATCCAAGGAAACAAAGAACACTTCTAGTTTTATATGCATTTAATAGTTTACCAATTGGTACAATAAGATTTTTTTTTAATATGCAGAAAACATGAATAAATTTTGTTTTACACAGTCTGAGAGCAACAAATCTTACTGTAAAACACAGAGCAGTATTATATACATTCCTTTACTGATTTTTTTGTTTTTTTAATTGTGTCAATATCTTCAGTTAACTCCTACAGTTTGGGAATGGTTTTCTCCAACTGCAACCTCTACATTGTTCTTATGAAAAAAAGTTTTTGTTTGCCTTCACGTCAATGTCAGGATCAAATTCTAAACTTGAAGATTTCACTAACTTATCTTCAGAATGAACTTGGGGAAACCTGAAGGGTAGGTAGGACAAGAAAGCAGCTACTTACATGACACAGTGGAAAGATAAAAAAGGCCAGTTAAATCCAGTCGTGACTTGTAAATCCAGCTCACCCTCCTCCATCCCTCAAGTGTTTTTCCCTACCATTTTTTACATGGAGTTTTTCTCCACTAATGGAGATTTTTCTTTGTAGTAACTAGTTTTCGTTGTAATACACTGGACTTTATGTACAGCTGGACAGAGAATGAGTCAGTCTAAGTGCCTTTCTCCTTCATTCAATTCAGCAATTTTTTATCTTCAAATTGTTAAAGGATTATCAAGCCACCACGGTCAACAAAAAATATATATATTTTGTCTTTTAAATAGCTTTTGTTCCCCATAAAAGCTATTTAAGAGTGATATTACCAGGCAGTTCACAAAAACAGAAGGAGGCAAACAGGAGAAGCAGGGTACTGACAGTGTAAGTAGACTGGGCTTGGGTGAGTCTATAGCCAAAGCTTTCAAAACCACTACAGTGCTCCACAGCCCTTGGACAACTTGCTAGCAACTAGTTTTGTTTTGTTTTTTCCTTTTTAATTAGTGCCCTGGGCACATCATTGGTCACACCATACACAAAAGCAGGACGGCTTTTTAATCTTCTAAAGTGCAAGAGGACTATAAAACATCAACTTTCAGATTATGTCGAAACCACAATGAATTTTGCACTTTCAAGAATGCATCTAGGATTTCCTGGGCACAGTAAGTTAGTGTGGCACTGGAATGTCTATCTGTTCTCATTCGTTTTAACAAAGAATCAATATTTGTCTATTTGGGAATGTAGTACTGCGCATTTTATTTTAAAAAAGGACGCCAATTTTAGTAAGGAAAGTGACGAAGCAGTGAATCTCTAAACCCTCCACTAAATTCCTTTTACAATCCAAACCAGTAACCTCATTGTTGTACTTATCACAGGAAAGGCACAGGATTAGACAGCTGACAGAAAACATTGAAAACCGTGAAAAAGATCAACAGTGTAATATTAAGAGTCTACACTGCAGGAAACCCTTATAAATCCAACTCCTGTGTTGTAGCTTTCACTTTTTTTGTCTAAAAACAGGGCTTTAACTTTTGATCCACTTTAGGACCATCCCTGAGATTATTCACTGCTTATTAAAGGAGAAGATTGCAAATTGAGTTCTTGTAAGTTTAAGTAGTCAGCAGGATGTTTCACTTTCTCAAGTAAATAAAATGCTGCTTACAAAACTTTAGTTCCTCTTTGTCCCTGTAAATCATGGCATGCTCCAGGGAAAGAATTGCAGTGCACAACTTCCACGTAATAGGTACCTTTAATCATTCATGGTTATGAATTATGTACATGTGTGGGGTTTATTTTACCCTTAAATAACTGAAGTTGCTAGATCCGATCAGGAATTAAAATGCAGCACTACTGTACAGTTGCAGATGTATAAAGGAATTTTAAAACGCACCACCTCAAAACAGGACAAATAAATAGCAGCAAGTTATTCCAGTCGAAACAGCTTAAGCAAAAATAACTTCAAATTTGTGTATTTTTTCCTGTAGAAAACATTATCCTGTATGATATAAACCACTAGATTTAAGGAATTAACCTCCATCTTCATCTGCCTTCCAAACACATTAACACTCAGTTTCCTCCCCTCTGCCAGAGGCATGTTTATGCAAGGAACCAATATCAGAATCCAACTCCTGGTGGTTTTATGGACCCTCTGTGTGACTGTAGGGAATTATTTAACTGCTCACCATTTTTTTTTAAGTTTATGTATACCCTCCAATCCAATGCTTTCCATGGAATCATTTCTTTAAAAAGGGACAGGTTTTAAAAGCCATGTAAACAAAATGAATAAAACAATGCACAGAATAAATTCACCTATTAAAACGTCAGACTGGTACTTCATTATATTGCAAATTTTAAAGTGGATTTTTAAAAAGACCTGGTTAGATAAGGAATGGCATTCTTAATTATCTACAATGGAATTTGTCACAAAAAAGCTGATTAAAATATTAATTTGATGTTTTCATTCACTTCAGATCAAAATATGTAATTTTAGGGATTTGCAAATTAAAAGTTCTACCTGAAATGGACATACTAATCAAATCAAGATTTTGTTTGGTTTTTAACATTTACCTGATAGTATCATTCTCACATTTAGGCAGCTCTTTATAAGGCTATAAATGTGAAAATTATTTTTAGACACTTGTATCAAAATCTGTAATGAGTCCACCACTCTACAATCAGATCCATTTCAGTGCTTTATTTAAAAAATTTGAATACTGTACTCTACTTTCTCAAAACAGACCACAGTAAATTTTGATGCAAGCGATGTTAAATTCTGTCACGTGTTATATTACCTCACAGTTTCAGAAGGGCTTGGGGGAATACAGGGATTCTTCAGTCCCCCTCCCCCCACTCATAATATAGGGGAGGCATGTACTTTGATATTGTATAATGGGCGTTGCACATTCTTAATAAGCCGAGTCAAAACCAAACAGTAAGTTGGTGCCACAATGTATTCACTGGGGAGATTAAGCTGTAAATGGAAATTAGATCATTAAGTTCTACTAAGGAGGACTCCTCTTCAAAGTATGTCTAGCATGAAAAACATTAAGCTTAAAGTTTTACAGAATAGCTTAACCACTGAATGACCAAAGAAAATACATCAGATCAGCTGCTACTAAGATGTGTTCTCTTATTTCCGATTTAGAAGTTAATTTGTTTATATAAATACACCACCCTTTGAGAGACTGGAGGCCAAAACAAATGTTTTCTATTGATTTGGCCAATGTGTCATGACAAAAATCCCCAAGTTTAATTAATTCCCATTAATTACATATAAGGTTCAGAAGATTCTGAATTGCAGCCTTATTATCTAGTATCTTTAGAGAAGATTTATTAAGCACACTTAAGTGATGTTATATGATACACATTTCTGAAAGAGCCCTACAAAACTTCTCAAATGAGGTCACCAATTCAGGCACCAACAGACAGTAGAAAGAAAAACAGGTATAATTATCCACCATAGAACGACACTGTCAGCTATTCAGTTAAGTGCCCTATTTCACTTATCCAACTTCTGCCTTCTTAGGTCTGATGTGACCAATGCCAGCCCATGTTCTTAAACCTATGGTACTTCTAGACAACGTATGTAAATTTACAGTATACAATTTGGATTCACCATGCATGAATACTTTGTGTGTAACATTTAATAAGCTCAATCTACATCCAGAATAATTTACATGAAAGGACAATATTTATTTAAACAGAGCTCAATGGATAACCATGGTATCTGAGTGCATCCAAAGGAAAAGGGGGTCGGTCAAATGTGACTTCAATCAACGGCACTCCCACACTTTTACTGTTTGATCTACACTGCCAGTAACCACATATGGTGCTGTCTTGTGGAAATCTGTGAGAAAGAGAAACTCATTAAATGAATGCAGCAATTTATAGCATTTCCCTCCCCATCAAAAATGCCTCCCCCTCCCCAAAAAAGGCATAATAATGCTATAAAGGTCAAGGAGAGACACAGCTCTTTGGGGCAGGGGACAACTTTTGTTATGCTAGGCACTGTGCAAACCCAACAGAATCAGGGTTCATCACTGGGGCTCCTGACCACTACTGAAATACAAAACCATAGTAAGCCTAAGGAGTGTTCCCTAGAGTGATGATGGTAGTAAGAATATCCCTGCAAGTGTTAAAACTGTTACTGGAAGCACAAAGTTAGAGGGTCTCGCCACAGGATTCCACCAAAAAGCATACTCTACATATTCTGAAAAGGGTGCAAATCTTCTGGAGTTCTGCAACAGGGGACTGTGTTCTGAATCTTAGTCACACAGGTCCCACATTAGATGAGCACTCCCCACCCAGTGACTGTTCAGATGAGAGAACACCAGCATTGTTCTCTCAATTCCCTCAAGGAAAAACTCGTCCCTTTCATGCCGACATGTATAGAGCCAACATTTAGATAAGTTCTGTGGGGCAGGAAAAGAGTCTTACATTTACACAACTTGCTAAAAAAGAGAGTATGGTTATATGAAGATTGTAGCATAAAGTGTACTAAGAAGTCACATGCTATCAAATGGAAGTACGCTCTGCACTCGTGCCCTTTGGCTACACATTGAAAACAGAGTTAAGTAACTTAATACTGATCCAAGTGCTTGAGTTCAAACACCAGCACATATCACGTGTTTATTCCTGGAGTAGACAGGTTTAGTACTGACCAGGAATGGATGCGTGTGTGTTTCACAGCTTAAAAAAAGGACTGCTTTTCAGGGGAAGCAGAGAAGAGGCATTACAAAGCCTGTAATCAACTTCTGATCAGGTCAACTGGTGGACAAAAGTGTATTGGGAGAACTAGCTGAAGACTTCATCACTGAACAATTAAGAAACGGTAGTAAATTTTTTTAAATCTACAGCACCCACTTTTTAATGTATCTACCCCTCACCTTTTCTTTATTTCCCTATCGACTTATTCCTGAATAGCAGTAAAACCCATGGGCATACAGAAAGCCTGACTTCAATATATAAACACAAATATTTAATGGCCTACGTTTCAGGCCCATCACTTCCTTGGCACAGAGGGTTTAGGGGAAAAAAACAAAAAAAAATTCAGAAGACTGCAGAAAAAAAAAAAAAAAAACACACCAGCACTAGAGATAAGAGACTGATAAATCCAGCATTGTGTTCTTGTCTGGGTAGTATTTTAACTTTGGGGGTGCGGTGGGGTGGGGGGGAAATCTAAAAGCTAATGATAATTAGCAGGAAACAAGAGCACATGTGTAAACAAAGTAAAGTGTTTAAAAGAACAGCTATTTTTAATACACTGTGCACACAACTGCCACCCCCACACCACTGGTAAAATATTTCAGACTGACGACAATGCGAGTTAAAGCTTTTCATGTGTAGGACAGACAGCACGGGTGCCAGAAGTAGTTCCCCACAGCACTTCATGAACCTGCTTCAACCCTGACTTGAAGGGAACGGAAGTGGCATGGAGTCTCACTATAATATGTACACCACTCTCTGGCTTCTTTGCTGAAACTCGGTCAGTGAGAGGGATGGTTTCTGATGGGATCACTATTCACTAGAAACTGGTATGATAATATGTAAGTGAATGGCCATCAAACGGAACTGGTCAAACACCAGCCTAAGGGCATCTGAACCAGTGAAAAACTGAGCGTACATACGGGTTTGTTTTAAATGTAAGTAACTAACTACTCTTACAAAAATCTGGAATAGGACATGTCTTTTCTACCAGATTTGCTCCCTGTACTACCATATCACTGAGGTACCTTAACATTAAACAGGCTTTTGGAATAAATCACTGACGGGAGCACAGCTTTGTGAACAGTGCATGAACTAACTGCAACTAGGGAAGCAGCTCAGGTGTGTGCAAAAGGCCATGCCTGTAAGCACACTTTATTACTGTTATTCCTTTGAGTCTTCAGGGTGAATAGCTCTGTGCCTAGAATGCAGAGTGAAAGTGCAGAAAGTTGGCAGCTTTGGTGCTGTGTTCCGCAGTAAGCATTGTAGAGCAATACATACCCAAAGAGGTAACAAAGTGTTCGTGCGCATTAAGAGTTTTCATACATCGTTTGTTCTTGTAGTCCCAGACACGTAGGGTCTTGTCATCAGCACAGCTCAAAATAAATTTCCCTCCAGAATGGAACAGAACGCCACGTACCCAGTTATCATGGCCCACCTTAGGAACAAGCAGACATAAGAAAGTTCCTACATTTTCTCTAGACCTGCTCAAAGTATTTCAACTGTGTGTCGTTAGTAAGAAGATGCCAATATGGAATAAAGCTAGTTCTTCTTTCCAGAATGCTAGTCTATTTTCTTAAAACCCATCCAACATTTCTTGCCTGTCCCAGGAAACAACAAAACAGCACCATTAGTATGTTCAGTGTCAGATTTTTTTTTTTTTTTTTAAATCATCAGTTTTCATGCCAGCCCAAACACAGCAAATCACTTGATTTCACTTTTGAATTTGCTGGGCCACAAGAGACATTTATGTAGGGCAGAATTTAGACAAATTCTTAAGCATACAGTTTCACGAGGCAAACCAATATTCCTGATGTCACATAACCACACAATAGTAGTACAGTATCTATGCTTCTTCCACCAACAGTATCGTATTTTACTTCTTAATGATCCTAACAAAATCCAAACACTGTTACTATTATGTTGTGTATTTTGTTTTAATAATTTATTTAATTGAATCTAGCATTACAGAAGCTTTTAAAAGGAGAGGTGACTTGTAAGTTCCAAATTCACATTTAAGATCATTTCATTCTGTTACCGACTAAAGTAATATGTTAGCAGTACAGGGGAAAAAACAAACCAACCAACCAACCACTTACAAGTGTCATAAGGCACATGCCAGTGCTAATGTCCCACATCTTAATGGTCTTGTCTCTGGATCCAGACAGCAGGAAAGGCCCAGGCTTACCACTTTTCTTAGTCTACAGAAACAAAAACTTAAATTATGCAAGAAAAATATGCAGAGACCTTTCAAATTAAACCCTCCTTTAAGTGATATTTCTAATTAAATGGAAACTGGATTGTTGTTTGACACGGTTAACTAAAACAAAAGTGATCGGGATTTTGTTACTAAAATTAATAGCAAAAAGCACAAGCATTGGATTGTTGTATGCAGCAAGAAACAGAACTGAAAGTTTCCCTCCCTAACAACCCAAACAAGGTTTTCCTTTCTCAATTTAAGTAAAATTGGGCCTTCTCATTTAACAGACTGGTGGATATAGCCCGATGCTTCCTCAGATCTAACTCCAGCAGGAGTGCAATAATTAACCACCACAAAGTAACTCCAAACATGTTTAAAGGGAACATTAGACCATCAAAAAACATGCTCAATTCATTAGTTATTTGAAGATTCAGAATATAGGAAAAGTAATACTCTTTGGAAACTCTTACTCAATGTGAATTTATTTTCATTAGTACCAGTCCCAAATATCAATGCAAGTTTTGGTTGTTAGCTGCATAGTTGAAAGACATTTCAGTCCTAATACATTGGCTTGCTTCTTTTTCAAAGCTAGATTACCTACATACATTCTACTTGACAATCCACAAGAGGGCAGGAGAGAACATTGCTTTAGATAAAGTACCATGGCAAGAGGAAACCACTTAACATTTGGAATTTACTTAAAAAATTATGACATTGAGTATTTTTAAGAAGCAAATACAATCAGCTTGGGTGACATCATTTTGACAAGTTACTATATAGCTTACATTTGTATACAGCTTCCTTTATTTCACCTAAATAAAAAGGAACTTTCAATCGCTACCATCAATGATCTCTTCCATGCAGCTGCTGGACCGTCACGTTTTAGGTCACACTTAAAAGTGGTTTGTACAAACTCTGAACAAACCTCTCTTACTGACGATCTACCTCAGACTTTGGGCATATGGGGGGAAAAAAAACAGTGAGAATCTCTTGTGTACCAGGACATTCAAGTCAAATTTCTTCAAAGGAAGTCCCCATAGTTTTTTAGTAGGCAGCTTGCTTTTTCATTCCAATTTCCCTACCACTTCTTGAAAGTGAATTGATGAAAAGAATTGCATTAACTACAAAAATGTATTCTCTTTTCATGTCCCTTGCCGATTGGGCAATAGGCCTTCTTAAAAGCAGAGCAGCTCACCTTTCTCCCTAAAAGCAAAAGCAACTTACCACCACCTCGACCTTCTGATAGCAAGTTCATAGGTAGCTCTTGAATTTACAAAGAAAGTTCGATGGAAATGGCACTGATAGGAACAATATCCCCAATGTGTTTTCATATATCCTCTGCACCCAGATGTTACAAGAAAGGTTTGCTAGACTAGGCATTTACTTTTAATACTCCAAAACAGTTAGACAGTTGTCTGCGTGTTATATCTGCATTGAACGTAAGGAAAGAGTTGTACTCTCTTTTATGCTTACCTCGGATCCTGTAGCTTCCGATATGGTGGAGTAGGAGCTCTCAGGAGCCCAAGAAATGCATTCTACCACATGCTCATGTTCTCTGAGCTCAGCTTTGCATTCCTTTGTTGCTACCACCCAAACACGCACTGTCTGGTCATTAGAACAGCTGGCAATCAGGGTGCCATCCTGATTAGGTCGCACCATGCGCACCCATTCTCTGTGCCCCGTGAAAGTCTTCACACAGTAACTATCAAACATAAGGGCGAGTTATGAATCAGTCCAAGCACGTTGCTATAAAAATCTAGTGTATGCAGTTTTTTGGTTTAGGGACACTGGGGCTATTGCCAAAGTGGCGATGACTATATGATGGGCTACTGATGAACTGAAATATCAACATGCTGGCTAAGCAAAATGGAAAAGTTTAAAATTCATGGACAGAAAGGTCACTAGATTAGAGAGAAAAGGCAACTAAAATAAGCAGATAGGAAGGAAAGAAATACAAAAGTAGTAAAACAGTAGGCCTAGAGAAAAACTAGTGCTGAGAAAATTCAAGTAATCTGGTTAAAATACTAGGCTTTTTTTAAAAAGCCATCTGGAGAGATTTAAAGAGCATATAGAAATATTTCATTTTATGAGTTTAAAGCATACGGACAGGGAGAGAGAAGCAAAGGTTTGTGGGAGGGTGTTACATACTGAGGAATGAAGACACTGATAGTACAAAGACAGGAAGATGCTTTTGTCCACATCAAGAAAGGCAAGTAATCAATCAGTCTCACTCCTCTGGCAGCAATAAAGGTATTGTCCTTGTGGCTCCAAACTATATAGTAATTTATTAGTTATATTCCTATGGTAGACCACAACACACAAGGAACAGCCGGGGGGGAGGGGGGGAGGAGGGAGGAGAATAATCAATGTGATTACTCGAACTTTGGGGCTGTCAGTCAGTCACTTAAGGCCACATCCCATAGCAGTCAGTCCCAAGGCATACAATTCAAAGGGTAGGTTGGCATGACATTCGAGGGGGATATGGTACACTTCTTTTAAAGGGTATACACTATTTGTTTTCGGTATGGATGCTTTTTAACCAGAATGATACTTACCCTGTTTGAACTTCCCACATTTTGATAGTTTTATCCCTTGAGGCAGAGACTATGTGATCTCCATTGGGCATGATGGCTACTGAAGAAACATTATGATCATGACCTAAAAACAAATCAAGCTTGTATTAAGCGGTGCTCTGACACTGCATTACAATGCATGAGCAATCCAATATTCAATGCTCTTGAGAAATTAAACTACAACGTACTACACATTTTGTGGAAGACTCAATACAGAAGCTTATGAGGGTATTTTAGGAGCTAAGTAGCATTTCAATGCATCTGCAGTACCACGTCAAGAGTTTCTGTATAGCAGCATTAGGGTATTAAAACAAGTGTTAAAACATTAGCCTCACTCCCTTTTGTAATTATTTTTACATACACATTTGGTGTTCCTTACTGGGTAGCCATTGTTTTCAAATTCTGCAAGACACAGAAACACCATGTTTCTTGGAAAGAAAACTTTGAAGGAAAATAACTCAAGTCTTCACCAAATGGGCAAGAACAAGACATGAACGAAAATCCTCATTCAGGGACTTAACACAATTTAACAGATCAAACCTTTCAAAAGTGCCTCACTCTAGGTATTAGTTTTAGTACAACAATTGTACTATTGAGACCCACATAACTGATGGTCTAGGAATGGAATCAGAACAAAATCAGTTCTGATCCCTGCTCTTCCAGGTTCACTGTGACTTTGGATATGTAGTTTCACCTCTTGGCTTCATTTACACCATCTATATGACAAGGTATCTCCATGCATCCCAAGCGTTTAGTGAATGTGTTTTGGGAACGCAACATTTTCCAGGCAAGAAATATTTCAATACATCTGAATAAAACATTAATAATGGAAAGTACTAGTAAATTCTGATGAAATAACTTTAACAAATCTCATCCAGAAAAGCTTTATGCATTGGTTTTGCCAAGTCCAATAAAAAACTTTGACCATATCAACAATTTAAATTTGTTCATTCGTGCAGAGGTACTTAAACATTTAAGATAAATGCAAAATAACTAAAGAAAGGAAGAATACTGCCTCTAGTTAAGATGTTGGGGCAGAAGTTATTATTTCTAATGCTTTGGCTACCTTTTGAATAATCTCAGGACAGCAGTTTAAAAGAATTAATTTAAGCAACCTCCTATGTAAATATGGATTCCCAAAAAGCTATGCGCTACTAACAAGGTGGTTTTAGTGGCAACTACATAATCTCTTGAATACCAGGTATTCATAAATAAAACATGAACACTCACTGAACCAGGCTTAAATTCTGCAAGGTTTACTTTTTAAACTCCCATGAAAAAAATTATCAGCTTCAGTGGACAATAATAATGTACACCAAAACGGTAAGAGGAATGCTAATTTTGGGTATATTTTCTGTACTTCATAGTGCGCCATCAAAGTCATATCCATTTAAATGGTCATTTTAAAAAGGAAACAAATTTCAAAGCACACAGTGAAGCCATTTCATCCATGCCCATGTTATAGCTGACAGAATGTAGTTTATGAACAAATGTAACACCCTACAGGTGGGACATATGTATTGAGGTTACTGCAGTAACCAAGGGTCATTAGTGTAGCAAGGGGGAAAAAATCAAACAGGCAGTGACATGTACTTTCTGTGGCCCACTTAAGGTGAACAGGCCACATTGAACTACTGCTGAATGACTCAGTGGTGCTTTAAGAGAAGCAGATGCTTAACTGCAGACTCTGGACAGTTAACACTTTCTCTTCTTTTGTTCTTTAACATACTTTTGCATACAAACTTTGTTTCTTAAAAAAAAGATTAGCTACTGATACTGATCATTCATTTCTAATACAACGGACATCACCACAAAAGAGGATTATCTTGATATGAAGCAGCAGAATATGAATACTTAAAAATAAAGTCATGTTCACATGCAAGAGGCCTTAAATGTCAGAGGATTTTAAAAAATCCACAAAAGTGTAACCCAAACCAGAATTGTTCTGAAATTTCCATTAACCCCACACGTGCCCTTTGAATTTAGTGAGCCATGCCAGAGACTCTGAATTTCTGAGACTGGACAAGTGTTCATTCACCATTGTACAAAGAACCCACAATTTACAGGCCTAGAACAGGAAGCATGTTAATGCAAAACAAGAAAATGTAGAGCAAGAGATTCCCATAAAAAGTACATTCAGTATACAAGCAAAATAGCAAAAAACCACTTTTATTCTTCCCACATGTACCAAGCTATAAAAATATTTTATACTCCATTCTCTTTTGGGATGGTCCCATCTATCAGGCTCTGGAAACAGCAAGTACTAAAGCCATACATCTGCTATTTCATTGAACTACCACTACGGATATTTTATTTCTAGTACCATCTCATACAGAGCAGATTACAGATGCATTTACAATTAGTAATGGGACAGAATACCATTGTGTACAAGGCACTCCAAGGGTTAACGATAACCCTTCTGGTATTTTGATTTTATATCCCTTCTCACATCAGCAGTTTGCTGGATTACAAATAATTAAATTGATTTCTCTTCATCTTATAGATCACTAAATCAGTCTCCTTACCATGCATGGTTCTGATGCAATCAAAACCTTGGAAATCCCATAGTTTAATGGTCATATCAGCAGAACAGGAGGCCAAGAGTTTGCCACTGTGGTCAAAAGAAATATCCTGCACAGAGTCTGTATGTCCCTTAAGGGTTCGTTCAAAATCGCCTGTCTCATAATCCCAGACCTGACAAGTGAACAGAAAATTTGTTAACAGCAGCCTATCACTCTTCACGTTCTCCAGCCTTACATTTGCACTCCACAGGCCAGTCTGGCACCTTGTTCAATAATTAACTTGAGCAGGAGACAAAGAGACTGTCCTAGAAAAGCCAAGCAGTAGAGGAAAATAAGTGCACTAAATATGGTTTAATTACTTTTAAATTATATTAAGAGAATAGGCGCACTTCCCAGATTTCAAAATAAATTAATGTAAACAGTCACCTCTACAATGTGAGCAGGAAAAGTTTGCTGCATCCTTAAAAAGTCATGCTACAAATTATCTTTTTTTAAAAAGAGAGATAATGTGGCTAGTAAAATTCCAATTAGGTAGAGCAGTCCGTAAACATGTATGCCGAGTCCCTTTCTCCTTCCCCCTTTTTCATTCCACTTTCTCAAACCCTTGCCAGTGTTCTTATACCCTCCCCCTTTTCTAAGCATTTATGTGCCTCCAATAATTATCAGCTACTGTTTATCATATGGCCAACATTTTCCCCACTGGAAAGCAGTGTATGAACTCTCCAATATCCAGCATCTCAGCCTGGTTAGGGAAGACAATCTGAAGTCACGTCCAAAATTTAATATTCAATAAGTAGAATTTTGCATCAGTCAGGCCATGGGTCAATGGAAATATGAAACATTTGTGGTAAATAACTGATCTAATTAAGAGGTGAAAATGGAGTATTCACACTATTACTTGTCAACACTAACCATGAACATAATAAAGCTACTTCACTCAAACAAGCTACTACAGATGTTAATTTCTTTAATGATACTGGCCTCATCACAATCTAATTGAAGATTAACTAAATTAAGAGTTCCATTTTATAATATTTAGAAGCTTGAAAACATCTGATTTTAAAATCAGCAGCCTTATTTAATACTGCGAGTAAAATGAGAGGTGATTATGGTCACAGATATTATAAGGCTTAATTTCTGATCTGACCTGGTTTCTAAGGCTGCAACACAAAATTAAGAATAGCCACGATTAACACAGGACCGACAAAAACATGCTTTGCACTGATCTAGCTCTCCACCATTACTGAATGTGTTAACACAAGTGGTAATGCCAGTTTGGAAAAGTGACAGATGGCACCATATAGTCTGAATTAAAGGACAGCACGCAGCAGCTAAACTACTTCTTAGCTGGTGAAGAAAGAGAAGGATAAGAGTTTATGAAACAAAAAAAATTGTATTTCTCAGTGACTTTTAAATGGCATTCATAGATGCCTTTGTTAACAGTTTTAGCTGACCTTGTTAGAGAAATAATCCTGGCCCCCATCTGCCATCTCCTGCAGGAGCAGCATGTCTTGGAGCCTGGAAATCTAGGTTCTGCTATAAACTGGGATTTTGTGGTTTTTTTGGCTGACCTAGCGCTAATAAGCTAAAGGAAACAGTAACAAGTACACCTACAAGTAATTAGTCTGGTAGGTATCAAGTAACAAGATTACTACAGAAGGACACTATGCTCGTCTGACTCACTGCCTAAGGTGGTTCAAAGGAACTGATTGGTAGCTGGGGCTTGGGTGTTGTGAGTGCATGGAAGGGGCAAACACAACCCCTACAGACACTGCTGGTGAAAACGTCCCAAACTCCTGTGCCAGGGCACATGGACATCATAAGCAGAATCCACACGTGCAGTTACTTGAAAGATGACGATAAACCGTTAAAAACTCATTGCAAAATGGTTTCAATTTAATCTTTGTTGTATCCTCCATCACCAGAATTGCTCAGTATTTCTTTATACTATTTGTTACCTAAACTGTTTAAGTCAGTAGGACTCTTTCAACCATTTTCAAAGCAGCATCAGCTTCAGAGGAGTCCTGATTCGTGCATAAGTTAAACTAATCCTCAAGCAAATGCTCAAGGAGAAAGTCCTCTGGGACTGTAGCCAAGTGGAAGTGTCCGTTTTCATTCCATGAATGAATCAGTTACACAAATATTTTTTTTACATTTAGGACACCAAATGGACAAATCACCTGCCTACCACAAGAGAGTTGTATGGGGCATTACCATCTGCAGCAAGGGCTACAAAGATCTTAATAAAAGTCATATTAGAAGTACTGGAAGACTAAACCTTTCCCCACACGCAATCTTCCTTTTCCCACAAATGTTTTTAGGAGAACGTATATTGAAAACATCAATTGGTGGCTACATGAGTATTACATATGAAGTAAAAGATATCAATCCTTCTACACTAAAAAGTAGCAGGGGAGAGAGGGAGCCTTAAAGTTCAGTGTTCATTTAAATTTAGCCGGCAAAAAAAAATCATTCAATGAACCTTCTGAGATGGTCTTTTCTTTATCTTTCTCAACATCTCATTACTCTTAACCCAACCACACACTTCTATTTCCCACATCTTCCTTAATCTTTGGTTACTCTCCTTCAAGAGAGAGTGTTTATCCCCCAATATTCTGTTCAGTCCCTAAATCCATACTTGGGGCCTCGACAGGTTTCAAATGTTTCTTCTGACCCATGAGAAACCCCCTAAGACGACTTGAAGGCATCACTGGAGCCGGACTAAAATCTGAATATCACCACACAGACTATGATCCATACCAAAGTTGTAGGGGTACTATGCAGTAGAGAAACCTTGGAGCAACACTGCACGTGTATAGGGGGCATGCATCCCCCGCTATCTCAAAATGATTTGCTTAGTCCAGCATAAGTTTCTGTAGCAAGCATTTACCTTTATTGTAGCATCCTCTGAAGCAGAGACCATAACACTGAAAACTGGATGGAAAATTACTCGTGTGACAGGACTCCTATGTCCACTCAATGCATACTTCTCTGGAGGACGAGGGATCCATTCTTTAGGGTCTCGTTTCTGACCAAGAGGTCCACCTGATGTGAATTCTTCCTTTGCTTCATTTAGCTTAGATTCTAGTTCCATAACCTGAGATTTATGGGGTTTAAAAAAAGATCAACTTTCTCTACAATCTTCTACAGCAATATCTAACTAATCTGCATAGGTCATTATTAACAAAGCTACACTTTCTGAGTGGCTTTGGATCTATAATATTTTGCTTCTCTCTTACGTGGAGAGCCAGTTACTGACCTCCAGTAGCTCTGGCCATTCCTAAAATACAATGAAACAAGTTTCCTTGTAAAGGAAGCTGAGTAATACTTGATTTGAACCCGAAATTTTGCACCAAAGGTTTTACATGGGAAGGGGACTATCATGCAAAGTCATTCACCTCTACCACACAAGGAAGTTCACTACTTCAAACTGACTGGAAGTAACTTTTCAAGTTATTAAATTTTGTGAACTACCTTTTGGCAAACTATTGGCACAGGTAATTTTACTATAGAAAATGCTCACATAGCCCAAGAACCATTAGTCAAAGACAATCCTAGGATTTACAGATCGAGTGTGCATGCATTCAAGGACAAAGAATATTAAAAGCTCACTAAAATCCTACAATGTTAACCACTGAAGTTGGGAGTGTCTGCTGCTAACATGGTATTTTTGATGCCCATGGATGCCCTATTGTGCGCACACACCAAGAGCGTGTTTGCAGTAGAACCACTTACTCTAATAGTCCAAACTAATGCATCAGAATGAAGGGTGCAAGCCTGTCACTGCCCTGGGGCAGTGGGGCTGAAGCTGTCAGCATCTGGGGGCTGCAGGGACCTGGGGGCTCTCAGCTGCCACAGGCGGCAAGTGTTCCAGAGCGCTCAACCGCCACAGAGGGCCCGCAGCTCTGAGCCACTGCCAGCAAGGGCCCCCAGCTCTCAACTGCCAGAGACCGCAGGGATCAGGCTGCAGGATAGCCCCCGAGCCTCGAACCACTAAGGGAGAACTCAGCCCCAGCACTGGAAGGACCAGGCTGGTAGCGATCGCTGGACCCTCCTCCTCCCACAATGGGGCTAGGACTCATTCCCCCACCCCCACTATTCTGTCACAGACAGTTCATGGGCTTCTGTGAGTGTGTGTGTATTGCCCAGGACCTCTCAGTTATTTTTAGTAAGAAGCCACAGGCAATATACAAAAATTCACAGAAACCCGTGGCCTGTCCATGACTTTTACTAAAAATAACCATGACAAAAGCTGAGCTTTAATCAGAACTAATGGCTTCACTGCAAATGAAGAGCCAAAAAAGAGGACAAACAGCAGAGCTTGTGCCTTCCTCCCAGCTAAGTAAGCTTTTTGGAGACAACTATTCATCTTTTGCATTTCCAAAAAGCCTTTGGGCACTCTTTCCTCCCCATCATCTTCACAAAGTGCATCAGAAATCCAGGGGATGAAGCAGAGTCATGAGATGAAGGCAGAGAAGCCACTATAGGCAAAGAGTTAAAAATATTTTTGCTAGAGATGAAGTGGATAATAGAAGACATTTCAAGGCTAAGTATATCACATGTTGGATACTGTTACCTTCCCTGCTCTGTCCTCCAAAAATACTTTTTGGAGAACAAACCCACACTTCCTTTGAATACATGACAGTTTCTTTTCAATTTCAGTCTATTGAATAGTGTTAATAATTTGCTTTTAAAAATATATTACTCCTTGTACAATTGTATAATATGAAAAACACAAATTTCCCCATTTACCTTCTTTTGTAATCTTATAACAGATGTCCATTTCTTCTCCAAAAGTCCAGCATACTTCTTATCTAGCTCTTCATTCTGAAACAGCAATCCAAGAAGTTATGTAGTTAAGAGACCAGCCATAACATGCCATAATATATTCAAAAGCATCTAAACATTCAAATTAAGTAATTTGTGGGAGAAAAGAAACAGAATCAGTTGATTTTTAATCAACTTAACTCCGTCACCATATGGACATCCTGGTTTATTTATTTATTTTAAGACTGATACCACAAATATTTTGGTTACGAAGTAACAGTGATGTTTAGCCAAAGAAAGATTTTCTGTGAATCAAATCCACAAACCCAACCCCTCAGGTCATCCACATTAACGTATTCTGGCTGTTAAAACCCCCCACTATTTTTAGGGCTCATGAGGAGAGCCTCTCAACTGAGCATACAATGAATAGCTGAAAAACTATACTTGCTATTTGTCTGATTATCTTTCCCACCAACCCCCACCAATTAGAACAGGAAAAATAGAAAGGGATGTGTTGATTGTGTAGACTGGAGAGTAAGTGCGACTTAGTGATAATTAGGTTTTTGTAGTTACCTAACCTTTTGATATCCTCTGATCAGACAATCAAAAACTGATGGATCTGTATGTATGTATAACCAAGGAAGTGTGCTACCATTATATTTGAAAGCATAATCAGCTAACTTGAGACATCTGCTGCACTGCTTAAAAATTTACAGCAAGCTGCCAGTTGCATGCTTGCATATATAGGCTATGGTGGTTTCTGATTTTTAACAGATTAATACAATTGCATCTTAGTTTAAAGGCCTTTACACCACACCAATCATGTGATTCCACCCAAACAGCGATGGGAATAATTTTAGGCATTTCAAGTAGCTCTCAATCCACATGGCTGAAGTAGAGATTTAAAGCCTCTCAATTTCACTCTGAGTAACAAAGTATTTCAAGACTCTAAGGCAATTTTAAGTCTTTGTAGTGTTCATAGTGGCTCATAAGTGTTCCTTCTCTTAAAACAGGAATACACTGATAACAATGATTCTTAAAGATACCTAAAGATCTGAATAGTGTAAGAGCACTGCTACATCCGAGGTCTCCTTGAGATTCATCCCAAGGACTGACTGTGCTCGCATCATGGAAATGTATGTTTGGAAGGGACCTTGATAGGTCATCTAGTCCAGTCCCCTGTATTCAAGCAGGACTAAGTTTTATCTAGACCATCCATGACAAGTGTTTGTCTAACCTGTTCTTAAAGCTTCCAATGAGAGACTCCATAACGTCCCTAATTAATTTGTTCCAGTGCTTAACTACCCTTACAATTAGTAAGTTTTTCCCTATGGTCTAACCTAAATCTCCCTTGCTGTAATTTAAACCCATTACTTCTTGTCCTGTCCATTTGGGGATCCTACCTTACTCAAACAAAAACAACCAACCACTACTGGGAACAAAAATGGACCTTTTCCTTCCCATTTATCTTCTCCAACCGTAGACATTTCTCTGCAAAGAGTGAACCCTTCCCCAACCTTTCCTCAGTGAAAAGAATCTGAAATGGACCTGTGAGGTTTCATTATGTCTACTGCAACTAGATGAGAAACCCTCACATTTCCTATTCCAGATGTTCAGTTTTCTAAAACCTTGATCTTACCCAGTAATCTCAGAAAGGATAACAGCTTCCTGTCTCAAATCATGCCTCCAGATGCCACTACAGTTTGCCCCCTGAGAATTTTGCCCACTATGAGAAATCCAGCTTCTTTGCCAAGACTTCTTGCCCCTTTCTTTTAATACCACAAAATACACAATTGCCAGAGCATCCATCCTAACTGGGAAGGGTTTGTCTCACTTGCTTATGGGCTGATCTTAAGACTATACTCCATTTGGATGTGTCGAGGATCACACCCCACCATGCAGCCTGACATGTGGTGATGGTCTGACTTTAAGGAGTCTTGGAAAAGACCATCCCTACAAGATGACTACTATAGATTCCTAACATCTCTGGAACAGTCTTATTAAGGTTGAGGAGGACTCTCAAGCCCTTGGAATTCCAATAGCTTTTGAGATCTAGAGTGTGTTCGTGCCCAGTACATTAGTTCTGTGAGAAGTCAAACTGCAGCTTCTGAAATGCTAACTTCAACTTGAGTATTCTAAGAGAATGACTTGACAGGCCAGAAAAATGGTTCTAGCAATACGGAGACAGAACTGGGTGCTGAACAAAGTTATTGATGCTGAGCGGAAGTTACTTTGCTTGCTGTAACTAATTGAGAATCTCTAATATGGTACAGCAGATTCCTGTACTGCTTCTCCAGCTGCAAGGGATGGGCCTCAGACAAAGCAGCTGTCCAAACAGAAGATGGAGAACTTACAACAGGTTACCTATTAATACGAGATATTTGGAAGAGAGCAGATATCAGCCCAAAGAGGGAAGGTTAGAAACTGGAAAGGGCTGGAGGAAAAAGTAAACTAGGGAGAACCTTCTGACAGGAGATAGGAGTATGTAGGTATGTATTTAGTATGCAGACATTAACAGAAGTTTTTAAGTTCCACTGCTCCAGTTATAGAGATGATGTTTCCCATCTGGTAGTTTTTGTAAGTGATGAAAGTTCATATCTAAAAAACTAAATACACATCCCCTACTGGGGGAAAGGTGGACACAGCTGAAGAGTTCTGTGAACTGCTAATGAGCTAATCAGTTGTTATCAGCTCTCCATTTTTCCCTAAGGGACAAAATGTTCCAGGAGGGATCGGGATAGGGGGTCTAATTATATACAACGACTAGCTGAAGGTGGAAAACTCAAGTTGTTAATGAAGCTTTCCTGCTGATGAAAGCTAACAAGCCCCCCTTTTAGAATCCAGTAAAGATGGATACCAGGTCAACATCTCATATGTTCAGAGTTTGCCACAGGATGGGTTTAACTAGATTCCTTAGAGCTATGGGATCTACATATGGAAACCTGGAATCAGCCATATGTTCTATATCCTTGATGGTCTCTGCATCAAGAAAAAGAAAAGGAGAAGGCAAGTCTGCTGTGTACTGGTGAGGTACTGTCCTTCCAAAGTCTCAGTCTCCTCAAAGGAGCTTATTCCTTTTAAAGGAAGTTACAGTAAGATGCTATTTGATTAAGAAATCAAGATATCTATGCCTGAAACTAAGGCATCCTGTGAATTGCAGATACTGGTTAGGAAAGAAAAAAAAGTTTCCCTACCCAAAACAAAGTCATTCAAGAAATCAAGCCCTGGATAAAGAAACCGCAGTTCAGACTAGGAGGATTCTCTACAAATACTCTGTTCTAGCTCCTGAAGGTGCACCAGACCAGCATGTTGTGACAAACTTGGCTGCATCATCATTCAGTACCACGTTACAGTTCTTCTGAAATCATCATGAGTTACATATTAGGGCACTACTTTGATGGCAGAGGTCTTAAGCGTAGCAATGCACAGGATCAATCCTAAAAGCAAATCCCATAAATCATGGCTGGCTTTGAAGAGCTTTTTTTAATCTGTGCATGCCTTTTGCATCGAGCAGTTCTGGAGTCGTGACACGACACAAGGGTAACCAAAGTTTAAAGGAATCTGTGGAATGGTTGGTTTTTTGGGTATAGGAGGGGTCATGCCATCAGCAAATTCACTTTCCTCTTCTGACAAACTGGATAACTCTGAACTCTTTCAAACCTCAATTATAGCCAGCTGCTGAGAGTACCAAGAAACCCTTTTTTCCCTACTAAGTTTTCAGAGACAGACGCCATGAGGTTGTTTATTTAATGAGCTCAAGATGCAGGTGGGATGGGGAAGAGGCGCTTACTACATATGCTCTGATGAACAAGACTTGGGACATGGGAGAGGAACAGTAATGAAGCTTGAATGGTGGTGGATTTTTTCCTAAGCACTTCCCCCGTTTTATGGCTCAAGGGCTCAGTCAAGGAACTGCAACAGTGAACAAATGATTGCACTACTACAGTGAGGTAACTATCTTCCCTAGTAAACACCAAGGATGTGAGGAAAGGAGGCAAACACACTGAATCCTAATCCTCCCTCTGCGTGTGAGGAGAAGAGTAAAAAACAGTCCAGATGTCAGGGGGGGCAAAAAAGGGCATCCTGCCTATATTACAGGTGATGTCGTTTCTCTTTCTGGGTCTGGAGAAAAACTGCCCTACGGAAGTCATGTTTTCAACTGGATGAAGATTACAGACGGTGGACAAACAAAGGGGAGAAGCAAGACTCCAGAGCCTCTAGCCAAATGTGCTATATGGATCAGAGACCATGGTGGAACGCCCTTTTAGTCCAGTAGTGTTGCTTAGAACTGGAGTTATTTGTAATCAATCAGTACTGGAACCAGAAACGATTGCCTCAGAGGGCATTAAGAGGGTTCTGCTTAACTCCTTACTGCTCACTAAACCCATTACTATGTTAGATGTTGCTAGCCCTTTTAAAGTCTCCCATCTAATCCACGTTTTCTTATAAGAAAGACATGTGGAACTTGAATATAACTGGATTTTCTTAGATCTCCCTTAAGACAATCAAATAACCAAATTGCCTAGCATATTTAGGTCTTTTTAACCTTGCGGGGGAAAAGGCTTAATTAGGTTGATGGATAAGTTTGATAAGTGAATGTTGTTATGGTTTACAATTATAGAGAATATGATACTACTGATTTATTACTTACACATTGAATACAGTTTAGGGAAATTAATTAAAACACCTCAACTGAATATTTTGGAAAATAGGATGAATAATCCAAAATTTAAGAGAAATGCTAATTTACATATAGTTTGTTTGCTATCCTGAGGGATATTTTCAGAGCTAGGTGGAAAGCACATTTACAAACATAACCTGCCCATAGTCAACTCCAACCTTCTCCTGATTAATTTTACATATATGTGCCTAACATTAATTTCAGTACAGATTCTCAATCCAAAACAAGGGACACTTGTCCATTTTAGAGCCACCTCCTAGAGGTAAAACAAAGATGAGCGATTTTCTTCACATGGTTTGGAAGTGTAAAAAATTGCCATGTGTTTGGTCAGAAGTCATTGCACATATGCAATCCAAGTTTTTTAATTTGAATTTAATTCAGTTTTCAAGTTTCACTGACCAGTTACTATGGAAACAGGTACCATAGAAATGCCAACAAATTAAACAAAATTGGAAAGACAGGTAGATCTCCTTAGCAGGGGCCTTTTCTACCACTGAAGTGCCATGCTCCTCCCGCAAATGCATTTTCTTCCCCTCCCCACTGGATTGCTGGAGCTCCCTTTATACCGGACTTTTCCCCAGCAGTACCTGAGGGGCAGAGCTTTCCCAGACCAGTACTGCTCCAGCTCTTTTTTTGGTCTCTGCCTTAGCGTGGGGTCCATAAACCCCTTCCCAGTACAGAAGGGGAGAGACCAAAAGATTTTTAGTTCTAGTCATTTTTAGAGTTCGTACAAAAGGATATTTCTGGAAGTATGACAATCCCCTCATTTTCCCCTAAATAACTCGGCCTATTTACTTCATGCATTCCCAGAGGTTTTCCCTTGTCTTAAAACTTCCTGCCAAACTTGATGTCAATAGAGTTAGTTTTGACAAAGCCAGGTGGGTCAAAAGTGAAACTTAGTTTCAACCTTAACCATGCTGAGACTAACCATCTGTTTCTATAATATTAAACCAGAAAACTGAAGAATTTGTATTCCTTTCTCCAGCTGGAATCCTTAAGCATTTTAGGAGGGGCTCTGATTCATCCTATATCTGGAGAAAGTTCAGTATAAGAATTGAGTAACCAAGGAAATGGATTCATTTTCCAGTAGAGTTAAACTAATACAGCAAGGTTCAGAAGACCACCATGATCAGAACACAAAGAATATTGTATCTCAGAAAATGAAATGTGTTCTCCTGAACATTTATTTTTTTAACACCAAAAACCCCAAACTTTATTTTATATTGCTATAGCACCTTTCATCCTGGAGGAACTCAAAGCCTAATAATACCACAAAAAAGCAGGCTGCTCTGGTGTGAAGGGTGACAGGCAGGTGGACAACAGGCCTAAAGAACAATACACCAGTGTCACGAATAGGGGATAAAAACAAGGGGGGACTTTGCCAAAGCAACTTCAAGTTATGGAGTTGAGACCGGACCAATACAGAGAGAACAATTTCTGGGTTTTAAAGTGATCGCTGCATTAAGCTTGTGTATGAACTGATCTCATATCCATTTCCACATTGCAAGAACTAACAAGTACTATTTAAACAGAAGATATTCAAAAGTAATGCCTGCCACAAAACTTATATAACGTTTTAGAGAACAAAAGCTTTATGAATAAGCTTGTTTCAACTCACCACATCTAATTCAGCTTCCTTTTTAAAAACTGAATATGCCTCTTCATAGCCATTGGATCGAAGATAATCTGCTATTGCTCGATTTCTAGACAAACAAAGAAAGACTTAATAGTAAAACATTCTTATCAGTTCTGAAAAGTACTGAAAAACCAAACACAGAACACGTGCATACAGGTTTTCAAGTTTTAACCAATAAGGCACACCTTGTTCTTCAGTGCATAAAAAACAGCATCTGCTAGCATGACTAAAACCAATTTTAAAAGCAAACTTGGAATACAAAGTTATCACATCACAACGTGACCCGTAAAACAAAAATGCATGTTTAGTATGTAGTTTTGAATTCTAGCAAACCTGCTGTAATTAAAACATTAAGTATTTAATAGCCACGTTATTACGATAAAGGAAGCTTTTGCTCGCTATTTTAATACTCATCCCTCCAAAGATGAAAACGCAGGGTTTAGCTACATAAAAGCTGCAATGTAGGAAGAGTGGCTTTTGGTTTAGCTTAAGTAGATTTTTGGAAACAAATTTAAGATAAATCTAAAAAAGGGTGCACAGGGATTCGTGCTGGTTTAACACTAAATTGGTTTAAATTCATATCTTAGTTTCAACAGTGCAATTTTCTCAAGTGAACATGTCCCAACTGTTAGTTTTACAGAATAATACCAATTAGAAACTTAGAATACATTATAAGTAATTCCTACATACATTTGCCACCAGAGTATGTAAATATCTTCAAATTGCAGGTAAGTTAGCATACTTCAGTAGACAGTTTCAGACCTTTAATTCTTTCTTACAAAAACTGCAAGTGACTTACCAGTAACTGAAAAGGTTTATCATTATGTACACAATAATTACCAAAAGAATTTTTAAAATAAAAGGGATGCGCTCATATTCCTCCTTAACATATAGTCAATTTCATTCATGCTTCTTCACTACAGATTGGGAAAAAACGTGTTCTTATATGGTATAACTAATAGAAACCTAGACCATTCTGTAGTCCATGTGTTGCTCAACTGTGGACATTTCCAAATGAAACAGTCTTCTTTATGTTCCTTTCCTGTATTTTTAGTTTGATTTTTGATAAAACACATTTGCAGGAATCAAAAAACAAAGTTAAAAGGGACTCATAGGTGGTTTCAAGTAGTTTGCTGATGTTTATTTTATTTAGTCAACAGAGCTAACCTTGTAAAGAGATTTAGATAGGAAGCATTCTACATCTGTTACAGAGACTCACTCCAGTCTAACTAAAGCAGTTAAAATTACCACCAAAGCTGAAATTCAGTCCTGAATGTGTTTACTTTGACCCTGAATCATACATTGTATCTGCTACAATAGCTATAACAGCAAAATGAAAATTTTAAACTAAAATTACATTTCACTGGGCTTTATCATCTTAGGAAATTAAAGTATCATTAATTTGCAAAATTTAGAACTTTGAATCTGATGCAGAGGAGCCATGGCTTGAATTATCCATTTGCCAGGAGTGAGCAAGATTTCCCTGGCAAGCATCAAGGCAAGTCAACAATTTCTGCAAGATTCAAGCTCTCATATACCACTTTAACATCGTTCGCCTGCAAAACCAAGTTAGCGCCTTGCTAGTAAGATGTTTAAAAACACTTCATGTTTTGAATGCATTGTCGTCAGGGCCTATAAGGTCACCTCAGGAAAATACAAACTTAAGAATGACAACTTTACCTTACTACACATCAGACAACACAGTAGATATGGACCAAGGGTTTAACGTTTAGAAAATAAATAGAAATGCTTTTTTTTAAAAATAAACTCAGACTGAAAACAGATTACTTTCTTTCCAAACATGTCAATGCATTTAATTTTAACAAAATTAACTGACACCTTAAAACTGGTCTTATTGTGGCAACAGTTTATTTTAATTAATTTCTCTTTAAGAGGGATTTAATTTTTCACGCTATCCTGCTCAGGTCTGGTTCCTTCCAAACTAAGGGCTTCAGGAGGACAAAGTGTCTAGATTAGATCATTTCAGAACATAAAGAGCTTATGACATTTATTCACAAGAGGCAGGAACTTTTTGATGCCAGGAAAGAAACTCAAAAGGCAACCCAACCTTTATTCTTAGCTTTACTGCTTTTCCCCCCTACTATAATTTATGAAGGAAGTGACAGCATGTTCACTCACTGAGTACCTGGGCATACAAACTTGAAGATTCATTTATCAGTGTGCTAGATTACCCTCACCCACAGGAATGAGAATGTGTTACGGTTTTATTTGTTTCTCTTAAAAACAAGGTTATCTTTGTGCAAAAACATCCAGGACAATAAATAAGGTCAATATCATGAGAAGTAGTGCGCTGCTCAGCTGAGCAAGTAACTTAGTGACTGGCTGTGAGGTTGCATGTTTAATTCAAATGATCTCAAACCCAATGTACCCAGTTTGCAAACAAAAAGATTGAGTTTTCAAGGCTGGTACTGTGGAAAAACCAACTAGGAACTGAGCATCAAGCTGGATTTCATACTGACTGGCTCAGACAGTTGGAATTTAAGAAACCACTCTCTTGGTAAAAGAGCCAGAATAGAACACACCTTCACTCTGACCTCTCTCTTGGATCTGCAGCACTAGGAGCAAATAGGGTTTAAAAACAAAAAAACCACCACCGCTTATTTTTATGACTAAGGGAAACAGAACTTTTAGATACACACAGGGATCAGATCTACACAATAAAGCAGTTCCATTCTTACAGTCACTTTTCTGAGTAGAAAAGCACTTGAGAACAAAGTCCTTTCCCTGCTATAAATTAATATTCAAAAAAAGTCTCATCCTGTACTTGAATGCTAAACAAATCAGCACTTGTGCTTAAGATGTCATCTACATGTGTGCAATAACTCAAGCAACCAACAGAATGTCCAAGTCTCCCATTATTAGGAACTCCGCTTCCTTCAGTGCATACTAATGTGTTATTGTAAAGCTGCTCGCACTTGTTAAGATGGGATCTTTTTGTTCATTAAAGAAATGAAAAGGCATTTAAAATATTCCCAGGCTTACTCAGATTCCAGATTTTTTTCTGAAACAATAAGACCACAAATCTTGCCTCACATTTAACTTTAAAAATCTTAAATGAGAAGTCACTTGCAAACTCAACCTCTCCTGTCTTCACTTCTTGCCAAAGAGGTACTGGGCCAGAGCTAAGAATGGCAACTCTATGTCTAACACAATATATATACTGAATAGGTTTCTCCACTGAAAAAGAGAGGGTGAAAGCCAATGGCTGTTAGAAGTCATAGATCCTAAAATCTGTTGTCAGAATCTTTTCATAGTGAAAAGAATTCAATTGTTTAAACTAAAACTACGTCAGTTAGAGGTTATCTTGTGGCCTGGTCCGAATGCCTGAAACCACAGCACACTGTTTTACAGCTTACTAGACAACACATTGTGCAAAGTCCATCACTGATATGAAACCAGAGTCAAAACTATATTCACATCCACTGTGTTGTCCCATGTAAGTTTTATTCCTGTCAACCAGCACTACTTTACAGAACTATGATTAATAAAGAGGGCAAATAATTTGTGCAGTTCACAAATAAAGATTCCTGATAACTGCCAACACTACTACAGAGCTCAACCTTGTATTATCCGACAACCAGGCTGTGTTTTCTCGTCACCTTCCAACACTTAAAAACCTGGAAGAAAACTAAAGTGGAAGTTTTACTTCAGAATAAAGCTTGCTCTTCCAAAACTATATTGGCTTCAACAGTGAATAGTGAAAACTTGGTATCCAACAACAAAGCACACACACTTCTGAAGACATACATTAAATGAATGTGTCCAGTAATAAAATACCAACGTTAATGTTCAAAAAATCCTAGAGGACTGCTTGGTTATGGTTAGAAGAGTTGGACAATTAAGACTTTACCAAAAATGTATCTGTAGTTGAGAAGCCCAGCATTGAGCGACTGAAATCGGTCATTGTTTCCATGAAGGTTAAGATCCTGTCCTTTTCAGTGTTGATATACTGGCTCTTAAATCCCCACCAAGGCAAGCTACTGAAATCATCAATATGATCTCCCTGGGGTAGGCTAATAGAGAACCTGTGATAGTCAAATGCTATCATATAGTGTACCGAATCAACTAGGAGTGGAATGGGTTATGCTCCATGGTGCAACACTAACAAATACCAACAGTAGCAAGCTTAATTCATTTTGGGAGTAAGAATCTTTTTAACTAAGTTTTACCATCATTATGCTATCTACCAACATTTATTTCTCACAAAAGTTCAAAAAAATTGGAAGACTGCATTTGTCTAGTAACAAGTCTTTACAAAAACGTTCAAAGTAGGAATGTATTGTACTAATTCCTCTAGCTGAATTGAAGAGCTTTCAAAAAACATTTCACATCACTAAGTCTTCTTTTAACATGTGGATAGTCCTTACTATTTCAAAGTGCTACTTAAGCAGTAAATATTCTTTCCTTAAGCGAAGCAGCAATCCCTAAAAATAAAGAAAGTTTTAGCCCTCACCTATTAACAGGCCTTAACAAGATTCTTCAAAAAAGGGGTCCCCAAAATATGTCTCACAAGACTATCACCTAAAATATCACCAAGGAAGACAAGCTTTTTAAAAAGAATCCTCTCTCCCACCTGCTCTTGCGCACAGATTTGTCATTTGCCACCAACACAATAAGGCACGTATCAAGATTTCTTTTAACTGCCTTCCCTTATAAATTACAGGCCTTTGGACATCTCCAGGTTTCTCCCCAACCTCTACCCAGTCAGCTTTCCCCAGCTATTCTGAATTTCCCATCTCTGCTCCTTCTCTATGATCCCTCATCACACTTTCACTTCCCATGGTTATACATTCCTCTCTCCCTTTAGAAACTCATTCTATACATCAACCCACTGCCTGTATTCAGAGAGGCATCAAGCGCTCTCCAATATTTCCTACTCCCTATATGCAGAATATAGGGATCTCTGACCTCTCTACAACCTTTTCAGGCCATCTCTCCTCTAAAGGAGTCCCAAGTGCCTTGTCAACTCCTAATTATTCACTTAATGTCTCAGTATCCCCACATTCTTGTTCATGTATTTGTTCCTTGAAGTTCTGGCTTCTAGCAGCCACAGACAATATTTTAATTCTAGAGGTGTTCAGCAACCCTTTCCTGCCTCACTTGTCCCCAGCCCTTCCATAAACAATGCTCTAAATAACTGCATACCCCTTCATCAACATTTTTAATATAATTGTTCACGTGCTGTCTTAGTGCATCAGGGTTTTGCCTCACTTAAATTACTTTAGCAAAGAAAAGCAGGAAGAAATAGCATGTGAATACTATTTATTTTTACATTAAGGAATGTGCTGACACTGAGGCAGATAGCTATCACCATCAGTTTAGAGGGTGAAACTGAAGAAAAGTGACTTGCCTAAGATCAGAAAGTAAGATATCAGAAGAGTTAGGATAAGAATGCTAGGTTCCTGACTCCGAATGCTGTTTTCATTCTTTTACAGCACTTTTAAAAGAAAAGCCACACACACACGCGCGCGCGCGCGCAAATTCCTCCAACTGCTCCCTTCACTTTTTATAATGGGAATAGTTCAGGCCATACATTCATGAGCCATTTATGCACTTTAAACTGTTGGGGCATTGTGCTAAACCAAACCAACTCCTCCATGCAGCAACCATTTAAAACATCCCATCGTAACTTATTGCAAAAGCACACAAGCAGAAGAGTAGGCACAGAAGACCATTTGTAGTTTATCATGTGACAATTGCCAACCCCCCAAATTGAACTGACACTGTATTAGTCTAATCTTTTTAAGCAGAACTTTCATTTTAGAGGAGGACACAGGGAGGCAGGAATAAATAGCTCCAACACTCCCAGGAATAGATGCCTCCTCTGGACCAACAGGAACCCGGCTGACTAGATCCATACCAGGCCAGGATGATGGTAGAGCAGCAGGAGACGCAACTGTTCAAGACACCTCATTCCTTCCTTTTTATTCCACCCCATTAAAACAAGGAACGTGGAGAAACTCTTCTGATGGGCTCATTTTGTTTTAATTTCTGCATGACTAACACTCACTCTCTCCCCCTCATACTGTCAGGGGACAAAGGCTAAGAATGATTGTGGAGATTAGAAAGTAGGTTATTTATTGTTAACATCAGTGATGAAGCAGGTGGGTGAGAGTCAGACTGCAAGAAGGGGATGATTTATTTTATGTCTGAAAACTGAAGAGACTTGGCAAAACTACACCTTTATCATTTTACTTGAATTGTACATGTTGTATTTCCCCTCTCTCAAACTCACATATTGTTTTTACTCTATTTACATTGGTCCTGCAGAATGTAAGCATGCTTGCTAGGCATCACAGAAACTACGAAGCAAATAATTGAAAGCTCTAAACTTTAATATTTTATTCTTATGTACTTTGAACAGACCACGTCTATTTTCAACGTCATTCCTATGCCAAAACCAAAATTTCCAGTTTCAGCCTCATGCTATACTAAGTCTAATAGTTTAAAACAAACTATGTTTCAAAATAATTTGTTACATTTTCCCTCCTCTAGCCACCCTTAAGCCCACCATTCCTGAACTCCTGTTCTTAAACACCCAAGTTTATACCAGCAAGTTCTTTGCTAGTGCAAGCTAAGTACAGATGTACAGACAGATCATAAAAGGTAATTCACAGAAACTTAACTGAAGTAGAACAAATACGTGAAGAGCCATTTCACGGAATCAAGCTGGAAGAGAAAGATAAGTGTTTCTTTGGAAGTCTGATGAAATAAGAACCAAGCGTAAGCAAAGATTAAGGATTTAAAATAGCAAAAGTAAAATACTTACAGTTCATCTCGTTGCCTCTGTGACAGCACCATTGTGGCTGTGATGTCAGGTTAACGTGATTCAGCTGTGACTGCCTCCTCAAGAATAAAAAACCTTGT
Source organism: Mesoclemmys tuberculata (assembly GCA_007922155.1). Taxonomy (NCBI): domain Eukaryota; kingdom Metazoa; phylum Chordata; order Testudines; family Chelidae; genus Mesoclemmys; species Mesoclemmys tuberculata. The sequence continues at coordinate 12,227,171 of ML675623.1, forward strand.
GAATCTGGGTCCACAATTCAGTCTGCCACAGAGCAGTTGCAACCGAAAGGAAAATATTTCTCCACACGTGAAATCCGACAGGAAATCTAGAGGCATTCAACAGGGACGGTTCATTCCACCTAGAAGGGGGAAAAAAATCAATTTTTTCAAAAGAAGAATAATGTAAGAAGCCATTTAAAGCTGTTTTGGAATCACAAGTCACATCTATATACCCAAGCTAGAATAGTTACCAGAAGATAGATAATAAAAAGGGACAAGTTTGTGTGCAAACTACTGCATTCTTCCCCCATTCATTTTTCAAACTTACACCCTGGCAGGGTTTCTCCACCTCTCAAAGGAGAGCTCTGAATAGGCTAGAGCAGTCTCCTTCAGTTTTTAGTTACTTTTCTTTTTATCCTGTTCTCATGGCAGTCTCCATAACTCTATTGATGTACATCCCCACATCACACTGTGAAGTGAAGGTTTTCCAATTACTGTAGTCCATTTCCATTGCATCACCTGGCACAGAGTAGCACTAATGATCTGAACCATTTTGGCACGGCCAGTTTCTCCCAAGTTCAAGGATGGACTTGAAGGCAAAGTGTCGTTGAATTAAAGCTACAAAAAGTTACTGACTGCATTCAATAAGCATGGCACACTTTAGGCCAAAACCTACAGCATAAAAAAGAATTACTAATGAGATTTTAAGCCTGTCATGATGCTTATTTGCAAGATTAAATTAGGTAATGTCTTTTCTTTTATGAAAGAATTTACTCCCAAGTGACACTTTGGAATGTTTATGGCCTGAATATTTGAGGCCATGCACTACTTGAGTAAACTATTACGCATTTATACAGCACAGTAGCAAATTCCTCTTCCTAATACACCATCTGAAAAACGTTCACTAGAATTTGCACTGTAACGTGAACTAATCATCTGCTAATCATACCTTACAAAAGTACGTATTAGTGCTAAGTCTTGACCCAGCCCATGTGTTTTCAAATGGAAGACTTAAAATCTCATCAGGCTAGTACAATTCTTGGTGTTTGGGTTACCTTAGTACAATTAAGGCAACATGCTTGAGGTGAGACTTGCAGACAGTAACCAGTCACCTATGCCAGTATTTTCAAATTCACTCTCAACATTATCTTCAAAATCTAAATCTTTACAATGGTAGGATGAATCCTGGCATAAGTTTTGCTTTTCACCACTTAACCTTATCCTATGCAGTATTGGAATTTCAATATCCTAAATGTGCAGACTATTTTTACTGGATGGCAATCAGATTAGGAAAAGGAGTTGCCATCTAAATCACTAACACAGCTGCCTCTGCAGTTCCAGTGATCTTCCATGCTCCAGGTTCTGTTGTGTAAACAGCAATGTCATTATAAGCAAGCCAAGACACTGCATCATTGCCTATTTTCTGCGCACTTGACAAGCATCTCTACACCACACCATTTACTCAGTCCCCTGAAGGACAAGGTAGACTGTCCAAACGAGGGTTGGTTTTTTTTTAGGAATAGAGTAAAATGTTAAAATAAAAATACCACCATACTTCTGTGCTCACTTTACTTTGCATTCAGAATATGTATATTTAATCAAACAATTTAATCCAGAATGTAGGTAAGAAGTCTGTTCAAAGCAGAGAATGTTCTTTTATACACTGAACTCAATGCTTTCCTACACATATTTTAGTCTACATCCTCAAAAAGCTAGATTTAGGACCAGCGCTTAATGTTCAGCTATTAACGTATGCTTGACAGCATTTGGCTAGCCACTGTACACATGGGTACCTTCTTGTGGGCAATGCTGCCAGAGTTTTGGGCATTTCAAACCACCACTCAGCCTTGCAATGACTCTCTGGGTTTAAGAGTAAAGGTTTAGACACTTATCTAGTTTATAATCCTCTAGCCGAAGACTTCAAAACAAAGTATTCTAAATACAAATGCAAACTCTGAAAGAATCCACTTGTTTCTGAAATACACTAATACGGTTACCGGTCACACTAAAGGCATAACAAAATATTACTGACAAACTGATGATGTACCCATTCAACTGGCTACAGAAATCAGGCTCCACCTGCAACTCCTACAGCTGGCTGCCAAGAAGCTCAACAACCTAAACATCAAATAATGAGGATACCAACACTGTCTGGAGTACTAAATGCTAGATTATATATGAAGTGAATATAAACTTTCTAAATTCACTCAACCTAGCAAAGAACTTGAGGTTACCTGATACACACCTATTTAAATTCAGCATTCCAAATCCATGCCGAGTCTATATTACAAAGGTTTTCTCCACCTACCCATAAAATTCTATAAAAAAGAACCACCACAATCAGGCCCAAGTTATATTTCTTCTAATGGTCACGCTAATAACTTGTGCATCATAGATTTTCCCCACAGTGACCCATCACTTGCCTTGACGGGACTATCTGTAGTGCAAGCATATGCTGATCTACACACCCTTTCCATTCTCACTGTACATGGCTGCCAAGGGAGTTTAGGATGGTTTTTGTAGTGTGACAACAGTCCACTAAGAACCTGAACCCATTAGAGGACAACTGCTTTCCGTCACTACAGACACAGGCTAGATCTGAACCGTGACCTAGAAGTGGAAAGCTATTATTAATCAAATGGAACTATCAGTTCCTTTCAACACCATTGCTTTAACTGTTAATATTCAGGTCTTGGTTAAGGTATATGGTACAATCACATTAGTTCTCCTTGATTTTTGTCTTCTGATTCAGACAATCTGAGTCCTTTCAGCAGATAGCTGAGCTTTTCTGTCTGAGATGAAGTCTTATTCAGATAGGTTGAACTGAGGTAAAGACTCAAATATCTTCATATGGCACTTAAATGGTATTCAGTCAAGTGGCATTTATACCAAGTTGTTTAATTTTAGGTAAGATGTGCAAAAAACCCTTTCTTAATTTTGAAAGTCAATTCCATAGGCAATACACTATACAAGAAATATGATAATGTTCCAGCCACAAGTTACAGTCAAAGAATAAGGAGTCAAACTGGAGACAGCTTAGCCCTACAGTGTGCTTAACAGTAAGATGCTGCTGCTATAATGTAGTATGCAAGACTAAAGTCATAGGTGGCATGCACCAAAATGAGTTTCACATTTGGTCTGGGGTAAATGTGTGTTTAAAGACATCATTCACTCCAAGCAAAAGGAGTTAAACACACATTAATCTATGAATAATTACCTACTTAATCTGTTTAGACCTCTTGCAGCATTTAAGAATCTAGGACTCTGGTTTTAATAATTCCATTTGCCTGGACCGAGTTACCAATAAGATGAAACTTCTCTTCTCTCTACAAATGAAGCTGTCTAACTGGTAACAGAATACTGTCAGAGCCCAATAATCATACTTAGCATTCAAGATATTGGAACTTCTACGCCCATTTTATCTATGCCAAATAGCACCAATGCTTTTCCATGAGTTTCACATTTTCCAGTAATACTACCACCCAAGAGACATGTAAAATCCCATGTGCATTAGAATGAGTAGAGTTCAACCAATGTTCTGTCAGCAGAGATAGTGCATGCTGGTTTTTTCACCATGGTACTGCTTGTGAGCCCCACTGAGTCCTCTCATCTCTGGTATCACCCTTTGCTAATAGATTCTGGGATTCCTCTTTATGTGAAGAAAATGGAGCCAATGTCGGTTTACCTATGCAAATGCCATATACACACCAACAGTGAAACCACATATGCAAGATGTAAAACTTGATTTACTGAGTAGTAAGGTAAGTTCCTGGTAAGAATGTGGTTTTATCTTCTTATTTCTGTTTTAGGCATTATTATAGACAGTGTGGCTATTAAATATTACGCTGTGCAAAAAGTGCCATTTCTCACAAATGAATAAAGGAACTATCAAATTTGACAATCTCACAACTGAGGAAACTCCAGTTTTCCACTTCATTAAAAGGCTGCAGGCACCTTAAGAAAACAAGTATATTCCTCTTTCCTCATTAAGATCATGCTCATGAATAGGATCTTAGAAAATTCAACTGTTATTTATTCCTTATCAGAAGACAATCCTGTTAATTTTATCAGAGTAAACTGTTGATATTATGTTGCAAACAAGAGATTAAACTGCAATAGACTAACCAGATTTTTTCAGAGAGAGCAAGAGCATGAAAAAGGGATCTTCTTTCAGAAAAGAGAGAGAGAGAGAGAGAGAGAGAGAG
>ML675623.1:12231364-12302590 GCA_007922155.1 Mesoclemmys tuberculata
GAGTGTGTGTCTTCCTTGACTATAAAGAACAAACATACAATATAAATAAGCAAGATTTTTTTCTAGATAGGGTTATCCATGGAATATTAGCTGCTATTTAAATACTAAAACAGACAGCCCCAGCCACTAATGGCTCTGTCTATGCAATACACTATTTTAGTTTCAAACCTGATTAAACAAATGCTTGATCCCATATTGATGTCCACATGCAAAGTCATTTTCTCCTATCAGCGTGGAACCCAACTCATGAGAAGAGCTACATTATGAGGCAGCACGTTTCCAACATTTCTTCCATTGCTTAGTAAGACCAGTTAACTATTTGTATAATTACGCTAACCAGCTTTACCTCCCTGGTCTATGTGCATCTGAACACCACATAAATGTGAAACATCCAAAGTCCTTTCCTTTACCTCTGATACAAGCAACTGAAGCAGTGGGATAGTCGCCCAGAATTTTCCTGACCATACATATATGAATAGCTGTAAGTGTGTGAGCAGGGCAACACAGTCACACGCTGCTGGCATAGCTTAAAACAGACACTTTCCCTCTAAAAACAGCATATCACAAACCAACCAAACTACTGGCGATATGCTATTACAATAAATAAATCAAGAGGTCAACTGTGTGGCTAATTAAGCACTCACTTTTCACAGGTGAATGAGCACTGGCACTGCTCCAGCAGGATACATGTCAGCGAATTCTATGGTATTTTGGAGATAGGAATAGGTTAGCTTTGCAAAATAGTTTATCAGAAGAAAGCTATATACCTCTAACATGAGCATGAGGTGTCCTTTACAAATGGTTAAACTGAGGCCAAAACTAACTGACAAGTCAAAGGTCACAGGAAGTCAATAGTTGGTCCAGAACCCAGTATTCTCAATTTATGGACCAAATTTAAGACTACACTGACTAAGTTTTTTATTCAGCAAAAAAAAAAAAAAAAAAAAGATTCCTGGACAGTTTATTATAAGCAGTCTTATTTTCCCACGTGTTAAACAAAATTGTATCATTTTCCAGGGCATCTTCCAGAGTACAAACAGCTAATCTTTCAAACAGCTTTGTTCTTGCTTTTGGCCAAGTGTTTAAAAGTAAGATTACAAGCAAGTAAATTATGTCAAATCACAATACAGTATCCAGTGAAGTTAGGTGGCCTTTTGTTGTTGACTTAGTTAAATTATTTTCCTCTTGATCTATCTGTAATGAAGGTTAACTATGGCTGTCATTTGTTTAAAATGACACTAATTTGGGGCCCTATCATTTTGGGTGGCCATCTGCCTTCATCTTGGCTATGACTAGACTTTTCCATATCAGTGAAGCTAATCAGGCACCAACTTCACAGGCAGACAAACCTTTAAGCTTGTCATCTTACATACAAAGCAACAAACATTTCAAGTTTGGAAACATGCAAGGAAGAGTATTAATGTACCATGTGTTATGGAGTTCCTCTTTTTGCTATTAAGTCATTACTGCAGGTAACTCAGAAAGACTCAGTATTTATTATGAGCCAATAAATCCCTTGAGGTTTTAGGAAAAATCCTGTAACAGATCCAAGATAGCCTTATTACTTCGTAGAAAAATATGTAGCTAAATTAGTTTGAATGCTTATATTATGACGTATTCCTGTTATTTCCTCACTTTGTCATGTCTGTAGATGAAGGTATAGAGGGATGGCCATATTCAGATATTACCAGTTAAATTTGTGAGATCAAATTCTACATGTTAAATGTAAAAACTGAAAATACAGGATAAATATTACTTAATCCTTAAATTTTTCTGGGTAAGAAGTTGTTGAATTGTTAAATCAGGGTTTAGTGTGTTTTCACCAAGTACTGAACCAAGAGTCAAGTTATAAGAATATTTTTAAAAAACCACACCTGTATCTGCCCAGAGCACTAACAGCAGTTTACAAAAAATGCTAGACTACTTTGGTGTGGAATATTGTAGAATACATAGCAAAGGCTATACACAGGTCCGGTTGGCCATTCTTTTTTGGGGTGCAAAGATATACTTTTTAGTGTTACCTGGATAATCCTATGAACAATCTTCCTACAGAGATAAAATCTATAATACTGCACCTACTGATCAATTTAAGAGTGAAAGGATCAAACTAAATAAAGACCAACTGAAAGACACTTTAGCCTATAACAGGAGAGATTCCTTCCCTCACCCCAAAATGAGACAGTTTGTTTCTCCTATTGATCTCACACACAGCCTCACTTTCTCAGCTTAAGATGGTAATTCTGTGAAGAAGCAAACAGATACACTTATTACTTCCAGATATCAAATGGTTAGCAATAATTGATGCGACTCTGACCGATCAACAAGTGTACATACAACAGAGCACAGATGCACTAGAGTAAAGCTTCCCTATTTCCCATTCTATGCAACTGAATGGAAACCAAAGAATAAAATGGGACAGACTTTCTCTTAACTAACTGCCTCCCTGCCAATCAGGCCTTGCTCTGAAGATATGAACAGCGTTGTCTTCTGGAGAAAGATCTTCAAGACGAAGATAAAAACTTCTCCAAACAGCAGCTCAGTTAGAAGGCCCATCAGGAGAGAGACTGAGGCCAAGTCTAAACTACAGGGACTGTAGTTATGCCAGCATTATCCCACAGTGCAGATGCAACCTGAAGTGACATCTCAGTCTCTGTAGGAACCACCTCCCCAAGCGATGGCAACTAGGTCAAATGACATTCTTTTATCAACCTAGCTGCATCTACAGCACGGGTTAGGTCGCCACAGCTATATCAACTTATCTTTAAAGCGTAGGCCAGGGCTGAGTAAGAGTGAGCAAGCACACAATTTAGATATCACCCTTCTTGCTGCCCCTTGTTGCTCTCTTCCACAGGAGATTCTTCTGACATCTCTGTTCTTCCTATTACCAGAGGGCATGTCTTACAATAATAAATTTGAAGACTGTTTGTCCAAACATTTCTGCAAGATAAATAGAACGAACAAGCAATACAACAGTGTCAGCCTGCTACAGGTACAGGACTGAGGAGTGATGAACGGAGGTTTTTCGCCTTCCTCTGCAGCATGGGGCATGAGTCGCTTGCTGGTGGATTCCCTGCAGCTTGAGGTCTTCAAATCTCACTTTTGAGGATTTCAATAACTCAGTCATGGGTTCGGGGTTGTTATAAATGTGTATGGGTAGGGTTTTGTGGCCTGCCTTGTGCGGGAGGTCAGACTAGATGATCATATTGGTCCCTTCTGACCTATGAGTCTATGAGTCTAAGTACCTACCACCTTTCAAAAGCAGCGTAAAAAAAAATTAGGTTCTCATTACAGCAGACTGAGGAGTGCATTGAGATGGGGCTATTTATACAGAACAGTCAACCAGGCTGTGGAAAGGTGGAGAGTGGCTAGATCCTTCCCTCTAGGGAAAAGGAGAAACAGAATGGCCCTAGAGCCTCTTGTTCTTTCTCTAGGAGATTATGGGAAGAAAGAATTCTTTTCCAAAGGCAAGTAAGCAAGCAGAGAAAGAATGGTACAGGTATCCCTTCCGTTAAAAGAAAAAGCAAAGCAGCATATGTTAAGAAAAAGTAATAGGGTGGCAGAGGGCTTTCCCCTGCAAACAGATAAACACAGGTGCTGCTCTGCTATATTAGAGAGAGAAGAGCCAAGAATTGGTTTAATAGGGAGAAGGGGAAAGCTGAGGCCTCACTAATTAATGGGGCACTAGGAGAACCCAGAATTTGTATATTGTAGCAGGAACCAATAATTTATTGAAAGTAAGACAGATAACAGCCCAACTTAATTGAGTATGCCCAGATCTCTTGGTGTGAATCAGAAGAGCAGATTTGTAGAGGATTAATGACAATTTATTGGTAGGGCAATAAGTACGTGGCAACATTAATTTAACGTGTAAAGCCTTTGGACAGGCAGAGGACCAATGTAAGGGGCCTTGCAGGCACTCTTCATCCAAGCAACTAAGATTAATTCTTACACAAATAGACGTTGAAGAGTTTTTCCCCTCAAGTCCTGCCCTAGACAATACTACCAATTTGCTAGATGCCTGAATTCTCAGAATCTGCAACATCAGCTCCCACCTTTTTATTGATAGAGAAATATTAAGTTTGATTGAACTCCTTGCCTTCACCACATTAATTGATTATATGTGGAATTCCTATGCTTCTTCTGGAGTTGGCTACAACTCCGCCATATGACTTTCAGAGGACCCGATTCCTCAAGAACACACAACACAAGACAGCCTCCAACTCTTAATTTTTTACTGTGGTAGTGCCTAGAGACCCCTGATCCCCACCTTAAAGGTGATCAGCACTCATTGGCTTTAATTCTACTTCACTTACTCTCTAATAGTTATGGCTAGTCACTGTCAAGGCATTACTGATTTTAGACCTACTAGTAAACTAGAAGAAACTTCAGAGATCTGGTATACCAGAACATTCCCCCCCCCCATGAGGCAATCTAGTTTGCCTGAACTTTATGGTTTTAAAGGCAGTCTGAAAGTTTGTGTTACTCTCTGAAAGAGTTGTAAAGACTGTGTTAAATCCACTCCAGATGCAATCTTGACACCAAGTGGCTAGAATCTTTCCAAACAATGACTTAGCAAGTAATCTTTAGACTAGGGTTGCCTATTTTGGTTGGACATATTCCTGGAGGTTTCATCACATGACAATCTTTAATTAAAGATTAATCTTTAATTCTTGGAGGACTGGCAACCGTACTTTAGAGGAATCTTCCTGGAAACTTGAAACACCTCACAAATCACCAAAGAAGCGCACCAAACACCAGCAGGAGGCAGATTCAGCTATACTTGGTTGTACCTTTCATGGAGAGAACTATGGATTGTATGCTCAAAGAAAACTCAAGAAACAAAATCCAGGTAGGTCCCCCTGGATCCAAGAGCATGAAAACAAAACTACACCTTTAGTCAACAGAAATCACATTCAGTTTGTAAGTAAGGATTTCCATCCCTACTTCTTATGAACATTAAGTACCATAACCCAACCAATAGTCAAAGTTGGCTCCTAGATAGACCAAATTTTGGGACTAGACCAACGAGTAGAAATCCAGCAAGCTTCCTTCTGAAGTACAGTGAGAGCAACCAGTTGAGTTCTTCCTTCTACCTATTAAAGGAGAGGAAAAGAAAAAGGCATTCTGCCTAGATTACTATGGAGAAAAGCATTAAAATTCCACATGCTTGCATTGTCTGGAGAGCTATAGATGTAGAACAGCAAACAGATTCCTTCTCTGCTTACTTCCATGAGGGATTTCACACACACACTGTCCAAAAGAAGCTGGAATGTTTCTTTTTCATAAAGATTTTCTTTTTAAACCAAGAATCTAAAATAAAGAATGTTATTCATTAAATTAATATGAGGGTTTCTTCTGTCTCCGGAGAAGGTTACCTATTCATCCATCTGGACAGATAAGACATATCAGAGCAAATAACATGCTCAGAATTAAAGTTCCTACCATAGCCTTCCTGGTTCATAAGCCAGCCAACCACAATTTATATTTTGTTTGCAAGCTATTTGAAACAGAGCACCACATTTCATCTATCAAAGCATTTAACACATTTTCAGCTTGAACAGCAGAATAAATGTATGCTTATAATTGAAATCAAATGGAAGTACTAACATACCAAAGATAGTCTTTGCTAGGAATCAGGTAAGTGAAGGTTGGCATAAAAGAAAGCCAAAAATTGTCCAATTTACCTAAAGACAGAGAAACTTCAATCTAAAGGTGATTCTCTCATCCACAGGGGAGTAGCTGAAGAATTACTCTAAGCACCTCAGTGTTAACCAAAGTATTATTTCTGCAGTCAATGGGACCCAATCCTTAGATCACTAATTGTGAATAAATACTGCATGGATACTATAGCTCATGCCAACCCCCTCAATATCCAAGCACAGTAGGAGAGGTTAAAGGTGAAATAGATAAAAACATGGAAAATCTGCTGCTAAGTCATTTCTTTTACCATTACTATACACCCATAACCAGTAATCTTAGTGAACTGTCAAACCTTTGACTGCAGCTGCAGCACTGGATTATTAAAGTGTTATCTATGTGCAGGATAAAATAGTTAATATATATAGAGCTACAGACAGTCTATTCAAAGAAAAAATCTGTTGTAGGATTTGGCCTTAAATGTGTATATTGCACATTATATGCAACATACAAAAATTTGTTCGCATTTGCTATAGCAGACGAGAAAGCACACACAGTGAAAACCTTACCTTATAATTCCCTCAACCTAAATGAAGCAGAGGATCATGTTTATGGTACTCCTAGACTTGCCACAGAAGAGAACAATTTACTACTTCACCTCTTCCTTTACAAGAAAGCATTGCATGCAAATTAATCAGGCAGAGGCGTGGTGGTGATGAGAACAAAAAGTGGAGATGGCATAAGCAAAGGGGACAACAAATGAAAACAGAAGTGAAACGGGCACACAACTGGGAACATTTCGTTCCTAATATTTGTATATTGCTGCCAACATTTACGCTGAAGCAAGCAAGGGAACATCAAAAATGTTATTAAACACAAGGGATAACAAAGTTTAAAGGTTTTATTTAAAAAGCCTTTTACCACCAACTAGCTGATATTGTCACTGAGTGTATTCCTTCCTGATCTTCAGAGGTTTTAAGTGTTTTCTCTTTGTGATTGCCAGTCAGGAAGTTTAGGTTTCTAAATATACAATTTACTGAAGAAGTTTTATTAAGAAAATGTTTTATTAGATCAGGAATAGTCAGCCTTGACTGGAACCTAACTTTGTTCAGCATGTAAGTTTGTCTGTAAATCTGTCCAGCCCAGTATGTAATTCCAAAGAACCAATGGTCTCAGTGATTTCGTTCAGTCCATCAAATAATTCAGAAGAACTGGAAGAAGTCTAAGAACATAAGAACAGCCATAATGTGTCAGACCAATGGTCCATCTAACCGAGTATCCTGTCTTCCAACAGGGGCCAATGCCTGGTGCTCCAGAGGGAATGAACAGAACAGGCAATCAAGCGATCCATCACTTGCAGTCCATTCCCAACTTCTGGCACACAGAGGCTTGGGACACAGAGCATGGTTTTGCATCCCTGCTCATCCCGGCTAACAGCTGCTGATAGATCTATCCTCCATGAACTTACCTAGTTCTTTTTGTAGCCTTGTTATAGTTTTGGCCTTCATGACATGCTCTCAAAAAGAATTCCACAGGTTGATTGTGCGTCGTGTGAAGTACTTCGTTTTGTTTGTTTTAAACCTGCTGCCTATTAATTTCGTTGGGTGACTCCTAGTTCTTGTGTTATGTGAAGAAATAAATAACCACACCATATTCACTTTCACCACGCGTTCAAGGTTTTATAGACCTCTATGATATTCCCCTTTAGTTGTCTCTTTCCCAAGCTGAAATGTTCCAGTCTTTAATGGACTGTAAAAGAAAAACTGGTGTGCAAGTTTCAGTTTCTGTCTGATGATGCAAAACAGGATGGCATTTGGGTTTTTTAGGGTAGTGGGTACATTTCAAAAAACCCACTCAGGATAGCCTATAGTGTAACATCCCAGTAATTCCAATCTTCTAGACCATCTTGTGTTTTTTAAACACACCGATTATCTTAAAAAAACTAAGTGCCATTCTGTCCTGCATTATCAGACAAACTTGGACATCTGTTTTACTTTTTAACCTTGATATTCATGAGGATGAGAAATTTCTCCCTACCAAAAAAAAAATTTCTGGAACAAGAATATTTACTATTTCACCAATTCTAAAATATTTTAAACAAGTTACACTTATTCTGTGTTGCATAACTGGCTATGATGAAGAGAAGTTTAAGCATTCATATTTGAAATGGACCCATGCACAAGGATACACTATGCTGAAAAGCTACATTCAAACTATTTTGTTGGAAAAGGTCTATTGAGGAATCAGTTCCTAGGCCTCTATCTTTGTTTAGCAGAAAAACTGTTAGTAGTGTTGAGAATCCAAAGAAGAAATATTTCCTAATAGGGCTTCATACCACTAGTATGCAGTGACAAACACGAAAAACTGTGTTCGTTTGTTTTATGTTAAGATCATAAAGGTTACCCCTTCAAAGCTGACGTACTTTAATTAACTGCATCCAAATTAAAGCATCTAACATGTTTGGCTCTAAGAACAAGGTAGCAAACAGAGTAAGTAGCAAATCAGCATTCAAGGCCAAATCAACTCTCACTGGCACTGAGAAGAAACAGGTTTCCTACTGAAATATAGGAGATTCGGTCTTGGACATATAAAGGTAGAGAGTACTCTGGGACCAATCAATCAATCTGCAATTCTAAGCATAAGCCCCTAACTATGCTACAAACTTCAATTTATAATTAGTTACTAGCACAACTGGAGTCAAGTACAGGTTAGAAACACATCACATAGTTAGAGGATGTTACTACATGTGATACTTAACAGCATTTCATTCCTGACAGATGGTTGCATTCCTATAACCAGTTCAATACACTTTTTGACATCATGGACAGGATCCTATAACCATGTATGCATAACCAATTTATTAACTGATCTTCCTTCACATCAACCTATGTACTGTGACACCCCAGAGCACATTACCCCACATATCAGCAATACAGTTCTGTGTGCCTGTCTTCCTGGCAACTCTTTCCTTGCTAAGGTTGCCTAGATTTTCATAAAATGCATTGCTACAAACGCCAAGTGCTAACGCATACAGTTGTGACAACAAAAGCTGCTGTGTGGATAAACCACCTTAATTGGTTATAAGTTATATAGGTAACCTAACTGGATATAAAAATGACAGTCAAAAGCTGTAATGAAGACAAGGCCAATGTGCATGTGTAAGTGGACATTTCTGGAGTGTCATGGGGAAGCACCCCACTGCAAAAAAGGCAGAATTTAATATATATTAGTGCATTAGTAGTTTTTTTACAATTATTAAAAACTAAGTCTTACCAGCTTCTCCTATTAATGGCAAACATCTACTTGCTAGCCAAAAGAACAAGTTAAGTGGCTCAAGTAATTACGAAAAGTGGAGCCCCCATCAACATCAAGGAAGTCCCCAGCACCATTATGGAAGAAGCCAGTGACATCTACTGGACTTCTAGTCCAAGATCCAGCTAGGCTGTGGCACCTTTGTACCGCCTGACAAACATGAAGACTCCTAACTCATTCCGACTTCTGGAAGCAGCAGCTTACTGGCTGCTATTTGAAGGCAACCCCATTCCTCTATCACGCTTCCTAACTCTGTAATTTTTGGGTCATTCTCTAGTCCTAAGTATCCTAGATTTCCTGTCACAGTTAAACTAAAGAAGCCTAATCAACTTCACTGCAGCCCACAAGGTTATGAATAAAGTGAAATTGAAAAATAAGAATTTGTGAAACTAACCTAAGTCATCTTAATTTCATTCTGCAGCTGACTGAGAAATCTAAAAGCAGCTGCTAATTGATGGCGCTATCCATAGATGCTGGAGAACACCATTAACATCTGTTTATGTTCAGCATACTCTTTTCAAGCACAGTGCTATGGCTGGTTTTGTTTGTTTGTTTTGTTTTAAAGTTTAGTTCTGTAGAAACTGATGGTTTAGACACCCCAATCCATTTCCCCCTACTCATAATTTGCAGGTGAATTTCTGAGAGCCTGGCTGTGGTAACTGACATTAAGACAAAGTCCTTAGTCTATTAAGTAAGGTTTTCTATACATTTATACAAGTATGTATGATCTAGATTCTATTAGACCCCGCTAATTCATTATAAATTTGGCAATTTAAAGGGAAAGGTAACAAGTTATACATCCAGCCACTAAAATAGCCTTATATTCTACCACTTTTTTAAAAGTGTTTTTAAAACCTTCAACTATACTACTACTTTAAAACTAAGGCAAATGAAGTTATGAAATGGTTTTGTACTTTCATATTTTTAAACAGGTGTTTCTCTCAGTTTTCAATACAGTGGAAAGACGTTATCCAATATTTTAATTTCACTGCTATCCAACTTAAGAAAGTCTGAAGATAACAACAGTAAATGGCATCAGTGAAAATTTAAAACCTGTTTTAAAAGAGAAACAAGCTCAGAAATATTCCACAAAGGTACAGGTGGAACAGTTAAAACCTTTTTCAATAAATGAGTCTTGAAATCCTGATTTTAAAATCAATTTGTCCTAAAATATTTAGGAGAAACGTAGTTTCCTCAAAACTTGTTTCTTCTTCATGATTATTCTAACACAAGTTACACATCTGAAGAGAACAACCTCTTCCAAAACATTCAGCTGCAGTTCTCAATATAGTGGCATACAAGATGAAGGGTTAACCCCTATTTTATATTCAGTACACCATATATAAGCCTGGCCCAGGGGATTAATTTGTTACTATATCTATTATGCCACATTATCTTCTTGCAAGATTTTAATATTAAAAATCTGAGGATGGGTGAAGAGCCAAGACTAAAATCAACAGAGGATTTCAGTAGTCCAAAACCTAGTGGTTACTTTAAAGGGCATCAAAAAGTTGTCCAGCAAGTATCAGTAGATAGGAAGTTTTAGTCCCATCTCTTCAATTAGTATAATCCTGTTTCTGAAAAAATTCTTCTGTGTGTGTGACATTATGTAGAGAGTAGTACGGATAAAAGATGTACACTGCAGAATCAAAAGAAAATTATAAACATGGGGATTCCTTAAATGTAGTTTTGAATTTAAGTTGTAACTGGCAACCAATTTAGGATCCAATGACCAGTGTAACTGTGTAAGACGGAGTAGTTTTTCAATATTAAAAAGATAGGCAAATTGATATATCAAAGGGACAGAATTTAAAAGTCACTTCTGTTTGAATTCTTATTTACTATTACAATTACACCCACCCAGGCTACTCTAGCTGGAAGAATTCTCCAATATTTTGTTCCTGTTTGTTTACTTTATACGTTTGACAGTGCTGCCGTCTAGTCAGCCTTCTCTCTCCCTACAAGTTTTCAAACTCATTGAAAAGGAAAGTGCCTTAAAAATGGTGTTAAGCCACAAGCACTGCCATAGGGACTGAGTAGATAAGCCAAATCTACTCAATAGATTTCAAGTTATAGCATTCTTTTAAGCGCTAACAAATGCTAAACTACTGTTATATGTAGAGCTGCACTGCTGGTAAATTACAGGTACATAGAGGGTTCTCGGGCACTTAACAAGACTCTTCCCAAATACATTAAGAAAATAGTCATTCCCAGGCAGCTTCAATGAAATAATTATGGAATGTATTTGGGAGAAGTTTGTCAGAAGGACAGTTCATTGGATCTAGCCTAACTTCAATGGCTGTTGTAACACATACAAACAAAACACTGCTTTGAATCAGTGAACTCTAAGGGTGTAACAACAAAATAGGCTCAGTCTCTCTAAAACAAGTTTTTTTAAAGATGACTTTGGAGAGAGCACACCATTTAAGGATGGGAAAGGACCAACTAGTCACGGAACTAGTCCAGAAAAACACCAGTGAATTAACATCCATACCCAGTGAAAACAGAAGTTTAAATCCATCTGTCTCCATCTACTGGGAAGAAATTTCAAGGTCAGTAAGTTAAAAAGAAGATAAAACATAAACCTTTAATCCTTTTGTTCTTATTTATATGATAAATAAGCCGGTGAACAAACCAGTCAACATACTAAGATTTTATCTATCATACAAAAGTTACTATGCCAGGACACCTGCTTAAAATACCACTGAATCTTTGAGTAGAAACAGAAACTGAGCCACAACCCTGGAACCATAGCTGTAGTACAGTTCAGGAACGTGATTTATAACATTTTTAGTTCCTTCCCCTTTACTTTGCTAGATCATTATTTTAATCACAGCATTACCTACCAAGTAGACATGACCCAACACAGTAATCGTAAAGTGTCTTCCATGATAGGACCTACCTGCTAAACATGCAGAAACTACAGTGGAAAAAATGGGAACTCATATATGAAGTGAACTTTCCTTTATTCAAGCTATCTTGGTACACAACTAGTTAAGAAGTTAGAGAAAAAGCACATGCACCAACATTTACAAATCTCCTCCACATAACTAATTTGAGAGGTAACAATACTAATCTCAGATGACTGGACAAACATAATTCAAACTCATTTTAAAAATATGGTTCACATGAACAATTATTTACAGTAAAATATCAGCGTAACCTATTACACATGGGTTTGCTGGGAAGAAATCCTTTTATAATTAATCAATCAAGAGGACTAACATACCACATTTTGTTTTCAGAACATATTTACAAACCAGCTTATTTAATCCAAAAGACAATTTAACATTGCACTCACGCACATTTGTTATTGCCCCAAGATAAAGAAATGAAATTGGTTAAAGTTAAACCAATAACACCATTCATATTTCAAGGAATTAGAATCTGGGTTGTTTTTTTCAGGTTGAGAAAAAAGAGTTTTCTTTAAAAAAATAAATAAGCTAGTAAAAGTCTACACTAAGCTTTCAGAAAACAAAAACATGTGCCATTCATTTTGTAAAACATGTTCTTAGAACAATAAAGAGGTGCACAATGTCCAAAATAAAAAACTTGCAATTCCATAACAAAACTGTTGCCCAAACTACTTTTTCTAAAGTAAATTCAGATTTACAACCAACATTCAGGTGCATATCTCACACTATCAAGGCCTCTGGACTCTACCTGTGCCTGGATATCAATGCAATATTGCAAACATAACAGGCTTGGTGCTGAAAAGACAATTATGAAGTTTTGATCAAATCAAACATGGTAAGAAAAGTGCCTGCTTGTGCCTTAAGTTTTAAACTAAAGATTCTGAATTCACTTCTGTATTCTACCACTTTGTTCCTCAGCTTTCCACTGATTTTGATGGAACAAAATCTGACAGCTTCCTTCAGAAACAGATTTGACATTAAAAACATAGATCTTTAATTTAAACACTAGAAAAGGAACAAGCTCCTGATTATATTCCCTCAAGTATATTTCATTTTCCTGCTCTGGATTCAGTCTATTGTAATTTATTATTAGCTTTGTTGGACATTGACAGAAAGGATCTACAGCTTTTCTATAGTTTTCTCCACTTTTGCCTATATGGTTCTTTGCTAATCTTATCAACAGAGATTTATCAGATTGCAACCAGCCTGTACACCTGTCAAGCCCTCTAATATCTGAAACAAATTTTTTTAAGCTTAATGCCTCCTGGTAGAGACCTTTTTTATAAGATCTCTTATAAAACATGTACTATGTTTTCATCAAACTCCTCCTGGCAATAGTTACAAGTGTAAACTAACATTTTTAATTGTCTTTATATTTGTATCAATCTTTATGAATTCCACTTAGTGTTATTGGGAAGCTGAAGCATCAATCCTCATTTTTTATGGTGAACCATAGATTGTGGAAGAGTTTCCATCTTCCACAGCTGGCTCTGAGACTGTTAAAAGTAGCATCCCTCAACTACTCAGACATTTAAGATGACTGTACCTAAGAAATTCTTGTCTTGTGTGTCTTCATTTCTGTTGTCTGACCAAATGGCAAGGGCTTCCTTATCCTACCACATTTTAAACCAGGATTTTCAGAAGCTTGAACATATTTCACAGTTCTCTTTTCAAAGAGTTAATAGCATTGAGAAAAACCCTTTTTTCCCCTTTGTGGAGCCATACCGTAAGTTGGCCAGCCATCTTGCATTCACTTTCAACGTTGATTATTTTACCACATCGTTTTTCTCTATTTCATCTCTTGCAGCACCCAGTAGTGGACCTGTAACTTTAAATTTGTCTGCAGTACATCCAGAGAACTACTTCAATGTAACACATGAGTCAGTTTAAGAAAATGATTGAAGGTGATGTGGCCATGAAAAAAGCTAATGCAGTCCTAGGGTGCATCAGGTGAGGTATTTCCAGTAGAGACAGGAAAGTGTTATTACCATCATACAAGGCACTGGTGAGATCTCATTTGGAATACTGTGTGCAGTTCTGATCTTCCATGTTAAGAAAAATGAATTCAAACTGCAACAGGTACAGAGAAGGTCTACAAGGAAGATCACTGAACTGGAGAACCTACCTTACGAAAGGAAACTTGAGGAGCATGATTCGTTTAGCTTAACAAAATGAAGAACATGGGGAGATAAAGATTGCTCCCTATAAATACATTAGATGGATAAAAACCAGGGAGGCAGAGGAATTATTTAAATTAAGGGCCAAAGCTGGCACAAGAACAAATGGATATAAACTGGCCATAGGCCTGAAATTATACAAAGGTTTCTAGTCACCAGAGAAGTGAAGTTCTGGAACAGCCTTTCAAGGGGTGTAGTGGAGCAAACCTAAAGTTGTTTTAAGATTGAGCTAAAAAAAGATTGTTTTAAGATGTTTACGATGGGGACGGCATAATGAGATTGCCCACAATGTCATAAGGGCCATCTGCAACTGTTATGAGCAAATATATCCAACAGCTAGAGATGGACCACTAGATGGGGAGAGCTCAGAGTTCTACAGAGAATTCTTTCCTAAAGTGTCTAGCTGGCAAGTGTTGCCCACACACTCAGGATCTAATTGATCATCATATTTGGGGTCAGAAAGAAATGTTTCCCCTGGTGACACTGGCAAAGATCCTGGGGGGGGGGGCTTCACTTTCCTCTGCTCTCAGGCATGGGTCACTCGCTGGTTTCAACTACAGTAACTGGTGGATTCTCTGTAACTTTAAATCTTCAAATTAAGATTTGAGAACTTCAGGCTGAGTTACTGAAGTTATGGATGTATTACAGGAGAGGATGAGTAAGGTTCTGTAGCCTGCGATGTGCAGGAGATCAGACTAGATTATCACAGATTGTCTCTTCTTGCCTTTAAGTCTATGTTAGTGTAAAATTAAGTTTCAAATTGATAACATTCATTCTAACATCTTTTGGATTTTTTAAATATTCTTTGCCATTCATAGAGTGAAGTCATAGCCTCAATTTGATACGAATGTAGCCTCAATATGAACGTCCATGTTAATGCATCAGAAGCAACAGAACTTCAAAAGAGGGAAGACCCTGGGCAATACTTCACAGAACCAGACTTTTTCTAAGGAGGGAAAGAATTGTTCCCACCCCCTCTGCTCTGATCAGAACATGGTACTGCTCCCCAGCCATGCCTTGGCTTCAAACATATGCACCATATTCTGTATCACTAAAATGACTGGGGAAGATAAAGGAGAGAAAAAGAAAACAAAGATGTATTTCCCTGTCATTGGGCAAGAGAAATGTGTATCTAATTCCTATTAAACTAAGAAATATTATGTGTAAGAGTACAGACTTCAAAACTTTGTAAGGGAAACTGTCAGCCATCACTATAATACTCTAAATGGTCCTCCCCACGCATTAAAGGTCAGTGTATAAATGATCAAATTTTTTATTCTGTCATCTTCATTTTCCAAGATGACACACTGAATCAAAAATATCCAGTTCATTTCTGACAGTCATCCTTCCCCCAGTTCTACAGCATTATGCCCACCTCTAGTTTAGGTAAATTAGGGAAAAAATATTTCACTGTTATTAATGCACCTTCTGGTTTTAGAAAATCATGCCTAAATAAATGAAACCATACTACTTCTAACTGTATGCAAACATTCAGGCATCTAAAGAAACAAGTCAATTTGTTTAAGAGGAATTGATTTCTCTTCCACTTAAAAGGCAGGTGGACTAAGTGTAACAAATAAATAGGGCAAGCTGAAACACTACTTAGTTACTTTAAGAAGAGTGGTATACCTCTAGATGAAAGCTTGAAACTATGGCAAAATGTGTAAATTCACTGATTTTGTTTACTGTGTTAAACTTCTCTACCACACTCTCTTATATGTATTTAATACCTAAAATTGAGCTACCTCTGAAGAGAAAATAAGCCGGTCTTGGCAGTAAAGAATAACTTATCTAGTTAAGCTGAGTCAATTTAGTTTTGCCCAGCACAATAGGAGCTAAGGACCATCAGTATTAAAAGCAACTGAAAGTTGTAAAGGCCTTTGTTTTATGTCTCAGAGAAAGCATCAAGACCCATAGTACTATAAAAAGTCACTACCTTTAACCAGGAACTCAAAGAGATGTGTGCTAATTCAGTCACCAACAACCCTTCCTACAGCATGTTTTTATTCCTGAAGGTCTATCCAAGAACTCATCAGACAGTCCTATTTCACATAGAAAAAACGGATGAAACCACAACTAAAGACTGATGTGACTGCAGACACACTGATAGAAAGCCTCAACGATCAGGACAAGCCAAACAAATGGGTCTAACTCCATTCCAGAAGCAAGACTTAATTTGATTTTTTTTAAAGTGTTACAGACTAGTAATTATAGTCATTCACCAAGTCCAAGAACTTAAAAGCAAAGAAGGCAACAGCCATGGAAGAATCTTCCGCATAACATATTCTTATCAAATACATACATATTTAATCATAACCACTCTTAACAGCTAGTAATTGCTGGATTTTGGTTATAATCTTTGTAAAAGAACAATTTATTAAAGTGGGAAACAAAATGGGAAGTGGGAAACAATTTTTGTCAATGGACAATTTGTGAAGTATTTTAAAATAATTTAAATTCTTTAAATGAATGCATATTATGGATTTTTAGGCAAATTACATGTGAGCTGCCTTTGACACTGCTTAGAGTGACATTAATTTACTTGTTTATTTTTTTCAAGAAGATTGTGTTATATTTATATTTTGAGATTGTTGATGAAATAGCATTTTTTCTTGGGTCAGAACTAATGTTTCCTTTATATTTTAAAAGGAAGTGTTAGTACAAGATTTATTATGTAACTTTTACTAATCATTTTTACTTTTATGCACTTGGGTTTTGTAAGACATGGAATAGATAAAGTTACTAGCTAGCAATGATGTAGTTAACAGTTTAAAAGACAAGACTTTGAAAAAACCCAACACCTTCCATTTTTTCCTCATAAAATGTTTAAATTTTTTAACTACTTAGGATGTACAATTCACGAGGTTGTTAGAGAGGCTCCAGTGGTCAATAGGGTAATGGGTCCAGCAGAGTCCTTACTGTATCTGATAAGTGTTGATAAATCCCTTTCCTACACAGCTAAATTAGTCACTCATGGCATGTGCAGTACAGATTACAGCAAACTGCATGCCAGACTGAAGACTAGATACTGGATGTGGAACAGAATTGGAATCTAACTTGCTACACTACAATGCCTCAGACAAATAATTGAATCAGTGCCTCCTACTGATCCCAGGTGAGAAGTGCAGCTGCTAAAAATACTCTGTGTTACACTAAAGTCATCAACAGGTCCCAACACACTTAAAATCAAATGTAAGGAGGATAATGCCTTTGGTTAACAGAGATTGGACTCAATCTGGCCAGAGAAGCTGCGTGGTCTAATGGATGTATTAACTGTTTTTTTTTTTTTTTTTAAAGAGGAAATCAAGGTTCTATTCTGAACTACGCCATCTGGAAGATGACCCTGTACATGCTCCCCCTGGGGTAGTAATTTTTTCTCAGAAGAATAGCTTTGGTCAGCTTAGACTTAAAGCGTTCTGACACCATGTTTTTCTTCCATCAATTTCAGTGACAAGACTCCTTCAGATGTTTAATTTACATGTAATGGCAAATTCTTTAACGTTTTATTATTCCTGTGCCCTTCATAAGCTAGTCTCAAAGTTTAACAATTTCATATTTGAGGTGCAATAAGACTGTAGGGCAGATGAACATAAAGCAACATTAGAGACTAGTAAATATTTATATTATCATAACACCCAAAGGCCCCAATTGGGACTAGGATTCCCACTGTGCTGGGATCTACTTTTAATTATTATTCCAAGTGCCACTTTAAAGTATTTTAGTCACAAGAGGTACTTGTCTCCTGAAATTGTTTTTAAGCTTTCTGTTACTCTTCATTCTAAAACAAGATGGGTGAGGAGTTACCAGGAAGCTCAAAATTAGCCTTTTAATAAAGATTAAAGACTTAACTATATAGATGTCAGTGCTTCATCCTAACACAGAGCCGAACCTGAACTGGTTCTTCCAACACACAGGCCTCTAACATTTGAGAAAGGAGGAAATACCTATGGAAATACCAATATATTCTAAGCTGCAATGAGCCAATCGAGTGCACCTGTTAGGAGCAGGATTGGGTCCCAAAATATCTACCAAAAAAAAGCCTCCATAGTAGGAGGAGATTTAACTACAAGGAAAGTTTGCAAGGATGACAAGAAGCTGTTTTTAGTTTAAGGGAACCAAAATTTCAAGTCAGGATAGGTTTGGATCTCTTCTGATACAAACAGTTTGTTTCTCTGAAGGTGGATGGTATTCTACCGTCTCCTCTGGCTTTGGCCAAACCAGTTTTCTACACTGAAGTTACAGTAGAGCTAAAGTATTGCATCATACTTAAATTTCAATCAGCTTCTACTATGCGAAGGCTATTCTTTTAACAGAATAATTCAGACCACTTCATTTCATGTCTAATAATAAAAACTTCTCAAATAAGAATTTAAATATCCAAATTTTTGCTATGAACTTACATAAATGTATTCAAGCAAGGACCATCAACATGCACAACATTTTACAATAGTAAAAATAACCACTGACAAAACAAGCCAAGGTCCCGGGTTCAAAAAAATACAAATGCACAGTACAGCTGGATGTAAGTTAGTATGCATAGGCATTGAGGAAAAAGATAGATTTGAAAGGAAGGCAAGGCATTCAGCAAACATTCCTTGAATGGCTATTCCAGGTAGAGAGAGTAACATGGAAAAAGGCACAAAGTTAAGAGTAGACCAAAATGTTTTTAAAAAACTACATCTAACTGAGCATTTTCAAAAGAAGGTTGGGTGGAGCACAGGAAGCAGTGTAGGAAGAAATTATGTCAGATTTGTATGCAGGAGAGACCTTGCATAGATCTATAAAAGTGAGTATTAACTGCTACTTCCTTCAGAGGACAGAAAATTAACAGGTTATTCCTGTACTAAAGGCATTCAAGATGATGCAGCTCATCTTTCCAAGAAGGAAAGTCAACCAAAGTTACAAGAAGGAAAGTATTCTGGTAGATTTAGCATTCTTCTTATCCTGGAGAAATCTTACAGGACAGATGTTTTGTTCCTGAGCATAAACCTTTCCCATGACACCAGTCTCTCTAGCAAATCAAATTTGTCTTTTTTAAAAAAATGCCCTATAAGAGAGATTTGCCAAATTAACATAAATAAGTTAAGTCTATATCCATCAAATACCAGAGACTAAACCTCAAAACAAACAAACAAAAAAAAACCAAACAAAAAAACAACAAGCACCATGCAAAAAAAATTCAGACAATTTATCAGAGAATCACCTTAAGTTCAATGTTATACTTTCTATGGTCAAGACTCGATTTGGTTTGGGTGAGAACAGTGCTTCCTCCTCCTTAGAAGAATAGAGTATTTCTAAATAGAATAAGAAGCCCTTCCTAAATGTCTACCAGTTGATCCCTAGGATGTTCCACAAACCCCTTTGTTCTAAAGCTTTTTCTATTCATCTTTAAACCCAAGCACCAATATTACCCATGATGCAGAAGGCTTCAGTAGAATGAGAATGCTATACAAAGCAACACCTTTGTACAAAAGCTTTAAAATCCTTACACATCACTTCACAGAACTGCATCATCCACCTTCAAGTCCTGCACCTTATAAAATTACCCTGCTGGGGCACTGGAGAGAGTAGGGAATACATCATTTTATGTTGTGTGCCAGTCTTACAGAGAAGTTATATGAATGAAGCCACAATATAAGAATTCAGCATACATTGTTTATACATAAGATGAACTGAAATAATCTCCTTTAAAAATGATAATCCTTAGTTTGTACTTATTTATATGAAATTAAGTTAAGTAAAAAAATCAAAGTCAACATATGAAAAGGATAATCAGACAAAAAAAAAATCTGTGCTTTGCAACAGTGACTGGTCACTTTTTACTGCCAGACAAATCAATATCCACCCTGCAGAAAAATCAGCTACAAAATAGAATACTAGATGTTTCATTTCAGAAGGTTCCTGCACCACTAGACAGTTCCCTAAAAGAGAGACTGCATTGTTACAGCAGTTAGCATTCCCCCACCCCAACAAAACGCAAAGACAAAAATGCTATGAAAGGGTAATCTAGCCATTTCGCAGCTTCTGCCTCCTTACTCCACCCAGTCTCTTCTCTGCTCAATGGCTGCACACAGCATCCACAAACATGGTCAAATCAAAAGAAATCACAAAAACAATAGCACTGAAAACAAACTAGATATCAGCAACAAAACCTTTTGTTAAATACCTATTTATTTTCTTTGTTCAGATCCTTAATATATTTTCCTGTTTTCCAGAGCCACTTTACAAAGCAAATGATACATTTTGGTAGGAGACCCTCCCTCTTCTGAAAGCCGATTGAATGCTGCACAATCATTTCATAAATGATAAATCATTGTGAACGCAGATTCTTCTCATCACCTCAAAACTAAAATTTATAAGTAACATTTTGTCATAACATACACCCTGAAGAGCCCCCCTCCCCCGGATCATTCAATCAGGTTAATAACCTAAAGATATCACTTATGTTTATTATGCAGTCAAACAGTTCAATGAAGGCTTTTAATATAGCTTCAGTAACCCACCACCACCCAGGTTAGGTAATTCATTATGAATTGATTTGACCTGCAACAACCAAGCCCTGCTGCAGCACTATCAGTAGAGAAATTTTACCACAGCTACTATTGCAGGAGTGGCAGAAGGTGTGTGTGGGGGGGATCATATTATTGTATCAAAGGCCAAGTACATACTCGCCTCCACCCTACACATACAAATTTAACATCCACAAAACTGAGCCGCCCCAACTTTTTATGAAGGAAAGGGAGAAGACACCACTCCCAATCCCCTCCCCAAAAAGACTGTCTGCATATAAACTCCATCCTGCACAAAATACCAGGAGCAGCAGGAAAGATTCCTTTCCTGTAGGTTTACACCTACTTAGATTCCCCCCGTTTCCGCCAAACACCTATTTTTGTCCTAAAAGCCATTTTAACGCCACAGAGGTTTGACCCCCAAAAAGGAGAGGTTACACCTCCATCCCCCATGTCTGCTGCAGCTGGCTCTGAAGGTCTGACCCACCTCTGACCATCCAACGTTGCTGGTTCCCCCCCCCTTACAAAATCACTGCAGGGAGAAGGGGGGGGGGACGGACTCCTAAAATAAAAGGCTCCCTTCCATTAAGCAACCCCGGTTTTTGTTGTGAGGGCTGCAGCTGGTTCTGGAGATCTGGGCCACCTCCTAGCAAGAGGAGGAACAAAACGAGAGACCCTTGAAAGGATTTTCAGAGGGCGGTGTGTGTGTGGGGGGGAATCAGGAACCCACACATCACACACATCCCTCCTCGCCCTGGTGTTTTTTGGGGGGTGGGGTGGGGGGTTAATTATCAGTCTCCTGGCCAGCCCATCGGCTGCGTCTTCTCGCTGCTTTCTTGCTAAGTCATTAGGGGAAGGGGAGAGCTAGAAGTCTGAAGGGGGGGGGGGGAAGAAACCGCAGAGAGAGAGGGCAGGAGCCCACCCAGGAGAGGACCGGCTGGCCCACCCTACCCTGGGAAGTGACTGAGCCCCGGGGAAGGAGGAGGGAGGGGGTCTGCCCCCCCCGTGCTGCGGAGAGGGGGATGGGAGCGCCCCCTTCGCCCTGCCCCCCCCTCACCACCAACGGGCGCGGCGGCCATTTTGAGAGAGAGCTGGAGAGAAGGAGGGAGGGGGCAGGGGAGGAGGGAGGCGCACCCACCGCAGGGCCCGGCTCGCGCCGCCGCTCCCGGATGGGGGGGGAGACCCCGGCCGAAGGGCGGAGAAGGGGGGGTCCCCGCCTGGAGCCGGCCTTACCCGCGCCGCCGCCGCTCCTCGGTCCGTGAGGCCGGTGCCGCCCGTCGCGCCCATTCACCGGCGCCGGGCCCCGCGGAGTGGATGGGGGGAGGCGGCTGGCGCTGCGGGGGCCGGTCGGGGAGGGGTTCAAGGGGGGGGAGGGGTCTCGGCAGCCTCCGGCCCGCTCTCGCCGCCGCTCCGGCTCCTCGGTCTGTCAGTAGCGCCCCGGCCACCAGGAGGGAGGGAGGGAAAGGAGGGAGCCGCTCGGCCCGCCGCCGCACCCACTGCGCATGTGCAGGAGGGAGGGCGGGGATAGGAGGCCAGAGCCCATCTTGGGACGCTCAAGCCGAAGCTGGCCTCCCGGCGTGCCCCGCGCGCCCGCCATGCACCGCGCGCAGCCCCCGTCGCGCGAGCCTCTCTCTCTCCCCCCCCCCCCGCGCCTCCCCAACGTCTCCCTCACGCGCCCCCTGGCCGCCCCACACTCCAGTGTCCGCTCTCTGCCTGCCCCTCAGCTGCCCCCTCTGGGCCCACCGCACCCCTTCCCACAGCACCTGCCCCGCCAGCCCCCCACACCCTCCAGCCCCCCTGCGGCCAGCCCCACACACCCCAGCACCCCCCACACCCCAGCACCCCCACAACCTCCCAGCCTTCTCCACACACCTCCTTCTCCAGCCCCACACACCCCAGCACTCTCTGCAGCCTCCCAGCCTTCCCCACACACACCCCAGCATCCCTCCTACAACCTCCCAGCCTTCCCCACACACACCCCAGCACCCCCCGCAACCTCCCAGCCTTCCCCACACACCCCCTTCTCCAGCCCCACATACCCCAGCATCCCCCCTACAACCTCCCAGCCTTCCCCACACCCCCTTCTCCAGCATCCCCCTCCTCCAGCCCCACACATTCCAGCATTCCCCTCTTCCAGCCCCACACACCCCAGCATCCCCCCCTACAGACTCCCAGCCTTCCCCACACACCCCCTTCTCCAGCATCCCTGTCTTCTAGCAGCATGGACCCCATCTCCAGCATCCATCAGCCCCCAAGGCTTTTGCTCCCAGACTCACAAACCACCTTACTACCAGCCTCCATTCCCATCTCCCTCACTTTCCACAGACTCCCATTTCTCAGCCTGGCCAACTCCCAGCCCCACAAAAGTCCTGTCCCTGGCCCTACACAAAAGAGAGAGTCCTCACAAACTTAGATTGAATACTGGTTCAACGACAATAAACACAAGGTAATGATAAATAGCATTGCATTAAGTTGTGGGGAGGGTTCCAGTGGGGTAATGCATGGTTCAGTTTGAGATTCTATGTTATTTTTTGTTAACATTTTAATTAATAACCTGGAACATGTAGTTAAAATCATTTTAATATTTGCAAATGATACTAAACTGAGAAGAGTTGCAAATACTGGTGAAGAGACAAATATTAAAATGGGACCTGAAGAGGGTAGAAACATGGGAAGAAGTTAAGATAATTAAATCCACCATGGAAAATACATCTTAAATAGTACAAATTGCTAATACATATGGAGAAAAATCATTTGAAACATACATTAAATGGGTGAGAGAAACCTGGGAAACAGTAATACAGAAAGAAATCAAGGAGTGGTAGTGAATAGTCAGCTAGACATGAGTTTGCAAGGCGATATGGCAGCAGCTTCATATGTTAAGAATGTCAGGTTCATTGGCGATAGCTACTGTGTGGAACTACCAAGAAAAAAGCCCCTAGAGCTAAGCCATCCCTGTTCCTTTCTGGTGAATGTTGCATTCGGTCTCACCACAAGGAGATAGATTGGTGTGCTGTGTTAATTCTGGCTTGTGTGGAATCTGCTACTGAAACAGCAGCATATTTAACAAATGATCTTGCCCCAGAACCTAAGGTCACAAGCATGCACAACATTCATGACCTTACCTTATTTTGATTTGAGATCTAGGGACTTGGCAAGGCTCAGCACATCCTGTTGAGAATGAGATACGCTCATACGACCCTAGAGCAATGAGAGACGGTAATACTTGTCTGCAGTGTTATTGTAGCTGTGTTGGTCCCAGGACATGAGAGAGACAAAGTAGGTGCGGTAATATCTTTTATTGCACCAACTTCTGTTGGTAGACAATCTGTCTCACCTTGTATTTAGCATGACCACTTCTCCAGACCTGAGAAAGAGCTCTGTGAAGGTAAAAAGCTTGTCCCTTCCACCAACAGAAGTTGATTCAATAGAAGATATCTCACTTACTTTGTCTCTTTCACTAATAACACTTGACGCTTAAATAGCATCTTTCATCCAAACATCTCAAAGCCCTTTACAGAAACTAGTTAATTAAGTCCCATTACGTGCCTGTGAAATAAGTAAGTGTTAAGTAGCTATGTTTCATGGAGATAAACTGAGGCATAGAGACACTGTGATTTTTCCACCAATTTACTGCAAGTAAGTAACGGAAGTGGGCATAGAACCCATGAAAGCCAAGTTCCCGGTTCCCTTTCTGCACCTTTACCATACACCTTTCTCAGGATTTATACACCAACAGCCTAAGGCTTTGTCTTCGTGGATGGCGGCAAATTTCGATCGACTTCTCTGGATCGACTGAGCGGTCAGTGAAGACCTGCTCAGTCAATCCAGAAACTGACACATTAAGGCCACCTTCTCAAGTGGTGTAGCGCTGCGTTGACAGAACAGTTTCCGTCGGTGCAGTGCATTGAAGACAGAGCGCAGGAACAGAAGCAGAGAAGTTGACAGGAATTACGCAAGTTTTTTGCGTAGCTTGCGTAACTCTCGTCGACTGCTGCCGAATTTCCTAGGTAAGTGTAGACAGGGCCAAAGTCTGCCCTCGGTTACACCCGTGCAATCCCCATTGATTTCACTGGTTTGCGTGACTGTCAGTGACAGCTGACTCTAGCATGGCAGCTTAACAACATATCTTGGGGATGTGTGGGGTAAATGACAAAGAGATGAACTGGTAATAGAACCAGTGCAACCGCTTGCTTATAATACATCAAACTGAAAAGCAGAAAGAGCCATGTTATTACAGGATATGTTATATAGAGCTAAAGTCACCCCGTGTATTGTCAGGCATAACTCCATAGTCATGCCCGTTTTATACTAGGCCTGAATTTAGTCCATAAAGTTTTCTAAATGATTGGTGCCCAGGAAATAAATAAATACCATTTTTCCATGTAATATTAGCTGTAAATTATAAATTTTAGGAGGAATAAAGGCACACTGCCATTTTCACAATCACACTTCTGTTTTAATATTTGTACCCAGTATTATTACAAGCAGAATACAAGATTATGACAAGCAACTGAAATTAGAAAAATAAAAAACACCTCTCTGGTTTTTCAGTTTGTTTACTATGGGCATTTGACAGCAGTTTGTGCCTAGTCAATTTCATGGTTTCACACTGTATAATCAGTTCGTCACTTTCCTCTTTCACTTGTTTGGTCTTTCACATAGGAATAGGAAAAAGAAAACAAAATACAAAAAAAAAAAAAAAGAAACGTGATTGTAAGACTGCAAACATATCTGAGTCGCTTGGGGCAAATGCAGAATAGGAAGCTTCTGTTAACTTATATTTTTAAATTGAATCTGCAAAATGAGAGACCCTTTAAGTTCTGAAGGCCCTTTGTACTTTACACCCAGAGCAGTTGATGCGACAACCATTTCCAAAGGTACTTCTAGGGATCCACAACATACCAAAAGCGTAAAGCCATGAACACTAGACTTAACAGCAAGCTGGATGGTGGTAGGATGGTTAGTATTCAGTTTTGTGCTGAGGAGTTAAGAAAATTTTAATCTCGACTAAAAGGGAAAGCAGTTTGTGGATCTGGCCCTGTTCTCTATTTCTGTTAATCATAAAGGTGCATTGTATTATTATTATACAGTTTTGCATAACTGGCAATCCAGGAGATCCACGATAGCAGGCTTATTGCAGGTCAGGTTTGAGGCGCAAAAGCAAAGCGAAGTTTAATTAGTGCTTGCTTTTGCTGTGTTTAGCTCGGGTCTCTAGTATGAGTCACTCATTTGTGCAAAACTAAAGCACTCATGGGATAAAACAAAACTTTAAAAATGACAACTAAGGCTCCATTCTTCCAAAGAGCTCCTTAAAGGTGTATTCCTATTGCAGTGGAACCCCACTGACAGCCCTGGAGCTCTGTTTGGATCTAATTGCAGGATTAGAGCATATTGTTAAAGTATACTGAGTTCAATGTTGAAAGGGGCACTCTCAGTTAAAAATAATGTATCAGAACAAATGTTCTTACTTCTGTTAGTTATAACACTGAAAGGCTTTTAGTCCAATTTAATTAGTCTAAATCTCCCAGCATCCATTTTTGTTATATTTTTACTATCTACACTATTGACTTGTTGCATTTCAGTCATCTTGAGCAGTGAAAACTGATCAATCTTTTTTTGACTTGATTCTAATTTATACTATGGTCCCTTTACATTGCAATGGCATTGTAAAAATGTATTGAAGTGGGTACAAATGTAATTTACACCTATTTTAAGGCACCTTTGTACTACTAGATGAATGTGAAAAAGTTTCTTTTGCTTTTAGTCACTTTCATGTTCTTATGCACTAGCAAGATGCTGCAAAGTTTGGGTTTCATACAGTGAATGAAATGTTGATATTCATAAAGAAAATATCTGCATTGTTTGTTTTTATTTTTAAGTTACTAAAATACTGAGTGTATATTAGTTTTTGTAAAACATTTTCACTGTAACTAAACTTAAATTTTGAGCCTAAGGCACATGACATTGCTCTTCTACCTGAGCCAGGATTTCCACTGCAACTACATTATAGCAGGTCAATTGTGGCAGCATCTGTGAAGTACTGTGCATCCTGTATTTTAAAGAAAGCATTTGCACACAAATCTAGACTATGTGGGCCTAGATCAGACCTGATATAAACTGGTGCAACTCCACTCCTGACTACAATGCAGTTACACCTACTAATAACACCTAGAGCTGCATTTGGCCCTACAAATACACTCCCACTTCTTCTTCCTCTCTCTCTTTACTGTTTTTATTATTATTCCTATTACCGTGATATCTGAGCACCATACAAAGAAAACAATATATTTTTGTGGAAACATTTAATATGATATCTTTCCATCAAATCATACTTCCCTTTTCCATTCCAAGTAGTTCTCTCTAGAGACACAGGTGAATGATATCCCAGAGACTACCCAACAAAGATAACTTCTTGTGGGGCAAAATTTCCCAATATTTTTTCATTCTCAATGTTACATAGTTACAAAGTTACATAGGCCCAGATCCTCAAAAGATTCACTGAAGTTAGGAGCCTAAATACCTTTGGGGATCTGGGCTTAAGTGTCTTGATCATGGTCATAAAGAGAGTTATCACAAAAGCCAAGGAAAGGACCATGGAATTTTAGGCATTCCTGTCTCCTAGATTTGTCCTTCACATCTCTCTAAAAGTGATGTTGTTTGTGACACTCATGATATCATAAGAACCATATTTTTCATCCTGATCTTTTAGAATGGCCAACTGAAGAAACTGGAGTTAGCTTTCTTTAAACCATTATCTATGTTTACATTCCTATGAAAACCCTTAAGAGATCCACACTGATATTAAACTAGAAGCTCAAGTGTGTCAAATTCAGCAGGTTTAGTCACAATTAGCTAAACACCTGACTTCCTGTGACAAATGGTTCCTACTCTATTATATTGGATGATAATCCAGTAATGGGCCCTCAGTAACATACTAGGTCTCCTTGCTGTCCAGAGAGTGATATAACCATATTAATAATACAAAGAACTGATACAATCAGGCTTGCCTGGAAAGATTGTTTGTCCCAGCAAGTGTATTCGGTAAGAAAGGCTAGTAACAGGAATATACCAGGAATGACTAATTGGAACTCCACTTTATGGTTAACCTTACACAGTAAAAAAAAATTAATGATTTTTGAAATACAAAGTAAAACACTACATTTGGATATAAAAGTTATAGTATATAAGCAGCTGTTTTGTAGGAAAACATGAATAGCCTTTCCTTGATTATTTAAAGTACAGGTACACTGTAGGGATGCATTTCAGTATTACTTTAAAAACTGCCCTGTGGCACAGGTGCCTATAGAGTACAATGTTAGTTCCATTTTAAAAACCATAAAGACTTTTTCTAACTGTTTTAATGATCAAACCAGTCTCTTTAGGCTGAACTTCAGAGTATCTCTAACAAAATGGAGGGTTTTTTTCCCTCGTGACAGTATCCTATTTGCTATGACCTGCACTTAAGTTCATTGTTAAATCGGATCTCCCCATTACATTAATTGCAACCTATGTTCAGGCATTTTGAAGAAAGAGAGATTGAAATTTAGGATTAGAACTAACATTGTAAATCAAAAGCATATAGATTCAGTTTTGTTTGAAAAGAATATGGGAATTAAAATGGTGAAGCTGGTTTGGAATTTTTGAAAATGATAACCATATATCAAATTATTTTCCAAAACTATATTACACTTTTATCTAAGAATCTCGAGGCATTTCACAAACATGGATTAAACTTCATAAAACCCTTATGAGATAGATATTGTTATCCTCACTTTACAGATGGGGAATCCGAGACACAGAAAGATTGTGACTTTCCCAAGGTAAAAGTCAGCAGCAGAGTTCGAAATCTCCTGACTTTCAGTAACGTGTTCTAATCACAAACCACACTTCTCTGTGAGTAATGTTGTACTAAGATACTCTGATTTACCTTCTTTGTAGTTTTCATTATTTGATTTTGGGTGGAACCAAACTCCCAAATCAAAACACTACCTAATTTTGCTAAATTAAAACCTTTTGTTTGGTGCCTACAGTGTATTTTAATAATGGGCCAAAACATAATCTCGGATCAGAATATCCTCAAATTCTGAGTTGGTATCAAGATCTAAATGTTGTCAGTTGGCCCCTTCTATTGTTGTTTGCCTTCATACTATTACTAAAGTAAGTGTTTACAGATTACACAGCCATGCTTCAGAATGATTCCTTCCTTATTGTATTTCCTATCTTTCTGAACATGCATAGCCTTATATTTTACACTGTAGGTTTATTTTTCTATATATCTTAAATTATTGCAGCAAACTAGTTTTAGATCTACCAGAAGATCTGAGGGAATATATACTGAATGTACAAACATATGTATAGGTACTCATTTTGTTGAATAACAAAAGTAACCTTGAGCATTGAAAATGCCTTCCACTCGTCCTTTAGGTATATGTACTAACTGTTTTGTGTGAACAAAATGTAGGGGTGATTATTGTACTAGTTTATGTATGTGCATGACAAAGCAGCTGTGTATGCAACCAAATACAATGGCTAAAATATTTGTCACTATAGAAGATTCACATTATCTACTCAAGTCCCTAAGTGAGTGTTACCCACATTTTGTCTTTATTGACCAATTTGGTGCCCTCTTTTATGAGTAAATTATTTACATTAGAAATGCTGAATTAGTAGATGAAGGTTTGGGGAAATTCTATTCTTGCTAAAGAAATCAGTTCTGTATAATTTGAAGCCTCTTGTACTAGTCATTTTGGCTCTTTCCCCACATTTGTGTTTAAGCAGAGTCTGGAAGTATCTACAGGTTTCCAATAAACATTCTTGGTTTGGCTCATAGAAACTCAGATTATTTATGGCAGAAATATTGTTTAGAACTTGGGCAAAGATGGCATCTATTGGTTAGAAAAGGGGGCTGGAACTCAAGACCTCTGGGTTCTGTTCTGGCCTCTATCACTGATTCTGTTTGAATTTGGGGAAATTTCTTAAACTCTCTGTGCCTCAGTTATATCTCTGTAAAAGGGATATTAAAAATCTATTAAGGGCCATTACTACATATACTATCACAGGGTCACTGGCCCTGTACGGGGAGCTGGGCCTGGCTTCATCAGCAACACATCAGCTACCTTCCAGGTGAGTCTGATCAACTAAAGATCAGGTGATTATAAAAGCCAGCAAGTGGCTTAGTTGGGGTAGAGAGCTGTGGGGAGCAAGGAGTCTCTGATAGGAAGCTGCTGAGTCAAAGGCAGGAACTGGGTTTAGCTGTTGGATTTATGCTGAACTGTTTATTCTAGGGTTTTGTTGAAGATTGTTTGTGTCACTAATGAATGAAGTCCTGAGAAAAAGAATCTGGTCCAGACTTTGGACATGGCATCAATCCTTCTGGGCTGGGGAGACAAGTCAGCGACCTAAATGTGGAGGAGAATGAGGGCAGGCGCTTGGCCCCTGGAACTGCGAGGAAATAGAGGCAGCTGAAGAGAAAACAAAAGCAGCTACGGAAACAGCAATGTCAGATGTAATAGCTGGCAAGGTTTGTCTGGGGGAACCCTCTTTTGCTTTTTGACTGAGAAGAAACAGGATAAAGGAGATTGCCTGCCTGTTCGTGACACAACAGTAACAGACCCCCGTAATTCTCCAGGATGGACAAAATCAGAGGAGGCCTAATGCCAGCAACAAAACAAGTTCCTGAAGTACCTTGAAAAATGGGCTCCAGGGTGTTTTGTTGATCCTGGAAAGGGTAGCTCAGATTGGCTGGCACTGGATTGGTGAAGTTGGACCTACAAGATGACTGTAAAGCCTTCTTCCACACCTTTGAGCAAGTGGCCACTTCTGCTGCTTGGCAGGAGTCAACTTGGATGACCAGAGTGGCACAGTTTTTGTCTGGGGAGGCAGAGGCAGTGTAACAAGAGTTGAATAAGAAGTTGTCTGGTTCACATCCTGAGGTATCAACTGCCAGGCTGGGACTGACTTTGAAGACCTATTGTCACTGATTCTGGTTTAAACAGTTTCCACAGGGAGTACACCTGTGTAGCATTTGTGAATTCCTGCAAAATATACTACAAGAACCTTTTACGTTAAATTCTCTGCAAAAAACCAATTAAATGGGGAAATTTTGCATAGCTTTAGGAATAAGCCCTGCTTTAAACCACAAGAAAAGCCACTATTTACTGGTGAGTGAGACGATGAGGAAACCCTCGCTTGATGTGATATATGATTGTGACAGAGATAATGACACAGGTAGACATGCCCATTGACTCATTAAATTGAATGGTGAGATATTGCTAGAACTTAATTTTCCTTGTGTATGTACATGGACAGCTAGTTATGACAATATTTGTGTCACCAGAATTTATTCCTGGCCTAGAGCTAAGTGAGTATTAATCTCTTAGATCAGGTCCATGTAGGCATTTCTGTTCAGACTCCCTGACTTGTGTGTGTCGTTTCACCATACCGAAGTAGGTCGGGTGACATTTTCATCTCACCTCGAGGTCCATTTCTGCCATTCATCAGCCAGAGGAGGCAGGCATTTGCCATGCTCTGGTTTACTGTTGAGTTTCCTCCAGTAACGGGCATTCTAGCCTGTGTCAGCAGCAGTGAGTAATATATGCTTCAAGCAGGACACTGTTTAGCAGTTAGAGAGACAGAGGTTTTTCGAAAGATAATATTTATTAATATTTTAAAGATATCAAGAGTGGTCTTCCTGAAAACAAGAGCATTTACAACAAAACCATTACATCCCACCTACTAAGGAAGAGATCTTCTAGGGAAACAGTTGTTGCCCATAATTAAAAAGCATGGGAAAATGAAATGCAAAAGATAGATGACGGTCTTGTTGCTAACTTATAGTATTCAATGAGTTTTGTAGCACAATGGAGGATTGGCAAATCTGGAGTCTAGCAGACTAAGCAGAGGAATGAGTTCTAACATTGAGGACCTGGCAAATGGACCCCATCTTGTGCAAAGTCTTCACCCAAACTACTGGAATTTTTGACTGCAGTGAGCCCATTTTCAAGTTCATAAAGAATATACAATCACATTATTTGCAAGATGTTTTACATTTTGGTACAAGCATTTCATAGCCTCTATTTATTCCAGAGTGGTTATAGCCAAGGCTACTGAGCTCTTGTCAAGTCCTAAATGGCTCATGCAAACAAGAGTGCATTTCTTTCTTTCTTTGCCTTGATTGAACAGCTTACATTTTGTGGCTAGGATCTTCTGAGTTTTGAGGGTTTTTTTAATCACATGGTGATTCAGAAGCTGCAGATTCTCTTTAGAGCTAAAGGACAAAGGCCCAGCTACAAATAGTGTTTCATTAGCTTATCAGTCCTATTTTATTGGTCTTGCACTGGCAGAGGACTTCATATAAACTTTGCTGCTCCCTTTTGAAATACAACTTTATCTAGCATCTGTAAATCTGGCCCATAGGGTGAGTCACCATTCAGCTGCTATCTCCTTTGTACTTAAGTGATGTGTTAGGCTCATTTCTGCTGCATTGCAAAGTACAACCTCCTTTGGTACCAGTACTGTGGAATGTCATTCCTACAAAGGTTGTAAGGTTTTTTGTTCTTGTTTTTTGGTAACACTGTGAGACCTGGACTCAACCACAGTGTCCTTGACAAAGCTTTTAATGTTCTAGTATAAACTGTGGACATTTATTTTAAGAAATTCACTTAGTACATTCAGACAGCTATGTATAGTTCTTATAAGGAACTAAAATCCCAGCATGACACAATATGTACAATTGAAGTAATGTTGCTGGTGGAAGTTCTCTTTCAGTTATGCTTAAAAGAGCACTATCAGTGAATTTTAGGCCAAAATACAAATTTTTCAGAAAATGAGGGGAAAGGTTGGGGCATAGAAGATCTAACATGAATAAAAGTGCTTATTTAACATTTCTGCTAGATGTGTGTGTGACCTATGATGGGGTATACTTGGAGCCAATTGTGCTTATTTTGCATGTTACGTCATAGTACGTTAGTATCCAGACTTACGTAGTGTTTGTATGTGTATTGTCTTTCTACTTCCTAATTTAAGAGCTTTTGTACTTACTTCAAAGTAATAGTCTCAGTAAAATCAAGTTGTCTGTTTCAGCTGTGTAATTTTGCTGCTATCTCTGATTTTGCTGAGGAAATTGGTGCTCAACTTAGTTGCAAGAAGTAAATATCTATCCTCTCATACCAATTAGAAATCCTCATGAACCCTGTCACTTAGGCCAGCTGATCAGCACTTGACTGATATGAAATCATGAACTTTGAACTGACATTTGGGAAAGCTAGATCAATTTGTAGGTTAAAATATTTTTCAGTGGATTACCAAGTCTATTGTAAAACTATCATGACAAAAACAATGTATCTTATATTTAAACATTCCCTTCAGTAAGTAACATGCCTGCCAATATCCACCAACAGAAAAAAGTAGATTTCAGGTTTGCATGCACTTTCATTTATTTCCATACGTTAAAGCACAATCCATTAGAAGTTCTTGTCTTCCCATTTTAAAGCAATGCTGTAGCAAACTCCACTGTGGGGACATAATTTCATGCATTTGTGTCAAAACTGAAGTGTTTGATTGGTGCCATATACAGTCTATAATTCTAATACATAAGTAAATAAAAATCTTCCATTGCATATATTCAAAATTATTCCTACCATCTTCATGCTTTTTAGTTTTTAAAATGAAGTTAGCACTACCAGTGTCATGCAAAGCTCTGTTAATAAAAAGCACAGTAACGCCACATACATGCACATGGTTTTTAAACTAGTTAAGCATTCAGTTCTGCTTGTAAAATATGTGTACAATTATCCTGGTAATTCGGGCATGCAAATACTATGGATGTACATGTAAATTAGGTAATCATAGCCTCAAATGGCTAATTAAGGTCATTTGTGGGCACAGGTACCTGATTTGCATTATAAAATCATTCAGTTGTAGAGTTAGCTTGTTTAAAATCAGACACTCAATGTCTGGATAGATAATTCCTTAATCCTAGGGTTATCTCTGATCACATGACAAGTGAAGTTAAACATTATCTGAGTTTTCTGAATAAAAGTTAGAAAACAATCTACAAGTCTGTGTTTTGGTCACACCTACACATTTAACAACCACATGATTATAATTCATGTTAGTCAGAAAGAGGTGAAACAAAGCAGTTTGACCAGATTGTTATAAACAGTGATGTAAGGATGCATCATTAATTGTTTATCATAAGAAAGAAACTAACGTAACACTTGGTATAGGAGTAAAACATTTCAGAGGCAAATGATCCAAAGCATGTTGGCATAAGGCAATAGTATTAAGGGAGAGGAAAGCACTGGCTAACATCACAGCAGTCTTAATCCATAGTTATCCCAGATTTGGATTGAAATGCCTTCTGGTTTTGTTTTGCGTTTTTTTCCTGTCACTCTCTTTTTGAGATCCTTTTCATATTCTAGTGTTTATCTTTGGTCACAGTGGTTTTCCCTTTAATGGGTCTGGGTTTAAAAGAAGACTTAGATACACTTTTCTGTTGAATATATGAATGGAAATGTGTTGCTGAGGCTAAGACATAATTTAAAAATACAGCAAATCGGTTGCATGTTTTTTCATTCTTTAACTTGTATTGCTCATTACTGTAACTTGTAATGTGTGTGTATTGCAGCTGCTGCTATCCAGAGCCCCTTGTAAATTAATTTTCAATGGGTTCCTTTCCTAGAAGAAATAAAACAATGCAGGTGCAATTAAATTAAAATGCTTCAGTTTGCAGAAAAGGATAGTTTCAGTTTAAAAAAACACTTGCTTTTCAATTCCAACACATTACATTTATTCTGATATTAATAGTTATGTTATTTTTCATAATTTTTATTATCTTTTCTTGTTCATATCCCTTAGGAATCTGAAATCTGCCATCAAACTGAAATATTCTTTCCTCCAATAGACTTTCAACATACACAATGATTAGTTATTGGAGGGTTGCCAGGACCTGGCTACTAGCAATCATGTTTTAAAGTGGGGGCTGATGTGCTAGGCACTCTACTAACACAGAGATGGACATGGTCCCTGCCCTGAAGAGATTACAATCTTCCAGCCATTCACTATGATGTTGTGAACCCAGATAGAGCAACATTATACTAGTGCAGGAGAACCAGAAAGATAAATTGACCAGAAATGAAACTGATTAACTTAGTTCCAATGCTCTATCTGAGTGAAATGGGAAAAATAAAAAATAAATGGAATTCAATAATCTGAGGTTTTGCTAGTAAAACAGGCAAGGATATTTTGTTCATGTAGAAATAATTTTTATTTATGGGACAATGTTGCATAAAGTTAAACTATATCTAAGGGTTGCAGTATAGTAGACCTGTAGACTAATCAACCTTTCAAAATTGCTATATATATCCTTGACATAAATGTCTTTCTTCCTCTGCTCAGAAGCAGCACGGGGGTTAGCTGACATAAAGACTGAATTGCTTCTTACCCCAAAGGAAGATGATCTTTGCGACTGAAGTCATTAGTAATGTAACAGAGGATATTCATGTTACATCTAAGATCTTCATGGAGCCTGGTGAGTGAATAGCTTACCTGAGTGGCAATTTCTAGCTTTTTTTATCTTCCAGTTTTCTTAAATACAAATACTTATTGCCTGAGAATGAAGGGAAAACAAATGCCCTTTTCCTCACCTTGAATGTAATCTATCGTTATTTAACAAATGTACCCACTCCTAACTGTAAAATATTGATAGTCAATTAAAATATTAAATATCTGCAAATTTTTATAGAAAATCAAGGATAGCATTTTTGGAACCATTTCCTTGGAAAACAGTATTGTAAATATTATGCTGATTAATGCCTGTAAAAAAGATTTTGAATACTTTTAAAAAGAAATGGACCTGAACTAAAGCTACAGATCTGAATACCCCTGAATATAGTCGTCCTAGAAATTTATATAGTTCTCTTCTACTTCTGACATGAGTGTTATGGGCCTGACTAGCAGCTGTTACAGCTGTTTAAAATATGCAGTATGTGTTCACTTCTCTTCTGTGTGACAGAGGGTTGTTGTCAGCTTTTTAAAAAATGGTTCAGATTAGGCTATTCTTCCTTCTAATCAAGATCTATAGGGATATTGAAGGTTGCTGTCTTGTCTGCCAAGAGCTAGGTGATTCACGCTATGGTATGATTCACAAACATAGGAGCATACAAAGCACAATCCATGCACAAATACACACACACACACACCCTAATGAAATTATACATTTGGCACCTCCTTAAAATGAGGCTTCTTGAAAATTAAAATGTTAATTAGCTCTGCTGCTATTTGAATATCATGCTACCTACAAATTATATGCTTTGGTGATCGGCCATTCTTTGTAGTGTATCCAATGAACAAACAGTAGTAAGCTTCTGTAGCCTTTTTCACTGGTGTTTGAGTCTCTGGAGAACAGTTCTAATTAATATAAAATTGCCAAAAACGTATATGGAAAGAAGGCCTCTCTGAGACTCCAGCCCTCATTGTAGGCACTTTTTAATCAAATGAACTGAAAGTTGTAAAGGAAGGAAAAAAGTCTGAGTGCTTTAAGCCATTGTTTTTGCAGAAAATCTATGGAGTAAAAAGTCATTGGGGATGAGAAATCGCTGGTCTCGGTAATTTACCATCAGAATGATAACAGCAATGGGAATGGGGACTTATTACAAATAAAAAAAGGGTAGGGAGGAAACTAAAGTTGGCTGCCTGGGAGAGACAGAGATAGAGATAAAAAATCTTAAAGTCTATTAGAGAAATGTTTCTCCTAAGGCAACAGGGGGAATTACTGGCTTATGTTTATTGTAATTCTTTCATCTTCCAGATGCATTTTCCCAGCATTAGATTTAACATATAAAAAAAGTCTTATAGAAGAGCAAATTGGGGGAGAAAAAACAAAGAAATCATTCTTTCTATTACATTCTTTTGAATGTGAGAAACTAGATAAAGGAGTGTTTTCCAAGCTACATGAATCATCTGAGACTTTATTGAAAATGAGCTCATAACTTGAGTGGCATTGTGAAG
The DNA here is from genome assembly GCA_007922155.1 of Mesoclemmys tuberculata. Lineage (NCBI taxonomy): Eukaryota > Metazoa > Chordata > Testudines > Chelidae > Mesoclemmys > Mesoclemmys tuberculata. The sequence continues at coordinate 12,267,926 of ML675623.1, forward strand.
AAAGAGAGTAGTTGACTCCCCTGGTATGTTGCTTTATAGGCTAGCACTTTAAATGGACAGAAAAGGCACTTTAGACCTTCTCTAGTGATTGACATAATTTTACTAGACTTTCTAGATTTATATTTACAGATGTGGAAGGGAAGAGACTACGGCAATTATTGTGGCAATAAAATAATCTTTTAATTCCTCCTCATTCAACCCAAAACTTCTGTTACTTAGGCTGTGTCTTCACTGACGGCGGCAAAGTCATCACCGTCAGATAGACTTATCTGGGTCGGCTGAGCGGTCAGTGAAGACCCGCTCAGTCGCTCCTGAAGTCGACGTTATTAATCCAACCTCGCAAGTGGCGTAGCACTGCGTTGACGGGAACCCGTCGGCGCAGTGCAGTGAAGACGGTGCGCAGAAGCAAAGCACAGCAGTCGACGGGAGTTACGCAAGTTTTCTGTGTAGTTTGCGTAACTCCCATCGCCTGCCACTTAATCACTGGGGTAAGTGTAGACCAAGCCTAAAATAAATAATAATCGGAAGAGGGAGCCACCTTGTTGAATACCACCAGAGAATGGGAAAGCAGGATCAGATATTCAAGTTTGGGAGTCTAGTAATTAAAATGTGAAATAGTGTGATAAATGTGATCATGCGTTCCATGCTTCAGTCTGCTAATGATTCACTGTGTTGCTCTGAGCAAGTCTTTTAACATCTTTGTACCTCACTTTCCTCACCTGTAAAAAGGCTTAAATTATTAATTCATGTTTATAAAAGCAAATTTGTTTCCATACTTTCATGGACAGCATCACAGAAAAAATATATTTATTAACAAAGTGTCGAAAAGTTCTTTTAGAAATAAGTGACAAAACTCCCACTGACTTCAACTGTGATAAACTGAGCCATTACCTAATTGTTCTGTACTGTAATTTTTTTTATAGTAGGCCTTTAACATGAAAACACATGCTACTGGCTCAAATGCTTTCTCAGGATCAAGTCCTACAGTGCCGTTCTTTGTTCCTAATAGGATTTACCGCAATCAATAACCTTACTATATCAATATATATCATTGTAAAGAGACATTGCAATATGCAAAATGTTTGGCCATGATAGAAGAACTTTTTCATCAGAACCTTTTGGACTGATTCTAAAGATGAAATTCTCATCTGCACCCTTGTTTAGCTACAGTCAATGGTAGGCAATAGTTAGAATGCTTTATTGCATAGTTTCAGGTTATAAGTATTCAAGATATTATTAGGTGGGTAATAGTGAGAATATCGCATTAGATAGTTTCATTGTATATGTGTTCAATAAATTAATGAATAAATTGAGGGAGACATGGTGTGGATATCTCAGCAGAAGAATAAACACTATGAACACTGAAATTCTAACCCCATTCTTAACACTTGCTTCCGACAAAGTGGGTTTCTGCCCATGAAAGCTTATAGCCAAATAAATTTGTTAGTCTTTAAGGTGCCACAGGACTCTCGCTATTCTTAACGCTGATACTCCTTATGATTTGTTCAGTGGTGATGCACAGCTATAACTAGGAACAAAATTTGACACTGAAATTATAAAAATTACGGTGGCATTGTGGTGATGCTTAATTCATTACTGTTTGGAAATCGTATTGAGATCTTTGGTTGGAAATTGTTATAATAAGTAAAGAGAGTTCTTATTTAGAAACGTCTGATTGAGAGGCAAGTTTAATAATTCTTCAGAAATGGGAATCAGCTTCTCCTGGGTTCATTTACAGAATACCAGTGGGATTCCATTTAGCTTGGAGAATTTTCTCTGTCCCCATTTTCAGGCTTCTTCATGTTATCTGTAGTCACTTCTTTATCTTGTGTGGCAGCTTTTTCATTAAACCGGCTCTATGAAAGCTATATTAAATTATAATAAATTAAATCATTTTTGACATTTTACAGCACAAGACAATACAAAATCTTTCCTGAGCTTTGTGATAGGTTACAAAGTATAGGATTTATTGATGTAAAATGTATTGATCTAAGGCATTCAATATATAGTACACTTCTAAAATGTATTTATTGAGCTGCGCTTTTCTTTCTTTGTTTTAAGAAGTAGTATTCCCTTCTATACCAGTGTTTGAAAAAAACAAAAACAACCAAAGAGGTAGAGCCTGACAAATCAGAGAATGATAATTATGTAAATATGAAGAGTGTGTATAATCTCTTCAGTTGCAAAGTCATTTCTCTCAATGTAGATATTGCTTAGGATTCTGAATGTATGATTCAATTATTTTGTGGATTTGTGACATTGAGTAGAGAAATATAGAGAACTCATCAAACAAATGATGTGGAGCACAACTGAAAGATATATCTTCCATTTTGGATAGAGTTGGAAACTTTACTTTAAAGAAGTTATGTTTGTGAGAATGACTAATTAACAGAAGTTCAAGAAACACCTCTAGGGAAAACTAGTCTGAAAACAAGGCACCTAGTAAGAAATTTAATTATGACCAGCATGAGAGTACCACAAGCTAGGCACATACCTATTTGCAGCTATAATAGGTCCACAATAGGCTCTGTGCAGGAGGCCAACACAAGATGCACACATCTCTTAAATCCCATTCTAAGAGCCTATATCAGAAGCATGAATGTACATAATTGCCATTGGCCATCGGCCCTCGAGTTTCAGACAAGATACCAGACAGGCCAGAGTGCGCTAGGATCTAGCTAGATGGGTTAAAAAAAAAGCTATAAAAGTGAAATCTGTTTTTCCCTTACAACCTTGGCTTGCCATTTGTGAGAAATAATTTGACTTTCAAAGGGCCCAACCCTACACCACTGAAGACAATGTAAGTTTTGCCATTGACTTTAATGTGACAAGCTTTGGGCCCTAAGTGATAAATCCTAATGTAATAGTCCAAAACTGAATGCAGAGAAATGCCTTTACACAATCCCCACAATAAGATTTCTTTTTATTTTAAACTGTGTCTTTATTTAGGACGTTTTAACAGGTGTACAAATCCCAGCTACATAAACATCAAAGACAATACAATAATAATTACAACAGTAAGCTTTTGTTTAGAGAAACATTATACCATAATACAACCAGATCTCTCTCTACTGCAGAGTGAGCATCTTTACGCTGTCCCTGACATGTCATTTATAGTGATTTTATTACATTGAGTGAGTTCTCTGATTACACATATTTAACAAACTGGGCATGTCAAGTGTTAATAGTCAAAAAAAATTAGACTGGTGAGCTGGATTTTTTGCAGGCAAATGTACCTTTGAGCATTGAATAAATGGTAAGCGAATGTCTAATTATTTTTTTGTGCTCTGTCTATTTTGCTAGGTACATAATTGCCCCTTTTTTTCCATTATAATCACCTCCTGGATTTTTTAGTCGTTCCTCTAGTGTTAGACTAAAAGATTTCATTTTCATGTGCGAGAATGAGCCCACACCCTCAAAATTAGGAGGACCATTTTCTTTTTGTTGGACAACCAGATTTGAAGTCTTAGCTTCCTGGAAGCAAATTATCAAGGAAAAAAAAAATCCCAGCCTGATATACAGGCATTTCTGGCTGAAAGCTCTTTCCAGTCCATTAAAGCATGTTACCCATTAGATCCTCACATGTGTCCCCTTAGGTACTTGATACAGATCATCTTTTTTCAAGGTTAAACATGGTTAACTCATGGAATCTTTCCCTCTGAGTTAGTCCTTCCATGCCCCAAGTTAATTATGTTTATCTCCTCTGTGGTTTGTTTGGCACTTGGAAATCAAATCTAATCTATTTTAGGTTTTTCTGTAGTGCCTGCTTCTATAATATCTAAGTATTGGTCTAAAGGGATGACAAAAATCTGAGGGTCGAGAAAAGGATGTTCAGGGATCATCCTACTTCTCACAGAGCATAATGTCTTCTGTCTATCTTAAATAGTTGTCCTGAAGTAGTGCTACATTATGCTAGGTAGAATCCTGTACATTTAATGAGGTGCTTTAATCCCTATATTCTAGGAAAAGATCTTGATAGCATTATCTGTCATTACTTACACATACGGTATCTATTATAGTGTATAGATCTATTCTTGTACCACTAGGCCAGTTAAATGAAAACAGCCTCTTAAAGTGATCTACAATTTTGTGTGTGCATGCTTCTGGCTCAGTAACTGCTAGAGAATACCAGAGACACGAAGCCACTACTGGGCTGTGGAGAGAGACAGTGATAAAAGGCAGAAGGGCCAATATTGGGTCTGAGCCTAAAAGAGGCTGTGTGTCCACAGCTCTCATTGAAGCCAATGAAAACTGCAAGTGCTCCTCACCTCTCAGGGTCATTACTAGCAACAGCTATAGCAGAGAACAGTTTGTGTACACGACTGAAATAGTTCTAAATCTTGAGATTTTTAATCCCACCCCCTTCTTGCCCCAGAGTTGCTACCATCATTGTCCACAACAGGGAACCTTTGCATCCTGTTTAGATAAAAGTAACAAGAATCCCAGTGACATGTAAGATGGAGGAAATAAAACACCACGAGTGCTAAGTGTCATGCTTGGAAATGACAGTTGCACTTGTTCAGCAGCCCTTTACCAGATGAAGATTAAAAAATAATGTGGGTCCTTGCTGAAGGGATGCATCACCAGTCAGAAAAATAGAAAGCACTCACCTCGCAAAAACAGCGGAGCCAGGTGAATGCACTGGAAGGATCTCTGTGCCAATGAGCTGTTACCTAATAGCTTGGCAGTTCAGTTACTGGGAGATATAGAGTCACACAGCACACAAGAGCGATGGATAGTGTTTTTGGCACCTGAAAGAGATAATTAAGTAAAATCACTGTTTTTTTTAAAAAAAAAAAAATAAAAGTCCTATGCTCCCCTAAGCCGTGAGGCATAAAAGGGAGCAAATTTAAAGTCAAACAAGACTGTAAAGCCCCAAAACCAGCCAAAGGAGGACAGCAGAGCCACGTAAGCACGCTTCCTGCTTCTCAATATTCTGGAGGAGCTTCTCTAGACTCAACTCTGATCAATCAGGGCTCCAAGAGCTCTGGGATAAGAGGATAAGACCCAGAGCAGCCACACTAGGCAGTGTGTTCCTTTCTGAAATTTGTGGAAAAACCATTAGAAAAAAATAGCAGTCCTTGTGGCATGGAACATACAATACAGGTGTGGCTGGAATGGCCAGTGGTAGTATGGCTGCTTGGGGGAATCCTGCTGCCAGATTGGAAGGGGGCCCCTTTGTGTGGCTGGAAGGTCCATTTCTATCAGATCCTTGAGATCTTTGTGGTTTGGATTCCCTGACTCAGCTGCAGATCCTTGAATTGCTCCCTTATGAAGGAAACATTTGTAGCAAATTCTGCAAGGTGCCTGTTGTGCTGAGGGTGTAAGTTGTATTCATTCTGCCCACTCGTTAAATGTCAAGGCCTACATCTTCTGGTCTGTCCACACTGCATTAAGTACAAGACCAGGGGATGGAGCTTTATGAACCTACAACCCCAGAGCTGGCTAGGGATTGAGCCAGTTCCCAAGAAAAGTTAGAGCAGCATCAGACCTCCTCCTACTTATGACCAATTGATCATAGTTTCCAAGGGCCATTTCAGAAATTTGGGATTACTGAAGCATGGGGACTATGGCTGCTGTATGCAATCTTATGTGGGTTGGATCCTCCAGCTTTATAGTTCTTTTGTGATACAAGAGGAGACCCATAATAGACAAAATTAACTTTTTTTACTTCAGTGACATTACAACAAGCATTAATTTGGCCTGATAGGATAATATTTCCTGATACTGTTGTAAGTATAGATCAAAGAAAATCAGACATTTGACTGAAATGAGGACATTTTTAAATGGGAAGGCATCTCTTTACTAATTTAATACGGATGGCTCTTTTTATGAAAGTTTACTTAAAATAGTTTCTCCTACCTTTGAACTAGAAAAAGAATCTTCCTATAATTATATCTCTATTAAGATAAGTGACAAAAAGCTACAAAGGATAAGTAGGCTAATTCCAGAGAAGCGTAGGGACTTGGAAGCTAACACAGCTACTGTACTTTGTAAAAAGCACTTTATTTAAATGTCTGCTTCTGAAATCTAACTTGAATTTAGGTATGCTACGGGTGAGTGAAAGCATTTGTTTTTCACCTTAGCCACTGTTGTGCTGTCCATGACTCTGATACCATGCCTATGAAATGAGCATCCAGGACGAGTAAAAGGGAGACTTTAAAATGACAAATCACCAATGGAATTAATTCTTTCTTTCTTTCTTATAATATATGCTTTCAATAAAATATAAAATTCATATATAAATATTAAGTAATACATTTTTACACACACACACACACACACACACACACACACACACACACACACAGATTGTATTTCCATTAATTGAACTAGTCATAACAAACTGATAACAGTCTTCAGATATGTTGGCCTGATAGCTTTGGTGATCAGTTGTTCTCCATGTCCACTGAAGGTAGGACAAGAAGTAATCAGCTTAGGCTACGTCTATACTGATGATGGCAAATTCGCCACCGTCAGATCGATATCTCTGGATCGACCGAGCAGTCTGTGTAGACCCACTCAGTTGATCCAGAAATCGATGGAGGAAAACCACCTCCGTAAGTGGTGCAGCGCAGTGTGGACAGCACGCGGAACAGACGCGACGAAGTCAACGGGAGATATGTAATTTTTTTACGTCACTTGTGTATCTCCCGTTGACTGCCGCCGAACGCGGAAGGTAAGTGTAGACCAGGCCTTAGTATGCAGCAAGGAAGATTTAGGTTAGATATTAGAAAAAACATTCAAACCATAAGGATAGTTAAGTGCTGGAATAGGTTACCAAGGATGATTGTGGAATCCCTGTCATTGGAGATTTTTAAGAAAAGGTTAGGCAAACACCTCTCAGGGATAGTCTAGGTATATTTGGGGTTGCTCAGTGTAAGGAGATAGACTCATTAATATCTCAAGGTCCCTGCCAGCACCATGATCCTATTATTTTGTAAATATCCAGAAAATTGGACCAAGTTTCTTAATTTCTTTCTTATATGAAAAGAAATGGCTCAAGATTAACCACATCTGCTAATCCAATATGCTATATTTTAATATACATTTTTGAGATGATAATGTTTTAGTTGCTAAGCTAGCCCTCAGTGAAAATTTCCCAAATGCTATAGTTATTTGTGGTGAATTACTTAGATGTCCAATGTACTGCTTTTTAGTAATTTTAACTTTTTGTAAAATCAAAAAACAAAAACACTCTGTGAATGGAGCAAAAATCCTCACTGGTGTAGATCAGCATAGCTTGATTGACTTTAACTGAGATATACCATTTATGCCAGCTGAGAATTTGGCCCCTTAGAAAACACAGTTTCTCTGTACTGTCTGGTGTGGAAATGGAAAGTCTTCCATTGCCTTCAATGGGAGCTGAAGCTATGAGAAGCAAATTAATCTCTGGTTAATATTAATGAAGTTACACCAGATGTGAATTTGCCCCTATATATTTCAATCAGTGATTTAATTTTTGTACAAAGATTGCAATTAACAAAGTACATTATTTTCAAACCCATGTTAATGAACATAAAAGCTTGATATTAGCTATTAGTTATGTTACCAGGCAGAATTTAAAATACCACAAAACCTCATCATAACACTATTTGTAATTGGAAGAAAATCACTTGCAGTGTAAAGGATTAAAAAAAAAAATCTCAACTGCAGTGCATGGCAGGAAACTTACAGTGCATGTTAAATATTCCAGAAACAAGTTAATTCTTTCCAGTGCAAATATATGGGCCAGATCCTCAGCTGGGCTAAAATGACATAGCTCTACTTATTTCAGTTGAGCTATGCTGATTTACACCTGTTGAGGATCTAGTCCATTTGGACCTGATTCTCATTTACTCTAAAACTGCTTTACACCTCTCTGGTGGTGTAATGGGTGTAGTTACACTCACTTTATAAATCCCCTTTACAGTGATGTAAAGAGGCTTAGTGTAAAGGAGAATTCAGGTCCATGATTTGTGGCAGTACAATATTAACCATCCTTCCCTCTCTCTCATCTCACTCCACAATAAATATACACATCTCTTGTTGTGGAAAATTATTCCAGGTTTCCTGCTTTTGATACTATTAGAAATCTTCTGTGTAGCATCGTAAGGGCTAATCTTTTGGATCAATTAATCAGATTAAGGAAAAATTCTTTTCTTCTGGTGTAGCAAATTATGTATATTCCAACAGTTAAGGAATCTGATAAATGATATTAGGTAATTAATGATAGTATATGACCTTTTAACTGTAACTGCTACATTTAGAGTTTGCTAACACCAGCACTGGCTTCCCTATGAAGAGTCATTGAGTTAGTGGACTTTTTCTATAAACATATTTCATAGGGCATCATCATTCTAGGATTTTTCTATACATTATTCAGTCTCAGTTGAATTATTTGAAAAAATATTTTAATAATTACCTTCGATCAATTTAAAAACATTGGATGTTACGTCTCTAATTTTAAAAAATAAGGGATGGTGAATAGAGAGCTGTCAGTCATTCATTATTTACGTTGTTCAGGGTGCTGTGTTATAACAGATGTGAGAATACCTAATTAAGCATGGTAAATAGAAAAACAAGCTGTATGACTGGGGCTCCTGAATTGTTTTTATGTGCGTTGTAGTTAATGGTCAAATCCTGGTATGTCCTAACATACTCACAGAGGGCCTGATCTGGACGTTACCACTGATTTCAGAGAGCTTTGGAAGTGAACACTGGAAGCCCCTCAATAGTTTCCAATCTGGAAGTAGGCTCTTAAGGGAGGTATTGAGAAAGGTGGGCTTTGCACCATGGAGAAGATCTCCATGCCAGAATCACCAGACAAGGAGGTGTAACTTATCCCTCCCTTCGCCAGCTAATCCTCCTGATTTACAAGGGAGGATAGCAGGCGTCGCTCTTGTTGCTATTACTCAGAGTTTTCTGCAGATGACAGTAACTTGGATTTCTGCCCCTAGCTTCATACAAGCCCTACCAGTGGCTGACGGGATATGCTGAATCACAGCACCCTGTGGCTGCCCTTGCCATGCTCTCTTCCCAGCCAGTGCTGTCCACTTTTTGGGCTATTCCTGTTTTCTCTGAAATGCTCCTACCAACATTTCAGGGGGAGGGGGGGTTGCAGCAGTTTTCTGGCAGTGCAACCTGACCCTCCATTGTAGACTTTTCCCTTAGGGAAAACTGTTTGCCTGGGTTTGCACATGTGAGAGTCAGAGCAAACTGGGGCTGACTCTGACCTGTAGCTTTTTGCCACATAATAATTGCTGGTTACTTGTTGGAAATGATGTCTGCCTTAGGAGATGAGGTGGAGAACATTGCAATGGCTTATGTCACTGGTAGAATACCAAGCATTGCCTAGAATACAATAATTATCATTGTACTCAGCACTTGTGTAGTGTGTTTCAACCAAGGGTCCCAAAGCCATTTATAAACATCAATTAACAGATTCTAACAACATTCTTTGTGAAGCATTATTCCCATTTTATAGAAGAGGAAACTGAAGAAAAGAGATTTTAAGTGACTTGTACAAAGCCATAAAGTGAATCAATGGCAGAGTTGGGAATAGAACCCAGAATTGCCAAATCTTCTGATTATATTGCGAGCCTCGCCCTATTTGATGTAGTCTATCACCTCAGAAAACAGAAGGCAAACAAAAAAGACTCCTCTACATTTTTTTTTATTTATTATTATTAAAAGAACATTCAGGATTTTTTAGCAATCTCATGACTTTCGATCACTTAGGTTGGGATGGCAATATACTGCAGCTGCCACTGACTCATGCTTGTGTGCTTTGAGTCTGTTTCTCCAGTGGATTGAACCTTGTGGAGTCATTTACATCTGTGCAAAATGAATGTAAATTGCTACCGAATCAGAATGGTGCCATTTCGCACTTTCATGTCACAGAAGAGGGTACACCAGGTACAAAGCAGTGGAAGAACATGTTTCTGGGCCTGTATCTGATCACACTTACACCCATTTCATACTATTCTAACTCCGCTAGCTTTGATGGAGTTATTCCTGGTTTATATAGGCATGAGGACAGAATCAAGCCTCTTACATTCAAAAGAAATATTCAGTTAGCTGCAGCATTCATGAATTGCTATCAACCACTCCAAGGGAAATAAATAGTCATTTGGAACGCTGAGGAACTTAGGTCAGAGGCAGGCGGGTAGATGATGGGGGAAGGGAGCTTGGAAGAAGCTAAGGAAATTGGAGGGGAAGGGAGAGAAGCTCACTTTAGTCTCATTTAGCAATTAAGGAAAGAATCTGCCTTTATCCATGGTGGCAGACAGAGGAAAGTAAGGAGGGGGAGGGGTTGGGCCAGGATATTTTCTTAGGAACACAGGCTAGGGTGAGAGTGTGTGAGAGCAAAAGAGAGCGTCTGCTGTCAGTATCAACGCTAAAGAAATGTCTTATCAGGTTGACAGTTAGCTAGTCAAATATTCCGAAGCCCATTTATTAGCCAGGTGGCCAGTTCCCCACTTAGCCTGCCAGATTAGTTGATCCATCAGCCAAGAGCCAGACAGAATGCCAGGTGGCCAGCTCCATCACTCAGGATCCAATTAACAATGCCACTGGTTCAAAGCCAAATAGAAAGCCAGCTACAAAACAAGGAGAAAGCAGCACCCCAGAACTCCTGTGCTGCTTCCAACCTCATGTCTTTTTAGTCCCGCAGCCTTTAATTCTCCTGTAAAGCCCCCTTCTGTGATTCTCCAACTCATTTCCTTTTCTTATTGCCTTCAGCTTTCTCTCTGTCTCTCCTTTCTGTCTTTTCCGCTTCTTAGGAACCTGTCCCTCATTTACAAAACTCCACGTTGTCAGAATTGTGCCAGACTACATGTGATGGCACTGGGTCTGTCTGGTCTACGAACAAACTACCAGATTCATTTCACTTCTGAATGGTGTGCAATATTACACCAGAGATGGAAAAAGCCAATGGGATGTTAGCAGGTAGCTGGTACTCCAAGCAGCAAAGCAGTTGAATTCTACCTGACTGCACCTGAAAACTTTGGTAGCAAATAGTGGACCTGTCTTGCGAGTGTGTTTTGCACAAAGGCACAGTTATAAACAAGAATCTGCTTTTGGGGCCGGATTCAACGCCCACTAAAGCCAATGGAGTGACTCCTATTGACTTCAAAGGCTATAGTGTACAGCCTGAATTACATGAGCGTCACTGAGGGCACGTCTAGGGTGACTAGCTAGTAAGTGTGAAAACTCGGGACAGGGTGGGCGGGGTAACAGGCACCTATATAAGAAAAAGCCCCAAATATTGGGACTGTCCCTATAAAATTGGGACATCTGGTCACCCTGGTTCCAACCCAAGCCAGAATGTTTACACTGCTATTTTTAGCCCCATAACAGGAGCTCTGCAAACCTGAGTCAGTTGACCCAGGCTGTGAGACTTGCTGCGGCGTATTTTTTGCTGTGTTGCTGTACCCTGTAGGGCCTGATCCTTTGCCCGTTAAAGTCTGGGTCAAACCTCCCATTGACTGAAATGGGAGTGGGATACAGCCTGTATCAGTTAAAGAGAGAGAGGAAAAGAAAGGGTTTATTTAGAAATCCAGCATTCTCCAAAGCACTGTCAGTGTCTCAAACCAGAATGTTCCATCTTTGCAGCTTGAGGCTGACAGTTAAACATTTGTGAATGAAGCAGTCTGACTGGCCAAAAGTGAGATAACAGTTTAGAGGGAAGCATCTATATATAGCCTCCAAGATAGAGCAGCTCCATTTGAAATGCAGTAGCCGGTGATTCGTGAGCAACTCAGGAATCATCTGGCAAGACTTCACAAATCTGTTCAATTGTACAAAATCCTTTTGAAGAACGGCTGCCGCCACTGACATGAATGCAAGACTCCGCTTCAGAGCTAGGGCCAGGATTCCCTGGGGGTCTCTAGACTGCCAAGGTATGCAGCCAGAAAGTTAAGAACATTTAAAAGTCCATTCTGGGAGATAAGTGTTAGGTACGTTGCATCTGATTACGTTATTTATTTATTTAACGTAAAGAAAAACATATAAAAGGCAATTGAATAAATATTATGGAGGTATGGCCTAATGAGAGAGAGGTGTGGTAAACTGGTCTGACCGCTGAGAAGTAGAGCTGTGTTTATTTTCTGGTTCTCCCAGAGCGTTAATCTGAGAACCAGGTCAAGTCACTTAACATCTCTGTGCCTCAGTTTCACCAGCTGTAAAACAGGAATAACAATACTTACCAACCTCACAGATACATGTTGACACTTAACTTCATTAATGTTCACAAAGCCTCCTGAGATCTCTGGAGGACAGGATATTAACTGATTAATTAGAATTCTGGGTCTGACTTTGCTACCCTCTGTGACCTTGGCTTCTCTGGATCAGTTTCCCTATATGTAAAATGGGGCTAATGATTCTTAATCTTGTACTTTACAGGAATGCTGTGAGATTTAATTACTCTTTTTAATGGGCTTTGAAGATAAGTGACTAAGTATCAGTATTGCCCTATAGTCTCTGGAATAACATCCTGAGAGTAAAAAGCAGAACATAGCTCTTGTTTAGGCAGGGTTAACAAGCAGATGCAAATGCTATGCACTATGTCACTCTTGGCTCTGCAGTCAGACTTCTCTCTCAGACTACTGACTGCATCCGCACATCCGTGCTTGCCTCTCTCTCGGCTACGCATGCTGCTTACGAAAGGACGCAGTCTGGTGATTGCTGAGTTTGCATCATCCTCTTTCCTCCCCCTCTCTGGAGCACAGCTGTGATGATAGCAACAATCCTGCCAAGAGGCGCGCCTGCGGTACCGCTACCCATTTGATCCCTTTCAAATGATCACAAGAAGGTGTGGTTTCTGTCTCGCTTGCTAGCCTGTGTTGTTAAAGCTCCTCTGGTTGTGTTGCCTCTCTGAGGTCAAGATACCACCCAACTCGTGTCGCTCCGCTGCACTGTGTGTGATAAAGTGTCTGCATCAAAGGCTGATAACTTGTGTCTTGCAAACACTATGCAGCTTTTTCAAAGAAAGTCAAGCAGCTCAGGGGCAGGGCTGAGAAAAGATCAAATATCTCAAAATACACTGTCCTCTGTTCAACTCCTAAGTGCCCAGAGTAGTTCAACTCTGCCTTCTCACTCTCTCTGATTGGCTTTTTGGTATGCTTGAGAGGCGGAGAGAGGGATTCTTTTTTGTATAAAATAACTTAGAGATGGAAAAGATCTATTACATAGTCGCTCATGTTCCCTGCAGTTGTAGGATACAGACCCCCTGAGACAGGGTGTATCAGATATTTAACTGATAGCACTAATATTGACCACCATATACAGTGAAAAAGAACTGTTAAGTTGAAACTGTATATAGTACTGGTGGGTCTTTGTGCACCCTGTGCAACTGCAAAGTTGAGGATGCCTTGCCCCTCTCAAAAGACACTCAGCATCTCACAGGATTAAGTCCTCTTGAAAACAGATTTTTAAAATAGATTTAACACACCCTAGCTGATGCACACTTTACCAGGCAACGCATCTTCAACCCCTGGTCAGCTGGGCCATTTTCAAAACAGTGTTCAGATAATAGATTGTTTATGCTCTAGATGGGGCCATCCCCTCAACCAAAAATGCTGCTTTTCCCTTTTGTCCTTTATAGTTGGAGTAGAACTGGTCAGAAACTTTTCTACTAAACATTTATTCATCAGAAAATGCCAATTTGTCAAAAAATGAAATTTAAATGGGAATGCATCTGTTTTGACTGAAGTTTGCTCAGGAAGCTGTCTTAGGTCCAGAAGGAATTTCTGGTCAAAAGTGGAGGGGTTCTCATCAGAACAGAAACCAGTGTCAAATCCACACATTTTTTTTTGCAAAGCGAAATTTTTGTTTTCTGGCCAACCCTAATTTTGAGAGCTTTAGTTACTACTTTTTTTTTTAGTTTGGCTGTTTTTAAATGTCTCCCCCAGTTTGGGGATAGAAGTGGCTATTATGTCAGTTTACTGGTGTGATTTTATTAATATAATATTAGTAATATCCATTGATTAAATCAGTTAACCAGAAAGGACATTAAGCTTCATCAATTTCAAAGCACAAAGGTCCCCACAGTTTTCCAGGCTGTAGGGTATCCTTTGCCATTTAAATAATCTGAGTTGGAGATATATTTAGCTAATCAGTCTCAATAGATATTATTTATGCCAGGCTTATCATTGTGAAACCTGAGCACCTATGGAGAGAGTGTTTTCATTTGTTCATCTTGATTCTCAGAGATCTAGCCAGCTCTTCACCTGACAAACAATATACAAAAGACAAATTGGATCAAAATCAGTTGACAATGTACAAACAATGCATCTTCTAAATCAATTGGGTCAAGGGTCTCACAGAACCGGACCCCAGACCCAGACGGAAAGCAGTTGTGATTAGGTTTGTGGACCTGTTCTTTCAAGGTGGTGAATGATGTCTGAGTAGACTCTGGGAGTTGAGATTGCTTAGCATCTCCTCAAGATCAGGGCAACAAGAGCTTTTGGGGGCAAAAAGCAGCTGTTTGCTTTGAGCACAAGAGCTTCCACCAGTGATACCTCAGCGTTCACGCTATGTAGACATATTTTTAGGTGCATATTAACCCTCAGGCATTACCAGAGGTGTAGCCAGTAATGTGAAATTTCTGCACACATCAGCCTATCCATTGCCCCCTGACAGCAGCATACCCATTACCTCCCATGATAGACATGCCATTGCACACATTTTGATCACTAACACAGTGGGTGCTTCTTGATCCTTGGCAGTGTGTTAATAAAAAGTCTTATGAAATTCAGAAAGCCCCTGCCAGTCACCATAAGCAATGTTGCCCCAAGGAAATGAAAAATTACTTGCCTTTACCCATGTCCATTACAGATTAGAAAGTGGCTCTAGGTATTTAGGTGCTTGAAGCCTGTCTGTAAAATTACCCTCCCCTATAATAATGAAGTGGAACCAAATGATCCGTTTTCCAGTATGCCACAAGGCTGATTAAAAGGGAGGCTGGCAAGGAGTTTTTGACCCAACATTTAGCTTTGCTTTTTAAAATGAGAAAAGGGAAGGGTGGGAAAGGATTACAAAGCCTGGAATGAATAGAAATAGTTTCATGATTAAAAAAAAATAGCAAGAAGAATTTAATTTAAATCTTGCCCTGCAAGCTGGAAACCCAAAGACAGCAGCATGTGCTACAGGAGAACCACAAAGAGCAACTAACTGTGAACAGAAAGTGTAACCAACCCAGCTGGTTTCACTTCAAGAAGTTCTTTCAACCTAACTATATATGGTGTTGCTACTAAGATGGGTAGGGCAAATATTATTTATAATAGTGCCTATATAACACTTTTCAGCTTCAAAGTGTTTTGCTAGCATTAAATAAGTGATTCGCACGACACCCCTCTGAGGGAACAATAATCATAATAATTAATAATATTTTGAACCTAACTAGCACTTTGCATCTTTGCAAACATTAACTAATGAATCCTCGCAACACACCTGAGAAGTAGATCAGTTACCAGCTCATATATAAGTAGGGGGCAGATATGCATGGCAGTGGCGTAGCTGTGCGTGGGCCACTTTGAAAGCAGGCCCACACAATCAGATATTAAGCAATTCATCCTGCATTTTAGCCTCTGTTTCACTTGTGACACAAGGCTTGTGCCCACCCATATCAACCACAGGCCCTGCCAATAAATCAGTTCTAGCTACACCTCTGGTGCATGGGGCTTTACAAAAGATGACAGTCTTTGCCCTAATGAGCTTGTGGTATAAGGCTTTGACCTTGCAATTGCATCTGTTCAGGACACCTGTGTCTGCACAGCAAGCACATCATTGGCTGTTCCATTCAAGTGCATGTTTCCGCCTGCACAGAGCCACTTGCGGGATTGGAGCCTACAAAGTTATCCAGACATGAATAATGACGGCAGATTAAGGGAGGGTGAAGGAAGGAAACCAGGGACGATAGAGATTGGCCGATTTATTGTGCTTTCCTGAGAGAGAGAAAAGCAGCAAGATTTTGTTGAAAAACTGGATGTCAGGGAAGAAGGAAAAGGAAGAAACCCCCCCAAGATTATGATCTTGAGTGACCAGAAAGAGATTGGATTTGTCAGCAGTCATGACAAAATGGAGAAGAAAAATTTGTAGAGGGGGACTTTGTGAGGGGTTGTGAAAGTGGATCGAACCATGGAGTGGGGATTAGAACATTGGGGTGGGTGGGGAAAGCCTAGGATGAGGTGGGAAGATGGGAAGGGATCAAGAGCAGTAAGTAAGCTAATAGGTACATAAAACTTCAAATTACCATCAGAAGCTGAATCTGTATTTGTAGCACATTACAAGCACATTGTTTAGATTATAAAATAGGGTAAGAACAGAGTCTTCCAGTATAGCACCTAACACAATAGGGCCCTGCTATAACATTAATAGGAAATATTATAATACTTAATGTAATTAATTAATCCTCATAAACTCTATGCGACAAGGCAAATATAATTGACCTCTCTGAGAGGTATCCGAAAAAGGGCACAGAAGAGTTAAGTAACCTAAGGTTGTCAAGCGAATCAGTGACAGAGCCAAGATTAGAACACCAATCTAATCTTCACCTTCCTCTGTAGCATTGAGCATGGGTCACTTGCTGGAGGATTCCCTGGACCTTGAAGTCTTTAAACCATGTTTTGAGGACTTCAGTCATAGGTCAGGGGTCTATTACAGGAGTGGGTGGGTGGTTCTGTGGGCTGCAGTGTGCAGGACATCAGACTAGATGATCATATTGGTCCCTTCTGACCTTAAAGTCTGTAAATCTTCTGATTCCCACGCCCATGTCCTAACCTCCAGACATGCTGCCTCCCCCCTTACTAGCACACAGACTTTCTGAAGAAATCGGGCAGAGAATCAAGTGGACATACTGGAGAAACTCTTCCATGAGCTGACAGCAAACCCAAAACACTAAAAGCATTTTGCATTTATTTCTCCTGCATATTGGGACACAGACTGGATGATCTAACAGGCCTTTTTTCCATCTCTATCTTGTCTTGTTTCTAGCAGGATTGTTTTGTGAGCATGCCACCTTTAGGCATTACTACTGAAAAGCACCTGGAAATGGAAGCTTAACAGGCTTGTTATTGTGTGGTATGTTTAAACCTAGGTTTATAGCAAATATAGGGACAGATTCTCAGTTAATGTAAATGGACATAGCTGTAATGACAGCTGATTTACACTAGCCAAGAATCATGCCCATTGCATCTGCAGCATGTAGTTTAGCTTAGCTTAGTTTTATTTCAGATTTGACATACAAATAAGTGCTGGCAAGATGTCTAAGCAGTTGGGAAGCTTTGGTGGAAAACTATAAACCTATATAAATACCTTACCTTTTGATTTACATGTAAATCAGGATCCATAGTCATGCACTCTATTAAGAAATAATATTTAAACATCTCTATTTACATTGAGACTTTCTCTGCTGTCTGTGAATTAACAAATAATCAAGAATCAGCTTTGAGACCCCTGTCTTGGCTTGTATTGTAAGTTATGGGGCAATTTTCCTGACTCCGTAGCTCCGCTGATTCATGTATTTATGTTTTCATCCATCAAGAACTGGGTTAAAAATGAAGTTAGCTCGCAGTGAAATGTGGTTGGTGG
The DNA here is from genome assembly GCA_007922155.1 of Mesoclemmys tuberculata. Taxonomy (NCBI): domain Eukaryota; kingdom Metazoa; phylum Chordata; order Testudines; family Chelidae; genus Mesoclemmys; species Mesoclemmys tuberculata. The sequence continues at coordinate 12,285,497 of ML675623.1, forward strand.
TTTCACCTTTGTCTTCTGGTGAACACGTTATAAAACCACCATTAGCTGTCAATGCTCAGAAGAAGCCCAGAATTGGACAAACAGGGCTGCGTTGTGGGTTGACATGGAAGTGAGGAAGCTTGCACATCACCTGACCTTACGGTTCCTGGCTATAGACAGTGCTATCAAACTCTCATTTCCATTAGCATTGAACAGTGACGAATTTGACCCTGGATGCCTGGATGTGGATAGCTGACTAGGTTTTTTTAGATGTAAAATATAGTATTCTGATTTGACATTTTATGAGCAATAGTATGTATAAGTCAAAGGCCACTTCCTCAGCTGATATAAATCATCTTAGCAACGTTGAAGTCCAGGAGCTATACCAGTGCACTTTAGCTGAGGTTCTGGCTCCAAGTATTTTAATCTTGTCTCTTGATTTACATTACTATGCTTAGCCAGAGATTAATACGTATGGCTTATCATTCCCTGTATTCTTTACAAACTGTTCCAATTTAGGATGGCCCTTACTAAATCAGTGAAACAAGTGCAAGGACAAGCTGCCTGAGTTTGCTTATTTGGCATCTAAATACCCTGTTTTTAAACAGCCTGAGCAGATGAACTTGTCTGAAAAGTGTGGTAGGTGAACATCAAAAGGAATACTTCGTTGAAATGATATTAAGGGCGTGACCCTTCAGTGTCTTGCACCTTGTGTAGTCATTTAAGTGCAACGTGACTACAAAGTCAGTGTAAATGCTCCCAGATCAGGCCCCTGCTGTGTTTTATACCCACCTTGAAAAGGTATAAATGATTATACTAGGTTCAAGGTAGTGGGGAATCAGATCCTTAAATTTAGCAATATATCCTATGTATGCATGTATGTACTGCATATCGACAGCTATGTGTTACAGATGGACCAATCATAATTTTTGTTCAAAAGAGAGGAAACTGCACAATCCAAAATAGAGCAAACAAAGGACAAACATGAACAAAACATTTAATTTTTGTGAGATGTGAAATACTTTGTAGCCATTATCATTTTTCAAAAAAACCCTAAAGAGAGGATTTTTGCACAGCCTGCTAGGAAGTGGATCTCGCAGAAAAAATCCCTTGGAATTGAACCCATAGCCAAATCATGCTGCTATCTATTAATCTAAAGCAAGGGTGTTTCGATTCTTAATTACTTTTTACTTGTTTGCAGTTAAGGTTAATTTTATTCCTACCTTTCATGAGAGTATGTAACAGCTTTACTATTTTTTGGAGCCAAAAAGATACTTTAAGCACCATCTAATTTTATGGCCTTTTGGAGAAGAAGGGGATAACAATTCATTATGAAGCATGAGCTACATTTTTTTAAAGTGACTAGAATTTTGGATACCTCAACTTTTGGATGTCCAAATTAAGACACATTAAAAAGGTCTGCTTTTTTGTAAAGTGCCACCCTCAAAATGGAGACATCCAAAATCACTCGCCATTTTTGAAAATTTAGGCTTTTCTGATTTTTAATTTTCAGCTTTTTGTTACTATTAACTCTTTGTGTACAAACCCACTCTCCTAGGTGCTTTCTGTACGTCTGACACACTTTTTCCTTATTATAAAAGGTACCATTACAATAGCTTTTGCTTTAATTTTGGCCCCGCTGAAGTCCATGGGAGCTTTGCCACTGAATTGAGTGGAGCCAGGATTTCATCTATGTCATGTTGGTAACACGATATGTGGTGCTATCAGCTATTCATTGTGACCGTTTGGAAATGCAACCACATCCTCTGGACAGGAGAAAAATGTGTTGCAGAATGAGCAAGAAGCTTTTACCTCTTCTCAGCTACCCAATCCAGAGCCTTAAATTGCTGCCTTGTGACATTTTCATTGGCATCCAAGCTTGCCATCTCCTCAGTCAAGCCTAGGGTTAGCAAGGAGGATATGAGTGGCCCTTGCCTGTAAACCTTACAGTGAGGTAAATAGGTTGTTGCTTATGGGGCTTCACTTAGGTGCTTAGGAACTCTTTGAGAGTTTGTAATTTTTGTCTTGGATTGTTTGTATGTATCTTTTGCCACTGAACGTTTTACATCTAATAGGCAGCAATTGTATCTCTTCAAAGTATGGTGCAAACATTCATTAAGCCTCACCACTAATTATTTTCCTCTGTGAGGTAGGTAAGCGTTATCCCATTTTACAGGTGAGAAAACTGCAGTAGAGAGTGTAGGAGGCTAACATTTTCAAGAGTGGATTCTTAATTCAGATGCTTACCTTTTTGGGTGTCCAGCTTTACATACCCGCGGCCTGATACCGAGCAGCGCAGAACACCTATGGTTCCCATTGGCTTCAACTGGAGTGCAAGTGCGTACTACATCTGTTTTTAGGCCTCAGGTGTCCAAAACTGGACATCTGAAAATGGAGGCATCCACACTAAAACACTTTAGAAAACATTGGTCTGTGTGACTTGTCCTAGGCCAGTGGTTCTGAACCTTTCCAGACTGCTGTGCCCCTTTCAAGAGTCTGATTTGTCTTGCATACCCCAAGCTTCCTCTCACTTAAAATCTCGGGCTTTGGCTTCAACCCCACGCAACAGGGCTCAAGCTTTGACTTTCTGCCCTGGGCCTCAGCCGCCTAACACTGGCCCTGGTGACCCGCTAAAACAAACTCACCCACAGTTTGAGAACTGCTGATCTAGTCTACAGAGCAGTATAAACAAGTCATTGTCTACATGAAATTTTAGTCTGTCCTGACTTCACTAGTGCTCTTTATGTAGCCTGTGATAAAACTAGGCAAATATCTAGATGAGTTGATGTACCCTCTGGAAGACCTCTGTGTACTCCCAAGGCTTAAGATAACCCTGGTTGACACTGTCCTAGGTCACACAGTGAGACAGCCGTAGAACTCTCCTGAGCTCCTAGCCCATCTGACATGAGACCTCAGAAAGGGCAGATCCTCAGCCGGTATCAATTGTCACCACTCCATTGACTTTAGTGGAGTTGCAACAGTTTATACCATCTGAGGATCTAACCTTGGGTCTTGTGACATGATTCTCTTTATATCACACTGCATCAGTAAACCACATACCTCCTGCTTAGAGCAGGGGGCTTGACTAGATGACCTCTTGAGGTCCCTTCCAACCCTTATCTCCGATGATTCTGTGAAATTACTGAAGACTCAGACTTACGTTTTCTGCAAAGGGACATGTAGAGTCTCAATGAGAAGCAAGTTCCTTTGTTTAGGATTTAGCTGGCTAATTCAAATGAAAAGCACCCTATTCAGGGGCTGAATAAACATATTCCCAAAATGACAGTCTTGCCTTTCTTCCCCCCTCCTCCCCTCCTTTTTTTGCTTTCCTTGGCAAGTAAAAATTGTAGCTACTCTCCAAGGTTGTCCAATCAGGAAGCCACAGTGCTTTAACTCTCTTTCTGTGGTAAGAGAACATCTCTCTGTTTCGCAGGCTCTTCTTAAAAAGCTTGTGACATATCAAGAGATTCTCTCTAGTTGGACAGAGTGCCGCAGGCCATGGGCCATTTTGCTTTGCACTGAAATTTGTTTGGAACGCTTCAAAGCTCCAAAGCTGCAGTGGGAGGAGGCCAGCAAGCCCAATGCTGCAGACCCTTTCACTTGAACCTCTGTGTGCCCGGCTATTGTTCCTGAGGTGCTGTGCCATGTACAGACGATGCCATTCTGCACCACCACGTCCTGGCACTCAATCCGTTTCTCTCTCAGCTTCAAATGGAGCAAAATTTCAGCACTGCTGTCATTTTAGCTTTTATTTTAGGCCTGCGCTATGCACCGCTTTGGTACTGATATAACTATATCAGTGAGAGGTGTGATTTTTACAGAAACAGTTATACCAGTAGAACCCCTTAGATGGATGCAGTAATACTGCCTTGTACTGGGGTAAGGCTTATTCCCCTTCCCACACTGCATCTACACTGGGGAGAAAGAGAGGTTGTACAGCTTTAATTAGAAGAGTATAATTAAAGCAGTACTGCCTTTGTGTGCGGACGAGCCCTTAACATCCTGGCCATTGATTACACCTAAGTAAGGATTATACAATTGGGCCCACTACAGTCTAATTATCTGAAATTATTGTACAACAAATTGGCTATCCTTTTTTCAGTACAGTAATTCTGAATATCAAAGAGACTCTGTAGTCATAATTTATTCAGCTCTAATGAAAATTTGGCTTTACAACATAACGCAGTTAAAGAGAAACTAAATCCTTGAAGAAAAGCTTTCCCAGATTTCCTAAGAAAAGCATTTCCTTTGGGGATCTTCCTGTCCTATTGATTTTTATTTCCCCTGTTGTAGGTGAAACATTTTGGTCTGGGAAGTCATTAAGTATGGAGGCATGTGTACTTTCCTTCTCCTCCTTCATGTATTGATATCTCTATGGCTCCCTGCTACTTGTCCTATCTAACTGCCAGCTGCAGTCAAATTCCCTTGCACTTCAGTAGTGAGTGCACATCGAGCACTTCTGCAGTTAAGCATGGATTAATCGATCCACACTTAGCTGCAGCAGAAGATCTGTTTGATACGCATTCTCTCTTGGAGCATGAGAGGCACTGAACTGCAATCGGTGGCCATCCACCATGGAGCAAATTGAACGGTCAGAAAGCTGGTTGACATAGTGGCAATTCTGAGACACAATATATCACTAAATTGAAGTCCTAAAGGTGACCTTGCAGTAGCATTTCTTTCACCCCGGCTGAGATTTGCTTTTAGATGCGCTATGTTAAAAGAGTTTGTCTTTGTTCCGAGGAACGTCTGAAAAATACGTTTTGTATTTGAAATGTAAATAGTGTTTTCAAAAATTATGCTTCTGCTTTATGATTACTGTATAATTTCAAATATTCACATGAGGCTTCATATCTTCTAGAAAATGGGCCTGATTCTCCTCTCATTTACACCTACCTGTTTTGTACCTGTGGAATTCCATCGGCTGCAGTGGACCTACTCCTGATTTACAGAGGTAGGAATCAGGTCTAGTGTTTTCATTTTTGATGCAATTTTCTGTAAATTACCAGATCCTCAAAACAGGACTTAATGTATATATTAGAAAAGAGTTCTTTCATTGTTTTGCTATATATTGCTCTTTAACCAGTGTTATAGAACCGAGAAATGGGCAAACTAGTTAATGGCACTATTGAATCCTGTGATTGCTATGGCAATATGGATAATTACAGTTGTTTCTGGTTTTGCTAAAGAAGTAGCAGAAATGCAGCTTGGAAGTGAAAAATGCTGGTATCTGAAGGAGATGCAGAAAATAGTAATGGTAAAGATTAATTAAGTAGGTCATCCCCAGCATAATCCCTGGTCTTTTTGTACACAGGGAAACAACGGTTAAAATAATTATTTTTGTAAAGTGAGGGAATGCCAGATTTTTGATCAGTTCATAGCAACTATTTTTGTGGCTCTTTAGATGTCTTTCTTCCCTCTTAAAATAATGTTGCTGGGCCAGATTCCGGCATGCTTACTCTCATACCCATATGAGTAATCCTACTGAAATCAATGGGGTCTACTAGAGTAAATGCTCCCCAGTATGCATAAGGACTCCAAAGTATAATTCATGACTTTGGATTAATCATATTTTTAGCTTCCAGGAGCTGATATGTCTTTTCGGTTTTTAGGGATTGATTTATTTTGTCTTCTTCCCATGGACAAATACTGGCTCTAGTTTACATCAAGGCATCAGACTTCCAAATACACGTTTGCCGCCAGCTAGTTATCTTGCTGTTGTGGGGCATTTGAGAGTTACTTGCTTGGTGAAGATTGGGTTCAGTCTCTATGACCAAGGCTTTAAAATTTTCCCCAAGGAATGAAAGTCCCCACTTTAGGCACACTAGCTAATAGCCACTGCTTGCTTCACTGTTATAAGATAATGTTCTCAGCATTGGACAGAGAGGACTTGTGGGCTGCCTAGCAGACTTGCAGTTTTGACCAGAGTATTTGTAGTCCCCGTTTCTTGTAATGTAGATGGGTCCCTGCTGAAACTGACTTTTTAAAACACAAGATTGACATTTCTTAATTTTTAGGAATCTTGTTCTGATTTTAGCGGATTCTCTTTTCTCATTTTCTCTTACTATTTATGCCCATTGGGCCTGATTCTCTCCTGCCCCACAACCTGTGTGGTCATTTATACTTACATAAGTAGGGGTAAAATGCTATAATTCTGATTGGACAGCATTCTGTAGCCACTTTGCACAGCTGTAAATTACTGCAAAAGGGGCAAGACATCGGAGAACCAGGCCTATTGGCTGCTAACCGTACAAGGAGGAATACTGTTTTATTCACTTTTTTCATTCTTTACCTTGATATTTTGGATACATTGAGACCTTTGGAGATAAACTGTCAAGTCTGTTTAAACGCTTTTCTTCCCCTTTCTCTTAACTGGGCAGTGTTTCTTTGCAGCTCTTGATTTACAACATTTTGTTTCTCCCTTGTACTTCTGTAAGTGTGGTGTATTGTGATCCTTCTAGGAGAGTGGTCCGCAGTGGGAATCAAATCTTGGTATCTTGATCTAAAAAGCATGAGCCTGAGCTGAAAGACCCATCTCAACCTTGTATCCAACTCATACACCTTTCTATGTGATCCAGCCACTAGAGGGAGACAGAGAGCCACACTCTATTAAGGGACGGAAATACTTTCGGTCTCTAACTCAGAAACAGCACCATCTCAGCTGCTGCATGACTAGTATAGCTCAGGATCTGGGGGAGAGAATGAATTTGAGTTCCACCCAGAACAGCACATGACACAGGAGATTAAACTCACCATCAACATCTGGCCTGTGGGCAGTGTTACCCAGCACATTAAACTAGATGAGTACAGGGTTCCCTTCTGACCTTATAATTTCTGAATCTATAACTCAAACTGCTATCAAATTCACAAATAAACGGATTAAAAAAGAATATTAATGTAGGCGTTTCTTGTCACAGCAGGTAACACATGTTCAGACAGAAAATGTATTTGGTGTTCAATGTTCTTCCAGTATCTGAAAACCATATTTCTAATCATTGTGTGCAATGGGGTTCAGAGTCATCCTGTCATGTTTAAATATTTTCTAATGCCAAACAAATGCAATTCTGGTTTTGTGTGTTTAGACTAACAGTGACATCCTGTGGCTAATCAGCCTAATCCTCAAAATAGCTGCAGTCATTTCACCTGGAGCATCCAAATAAGGTATAAGCCTGTCATGTAGAGCAGATTTAGTTTGTGCTGAGATATATAATATGATAATATAATAATATGATTTTGTGACTGATACAAAATTGTCAGCTTTGCATTTATCCTTTGGAAACATGCAAGTGAAATTCCCAGACCTGCTCCCACAGTAACTGAAGGAGGAGATGTTTGAAGCAGCATATAGTTGCTTCCTTTTAGATTTCAGTGGTACCAAACTTGATTCACTCAGATGCCTACAGATTTCCCCATGGTTTAAATGCATGACAGTGCAAAACTTCTTATAGCTTCTAAACAGAGTATAGTAGCCACTGAACTTATAATTAGCCAGCTCTGCCTATACTGATAGGTCATACTGGATATTACTTTAAAAGGCTTTTGATCACACAAATGAATATGTCTTTAAAAATATGTACATTTTGGTTAGCTAAAGTGAAGAATACTAATGAGCTACCTAAGGCTGGAGTGATGGGGCATGGAATGACAGGAAACCATTTCTCTCAAAGCAGAATTTATAAGAGTAGGTATGGAATAGATCTACTTGGGTCAGATGCTCCGCTGGTGTAAATCAGCCTACCTCCATTGAAGTCAATGGTGCTACACTAATTTATAGCAATTTGCATTCTAGCCCATTTATCTTCTGAGTCCTGGTTGTTTTCAGGATAGTTATTTATGAAGAAAAGTGTCAAGAACTGAATTAAGAATTAGTTACATTTTCTAATTAGCATATTGGGGACAGTGTATGTTAAACTATGCAATGCCTGTTCATGATGAAAATGGTGTAGTTAAATTCCCATAACTATCTCAGAAATATACCTATTAAAGTTCAAATAGAGTAAAATCCTAGATATGGTAGGGAAAGTATACGTGCCAGATACTGTGGTGCAAGTATCTCTTATGTAAATCCTATGTAGATAGTTGAATATTACCAGAAAACAGCTATATCCTGCAAATTATGTAGGTACTGTAAGGGCTACAAGAATGATGTTGATATGGTGGGAATTGCCCAATAAGGAATTGATTTAAAATATAAAAGGTCACACTAAAATATAACAGACCCCATAACAAGTAAATTATGCCAAAAGAATATGCCCCGGAGCAGTAACAGGACAGTATCGTAACAGTGGCAAGAAGTAAAGGGCAAAAAACAATATATGTTAATTTCACTGTGCTTTGTGAAATGGTGTTTGACAAGAGCATGTGCTTGGTGAGGATAGTTGTTTATTATAGAAGTGGCTGGCCTCAGGCAATAAGACTGAAATTAAAGCTATCATTGCACCCAATGATTAACACAGCGATCCGTAGCATGTTTGCTGGTAATGCAGTGTTTATTCTGTTTATAAATTGCTGATGTATGATCAGGGTTAGGCAACTATTAGGGAATCCTGTTGCCACACTATATCCACTCTGTGGAGATGATTTTAGGGTTGTTTCCTACAATCTGCTGTAAATTTGAGGTAATCTTAAAGATGCATCATACACACAATCTACCTGGCTCTGTGTGTGTGGGGAAATATTATATTATCATTAGGCCTACCCATATTTACAGAAGTAATTCTTCCTAGATATACGCATAACAGTAATATTGTGTTCCAGCTGCTATACAAGCTATTTCAAAAAACTCTGGAACAAAAGCTATACTGTATCCCATTAGAAGCGGTCTTCTGATACCAAACATAAAAATAACCTGATAGAATGAATTGTTGCTTCCCATGTGAATACATCTAATTTTAGACAGTAGTACTTCATATGTCAGCCAATACTTCAGAAATGAATCATTTGCAGTTAAAAATAGGTTTTTCATGTGTTCACTCATGCCATGTTTAGTGTCAGAACATAGTTTATTTCAGTATATTCTGGAGAGCGGTTTCACAATGTCTGTATAGCATAGCTAATTGCATTGTCACAGGTAGAAAATGTTTCTAATTCTGGTTATAATTCCAAGAAGTACCCCTGCGTATTTATCGGACTTGACTGCCTTCTGTTGTTTGTTTAACTTAAAAAATAAATGAGTTAACTGTTATAACACCTGGTTGAGTAATCCAGGCATTGTGGCAAAATTTCCTTGCTACTTAGTACACGTACAGGGTATAAGTTGTGTGCAAACAGAGTTCTATTTCAGAATAAGAACAATGTATATGTAAATGCAGCCTTTTGTTGATTGTACTGTATTATGGTAAATTGTAATTATATTACCATCACACTTTCTCCAAATGTCTCTTTGAAACAATGGGCCCAATTTTCCTTTCCTGGACACCAGAGTAATTCTGTTGAAATCATTGGAATTGCACCAGTGAAACTGGTGAAATGGGCTATGCACAAATACACTGAAGAAATTTGACATGCCAACCACTGTGTTTCCTTAGCGTGCCCGTAACATACCTTGCGTCCACACGCAAAAAAGCTTCCAACAGACTTTCACCCCACTATTTGAACTAGATATTTTTTGAGAGCAGTGGGTGTTTCAGCAGTCCAGATTAGTGGACCTAAATAAAAAGTTATTTTCTCTTTTGAGAGGTTAACCTTCACGTACTACCACTTGAAGGGAACGGGAACATTTTCTCCCAAACCTTCTTCTTAATTAATTTCTGTACATTAACTTGTTGTTTGTCATCTCACTTATCTTGTGTTTGTTAGTCTCCACTTAAACATTTTTCTCCTCAACTCATTACACCCTTCCTAATCTGTGATGTAATTTTAATCAAATATCATCAGATTTATCATCAGATATTTTAAATGTGCACATTTGCAAACAGTGCTCCCTTCACAGAGCCAGGCTGTTCTTTTAGCATCCTGAGCATCGCATGTTATAAGCAATAAGGGACCTCAAGATTTAAAAGGGAACCCGCCTATTGTGCAAAACTTGGAAAGCAAATATATGCAGCACATGTTCCTGAAGGATCAAATGATTCTGCTATTTTTGTATGCATGTAATATATATCCACAGAGAACCGATCTTGTATTAGGTACTTAATTAGCAACCAAAGAGTAAAGTCAGGAAAATTCACTTAATTATGTTTTTAGGTACATAGTATGTTTCACTTTGCTATGTACAGTAATACATTTATAGTAAGACTTAACACTTTCAAGGTTCACAGGTCAAGATTAATCAATCATTTGTGACCTTGGAATGTAGCTCTTCTGTTCATGAAGTAAAAGCTGAGTAAGGGAGACTCAGACAAGAGTCCATACATTTGATCTGATAGAGTGGTTAAAATGTAATTGAACAGCAAAGATAACATTGCTTTTTGGAGAGAATTAAAAACCTCAGGGACAAGCAAGGTGAAATATGAGTAATTGTTCAATGTGGAGGAATTATGAATTAAGCTGTAACAGGAGACAGGATGCATGCCACAGTGCTATTTTTCTGCTAGAATTCTTTTTCAAGAGCAACTTTATCTGCTTAAAATACTCATTGGCTTATTTTTTTTAAATCAAAATGTATCAGATGCATTGATGGTAAGACTACCTACTGCCTCATTGATCAGAATGACTGTCTTTACTTGTTCATGGCACCGGCCTTTTTCCTGGCTCCACCTTACCCATTTATTAGCATAAAAAGAAAAAAAAAAACTTTGACAGTGGATTATTGAAGCCTTTTTAGCAGTGATTTTGGACAGACACACAACAGGTTTGTTAGTAAATAAGCCATGGTGCCTAAGATCTAAGGGGCAGTGTCTCAACTGCTTCTGAACTTCATGTGGACTACAATCCATCCCTGCTCCACACATATCCCAGAATGACCTAACATGCCATTTCCCCCCAGTACACCAGGCATGAGGGAGGCAGCTAGCTGTATCTTTACACCAGTGGATTTCTATTGCACAAGGGGAGTTCTACACTGGCTATTTAAGGACTTTTTTTTTTTTTTTTTTTGCAGCTAAATGGGGTTAACAGACCAAAGAATCTCAGCCTGATCATTTGAATGAGTTTTGTTTGTTGAACTGAAAACAAAGAGCCCTTACAGTTCTGTGCATCACATTGGCATGAAATGGCCAGCCCACAGCTGCAATGCTTCCCTTCAAATTGCATTAGTCAGCTGCCTTTACAATAATTTTTAAATTATCCACTCTTCACTTTAGAAAACCTTAATCTATTATATCTACAGATTTATGAGAAGTTCAGAAAGGAAATGTCATTTTTACTTGGTTGCATAGTTGTTTCTGTCCTACCGTACACTAAACATTATACGTTAAAGCTAACCCGTTCCCAGGTGGAAAATTCATGACTTTCACCATAATACTTTATCTCTTTGAGGAACAAGTTTTTTCCCTATTATCTTCTGTTTTTATGAGCTTCTGTACCAAGACAAATCATTATTTTGTAACTCCTTACGTTTGTTTCTGCTATGACCTTTATTTATATCAATACTCAAGTACTTTTAAAAATATTTAATTATTGCCAACTTTCATGATTTTATTTTGAGTCTTGTGATATTTGGTATTTTTCTTAGCTCCTGAAGGTATGTGAGAATCTAGAACTTTCCAGCCCTCATGGTTGCAGATAAATACATGAAAACATGACTCACAAGGCTCAAAGACCAGAAGGCAAATAAAAAGAACCTCATGTTTATTATTTTTAAAATAATTTCATCCTTTTAAAACTTATCTCATTGGTTATTTGCATTCTCACTCATGATTTTTTAACAGCTGGAGTTGGCACCCCTGAATCTGTTTTACTTTTCCGATTTGCATTTTATCTTGGGCAATGAAATTAAAAGGTCTCCTTTCACTTATGTTTTTAGTCAGTTTCACTTTCGGGTTCTTATGCACAGTGCTGCAGTGTTTGGCTTGTAAATTGTAACCCTGCTGGGGACTATATATATCCAAACTAATATTTTTGTTGACTTATTCTTTTCATTCAGAGATTCATTGGTATATTTATTGTTTTTGTTAGTTACTGTTAAAAATGCAGAGCACTCACTATATTTTGGTCTGTGTGTGCTTGACGGTGTCCCTTTTAGCACTGTTCGTCCGTTACTGTGAAGATAACGTGATGGAACAATTTATTGGTCTGTCAACACTGAACAAATTAGATACATTTATTTTGCAGTCCTAATGTGATGATTATAGGTTACTCATCTTGTAAATTTCATAGGCATTTCTGTATGTGTTTAAATAACAAACTAGATTTTTATTGGTTGAATCAAGGAAGACGACAGTAAAATCCTGACCCCGCTGAAGTCAATAGCAAAACTCCAACTTAGTTTAATAGGGACAAGAATTCACCCTGTGGCCCAATCCTGCAATACATTGCATCTGTGCAGAGCTATACTGTCTTCGTTGAGGCGCCATATAGACACAGCAGTGCACCTGCAAGCAGCAAACTGCAGGATCAGGACTGAACCGACACACCTCATATACCCCACTGGCAGTTACGCAGCAAGAAATACTTTCTAACAACACATTCCTGTCCACATCTCTGCTTGAAGTAGGTTCTTATGCTTGGCTTTTTTCCAACTGTAGTTTATACTTTTTTTTGTACATTGCATGTGTGTAATTGACACAAAAGTAAGCATGTGGTGTTGTGTTGCTGCTGCCTGGCCTTACACTCCCATCTGAAAATTGTCTCTGAAACATCAGAGTCTGATTCTTCTTTAGGCTCAATCAATAGAGTTAATCCTTAAATAAATGTCACTTGCTTGCTATGTGCACGTGCTTGAGCATAGCTGTGATGTAATGGACAGCTATGAAAATAAAGTGGAGTCCTTTACAGTTTCTAGAAATGTATATCCAATTCAACTTATTTTTGTCTACCGTGTTTCTCTGAAAATAAGACAGGGTCTTATATTATTTTTTGTTCTGAAAGATGGGTTAGGGCTTATTTTCAGGGGATGTCTTATTTTTTTCCATGAACAACAAAGTGTATGGGGACCTTTACTTGTGAACCGCTTGTAAACTGTAACTAGGGCTTATTTTTGGAGTAGGGCTTATATTTCAAGCATACTCCAAAAATCCTGAAAAATCATGCTAGGGCTTATTTTCAGGGTAGGTCTTATTTTTGGGGAAACAGGGTATCAGTAGGTCTGCCCTGCAGTCAGTGATGCGACTGCAGTATATGTAGACGTACCCAAGCTAGTTTTGATCTAGTTAGCTTGAATAAGATAGCAGTGATGCCATGACATCATGGGGTCAGTACAGGCCCACTGGGACCCTGGGTTTGTACTCAGGTGACTAGTGTGTGTCAATGTGTCACACTCTGATTGTAGTTTAGAAATACCCAATGTTTTGGTACTTTAGTTAATAGGACACTGGCAAATATTCTTGCACTAAAATTATGTTGGCAACAGAACATTGACTACCAAATGTTTTACAAGGATTCTTTTGTTTAATTGAATTTTTATATTATTTGGCATAAATATCAAGGATGCAGAAGCTATGTAGCTATTAGCTATTTCTGATGTACTCTCCTGAAAAAAAAAGTTTGAACGCACAATTCATCCACTCTTAGAAAGGTTAATTCCTACTGTTCTCTTAAGGGTTAACTTATCCGCGGGGTAGAACACTGGTCATGATCTGACAAAAAGCACAAAATTCCCTGTGATGGGGAATTGACATAAGCATGCAGCATGCTACTTACTAATCCACTTATTTATTTGGATGATGATTGTAAACTACATCACTTTTACCATAAGAGCTTGTAAGTGATGCAGGTTTGTCTACACGGCAGCTGGGAGCATGCCTTCTGGTGTGGGTAGACAGACTGTGTAGACAGTTTTAGTAAGTATGGCTGTTGCGGCATGAGCTAGTTGCCAGAGTCCAAGCCTGCCTGACTGCCTGGATCTGAGCTCAAGTGGCTAGCTAGCCCATGCTGCAACATCCATACTGCTATTTGTCATGTGCTAGTTTGAGCAGAGCTAGCCCAAATCTGGCTGCCTGGGCTAGGAGGCATGCTTCCAGCTGCAACGTAGACCTACCCTAAGAGACCCTGATATGCATCTACCAATATTAAATGTTTGCAGTTCCAAATAAAAGTTGATTTGGGTGACAGACTGCATAAAAGCTGGCCTCATGGTGCTTGGTTCTAACCTTTGCTAAGTTCCTCCATATGGAGCAGATAGACTTCAGTGTGGACTAGCAATATTTCCCATCCTGGATTTCTCCTGAGGACAGTTTGTAAACTATACAGAATTGTGCTACATTTTATTGTGGTTTGATATACTCTGAAGTTAATTTTTGACCTTTGAATTTGAACTCTGGCTTTACTCTATAAAAATACTCTCTCACAAAACTATATTATTCACGTAATTTCTTTCTCCAATCTGTATATTGCAGCATTTCCCAGCTCTCATTTTGTACTGCATAGGATATTAAGATAATACTCCAGGTACTCTTTATACTGATTTTTCTCTTGAACATCTGAATGACTGATTTCTTACAATCTGAATACAGTCACAACAAATTTTAGCTTTGCTTTTTGATCAGTTCACTCTTCAATTCTTCCGGCTTCTCAGTTCCACATGCATTTATCAAATTGGCTGGGTGTTGTTTGATTTCTTGGTTGCTTAATTATTTTTCAGCTCAGAACTCTCTTGTGTGATAAGCCACAAAGAGAATTTAAACAGAAGCCAAGGAAAACACTAGGAAAACCATATCTGAAGTATACCTTCTGCTATGCAACTGTACATGAGTTCAGTTAGAAGAATATATTTAGTCTGATCCATTTGGGGAAAGATGTCAAATCTTGTAAGCCAAGATATTTTTCTGCAGCAAATACTCTGTACATCTGTCTTTCCCATCAGTTTTCTGGCCTGCTGCTTTTACCAACTCTTCTTTTAAAGAGAAAGTTCACAGTAGTGTTGTTTTGTTTTTTAAGCAGACAGGACAAATGAGCTTGCTCCAGAAAACTCCCTCACTTCCAGCCATGCAAAAAATGATCACATCACTGCATCTCCCATTTGGCAGCACATTAATCTTTTACCCAGTCATACACATGACCCATTTGTCATATAATTAATGAAGAAATGGCTTTTTTCAAACATCAGGCTAACTTAACAATCAGTATCTTTATTATAAAAAATACCCTACATTATGTGGCATTACCTCAGTTAATGTTTTATAGTTTTAAGAAACATAAGGCTCCAAGCTTGAAGAACATTGTTTTCAACATATGATGAATTCTTCCTTTATATGTTATTTAGGTGATTTTAGTGTAGCTGGACATTGCATGAGCTTGATATCTATGCAGAAAATTTACCCTATGAAAAATGCAAGCATTTCCAAAGGAATCCTAACCTCATTGTGCTTTGTCTTGGAATTTGCAAGGCCCTCTTTCATCTCGTCCCACACACATAACTTTTTCCTTAACAGTTGCCATTAGTATATGTTTATATAGGGAAGGTTTCACTGCAGAAACATCTGCTGCAACTCTCTTGTATTGTTCCCAAAGAGGGCCTGGACTGAACAGTGTGTTAGCATCCTGGATGAGCTCCCCTCAGTGGGCACTCACCAGGCTGCTGGACTGGACCCAAGCCTGGAGTGTGTGTCTCTCTGGCACTAGGCTCACACTCCAGGTGCAGATTCCATGTCTGACCCTGCCTCTTGGCAGTGGGGACACTGCAGACCGATTGCCAGGGCCCTGAAACCAGCACCAGCTCTTTCAAGCTTCCTCAGTAGCTGATGTATGCTCTCAGATTTCCCCTGATGGTGGACCCTCTGGGTTTACTGTTTCCCTCTATGGGGCTACATGATAATAGAACCATATAGACTCTGCAAAGAAATTTCTAAACTCATGCACTCTTTGCTCTTAGGCAGCACAAGATATATACAGATCCGTGGAAGATGACGAAGACCTGTATGGAAACCCCTGCCTCAGTGTTTACACCTCTTCCCTTCCTGCCCATGTCTGTTCGGGAGGTCCAGGATTCTCCTCTTCTTCTGCTACTCAGCCTTGCCTTCTTTTGGTCCTGGGTTACTCCCCTCTCTCTGCCTCCCTAAAATGGCTGAGAAGAGAGACTCCTTTGTATAAAGCTGCAGCCTTTGTCAGCTGACCATTCTCAGTGACTTCAAGTCCCTTGTCAGGTGATCCATTACCAGCTCACCTGGAAGAAGAGGTTTCCTTAGGTGTTAGCTAAGTCATTGTCCCAGAGTGTTTCCATTTGAATAGGAGACCCTCCGGTTTAAGGACTTGGCTGCTCTGCATTGATCAGCCACAGCCAATGCCTCCAGGAATCCAAGGTCATGGTGGAGGTCCCGTCTGGGTCCAAATGTCTACACTGCTAGTTTTATCCCTCTAGCACAATCCCTTGAGCCAGAGTCAGCTGCCTTGGGCTCTGAGACTCATTGCCGCGGGTCTTACTTTGCAATGTAGACTTACTCTTAAGGAAAAATAAAAATCTTCTTACAATTGCTGGTTATTTTGCTGGGTATTTTACTTGTAGAATAATATGAGGATAACATTCCTCTAAGTGAAAGGATTTATGTGACTGCCAAGTCAGTCCAGAACAAGTAGTAAGCGTAAGAGGTAAAACTGTACCTCCAAGTCCTTTTGGGGAATATTTCTTACTCCATTGCTGTCCTGAGCGATCAGTGATGATGTCTTTCATAAACATATTGTACAGAGGTCACCAAGAGCATAGAACATAATGCTGATCATAATCTTCTGCTCTCTAATTATCCTCTGCAAAATACAATACCTATGTCAATGGGCCCTGTGCATCCTCTTACATGGAAAGGGGAGAAGCTTTGATCCAGAAAGTACCCATAAGAATCTTTACACTTTTGCCAGACACAGACTGTGGACCAAATTCTTTGCTGATGTAACTTCCATGGCATTATGCCAGCAGAGAATTTGGTCCTATATTAGTCCCTTCTGCAAATGCAGCCTTTAGACACATGTTCCCTTGAACTATTATTGATTTAGAAACAACCTCCTATTGTACCTTGGTTCCTACTCTTTCCTTGGATGTTTTGTGTGTGTGTGTGTGTGTGTGTGTGTGTGTGTGTGTGTGTGTGT